>WEKX01023410.1:0-156410 GCA_013390025.1 Pitta sordida
GGGGGAGGAGTTTTTCCAGCTCCGGTCTTTAATTCCAGCAGCGAGGTGTCAGGGGGGACCGTCACAAGAGCATGAGATGCCCTTACAGACGCTGCTCCCTTTCTCACTCTTCCGCCCTTTCAAAAATATCCGGAGCATCCTGGGGTGGGGGGGGGGGGAAAGTTTCCTTCCCCTCGCCCAGCCCGGCCGCACTCGCACCGAAAGAGAGAAAAAAAACCCCAAAAAACAACCAACAACCCCAAACCACCACAAAACTCTGAAAAGGGGAAGGCGCTCCGGGCAGTGCGGGGAGCCCGGCCGGGAAGGGAGGGAAGGAGGGCAGGAGCAGGGGAGGAGGGCAGGAGCAGGGGAGGAGGGCAGGAGCAGGGGAGGAGGGCAGGAGGAGGGGAGGAGGTGCCCCGGCGCTGCCGAGAGGTCCGGCCGGACCGTCGGGAACCGCAAAATGAGCACCCACGGAACTCTCCCGCAGCCCGGCCGCTCCCCCCGGCTCTCGCTCCCCCCGGGCCGCCCCGCCGGCCCCTTTGCGGGGGGAGAGGAGCTGGAGCTGTGCCTGCATTCCCCGGGCTGCCGGAGCACGGCGGTGGGCGAAAAGGCTGGGTTTCACCTTGCCAAAAACGCCCGAAGGCGGCGCGGTTCCTTTCCCTCCCGACCTCCCAGGCTGCGTCCTCGCCTCCCTCCCCGCAGGATTTCTCCGGGATTGTTTCCCCCGAGGCAGCCGCTCCCACCCCCCGGTCCCCGCAGCTCAGTCCCGGGACGGCGCTGGGCACGGCGGGGGCCCGGCCGGGCTCATTCCCGCTGGGTAAAATGCCAGGCTGCCCTCCCTGCCCCGGGCTAACAGGGAACGTGTGCCAAGCCCGGGAGGGCCCCACTCCACTCCTGAACAGAGATTTTTTTTTTTTAAAAATTTTTCCGCTCCCTCCGTCCAAAAAACCTGGAACGCGCTCGCAAATTCAGCCGAGAGAAAGCGGCGGGTGAGTCCCCGCGGGCGAATGGATTTGGGGTCACAGGGTATCGGAGGAGAAAAAGCTGCCAACATCCCTCCACCTGTGGCTCCAGAGCAAACCCGTGCCTGTGCCACCCCTGCTGCCAGGCAGGATTCCAGGGCAGAGAGTCTGGGACCGCAAAGAGGGAGAGATGTTTGTCTTTGGAACAGCAAGTGGTTTCCGTACTCGTAGAAACAAACATGCGTTCCGGATCAAAAGATGAGGTTGTGTTTTAGAAGTGACGCTTCTACCCCGGACAGTCTCTGCACCATTTTACACCGCCTGAATTTGACCATGAGACCCAGCCCATCACAGCCACAGCACTTCGATCACAGCACTTAAAACTCAGATTTCCCCTGGGTTCAAAGCTGTGCATATATGGATTCATAGAGCCTACACCCTGATTACCTCTAACAAATCTTAGGGGATTCTATAAAACAACGGTTTATAAACCTTGAGAGGAGAAGGGGGAAGAATTTTCCTCAAAAATCTTCTGTTCTAGAAAAACCACAAGCTTGCGGTGGTTATCTTCAAGAATTACAAGAAATCAGATTTATTTCCCTCCTTATGGAAGTCTCAGTATTTAACAGAAGCAAAGCTTGGTCAGGTCGGTGGCCACTTCTCTAAAACCATACAAAATTAAATGGAAATATGAACTGTCTTTAATTTTAATCTTTAATTTTGAGTGAGTTCCTACAGGACATCAGGGAAGGAAAGAAACCCAGAAGTGCAGGGGTTAACAACATTGTCACGGGGTCAGGATGCTGCTGGCACAGGGACAGAGGAAGCAAAATTCCCCTGGACAGTCAGAGGTGCCTGGGGCAGCCTGGGAGATGCCCCAAAAGAGAGGAGTGGGTCTGTAACACCCATTTTCTCCCAACATTTATATAAATCCCTTCCGCCAACCAAGTGCTGTTGCCAAGGGATATGGAAATGACTGACCTTTGGAATCAAGAAGTGAGAAAATTACTAATAAACACATCTATGAAGAAACTGTCACAATGTTTTCCATTGAAGATGGGGTCTTGAAAGTTAAAAAATTAGGGAATGTTAAATTAACAAACATTTGAGGTGGAATAAAATCTACCATATAAACAAATAAATAAATATATATATTAAAATACATTTTCTCATTATGTAAAATTCTTTCCAACAGTATTACGTCTAATTTATTTTCTACATTTAGGATTTTAAATCTAACTAAATTTCTTGTCTTCTTGTAGATTATTTATATGAATAATTATGGCTAATATAAAATAAGTTTCAGAAAGTGACATAAAAGCAGTATGACCAAATTCCCAAACCTAAACCCCTCCATGAATCAGCCTCCCTCCCATCATGACATGGCCTTAAGCTTGTTTATAACTTTCAGAACAATGGAGAGGATGATTCTTATTGTTTCCTTTGATCCCCTAAGATCCCAAATATGACCTTTGTTCCTCCAGTCATATTTTTAAACTTTTCATTGCAGCTCGGAGGATTAGAGTCATAAAAAAAACCCCAAACAAACACAAAACGCCCACAACAACCAAATAACAAAACAAAGCCAAAATCCTCCCACAGCTGCTGGACTTCAGGAGCTTGACTCCCTGTAAAATCAAGTATTAATAAGACCCTGCTATAAAATAAAGTCATCACCGATTATTTCAGACATTAAGACCCCATGGTTTTATCCTTATTTTTTATCTTTCGTGTGTAAATGCAGCCAGCACATGAACAAGCAACTTGGTAAACACTTTTAATGAGAGTTAAAATTATTTTTTCCACATTAAGTCCTGTCAATTTGACTACCAACAACCATGTTTTCAGATGCATGTGAGCATCTAAATTACTAATTTCACAGACAAATGGGCACCAAAATATCTTTGAGAATATCACAGAGTGTGGTTTGAGTTCGGAGAGAACTTGAAGATCATCTGGTTCCAACCCCCGTGCCCTGGGCAGGGACACCTGCCACTATCTCAGGTTGCTCCAAGCCCTGTCCAACCTGGCCTTGAACAATTCCAGGGATGGGGCACTCACATTTATCCACCTAAGCTCTTAGAGGTTTCATGTCCCCTCAGAGGGCAAAGCAGAGCAGAATTTCAAGCCCACCAGCCACGCTTTGCCTCTCCCTAACGCCACCTCAATGCTCCCCTTCACCCTAACTCAGCCATACCTGTACCTCAGCAGGAACAGCGTTTTGGGCTACACCCTGTCACAGGACCTGCTCTAGTTAATACTTAAGTACGGGTTGAGTCAATTTTTCCATAATAAATTTCCAGAGTACATTCCTGAGTTATAAAATAGCCATAAAACTTTGCTTTGAGCTTTGGTTGTATCGATGATAGCTGCTGTGAGGAAAATAATATGTCACCAGCAAACTTGTCACCAGCTGAGATTTCACATGCGATACATCGAGATTTTTTAAAGATTTTAAGTGAAAAAGTGTGTCTAAAAAAACGTGGTGCATGGGGAGAACTATAGGAGTTGCTAAATGAACTGTATGAGCTATGTTTTAAATCCTTATTAATACCAGCATTTTTTTTGCTTGAAAGTTTGTTAGTGATGTTGTCAAGCACTCATATATTTTATCAGCAAAAAAATATCTGTGAAAATAAATTATTCTTCCTCTACTGCTGACATTAATCTTACTGTGAACATTTAATGTAGATTTTTGACACATGCAATCAGTAAGTATTTTGCAGCCACAAAACCTGCATCCATTCTGGAGGGGACTCCCATTTGGGGGGACTAAATTTGCCCCCATAAATATTGCCTATATTCCATACCAGGATAAATATTGTCGTTTCTCAGATAAACCACACTGGTTTTTACGTGTGTGTGTATACATACATTCTTACTTGAGACTTTCAAAGCTTTTAAAAATGTTTCTTAGGATTTAACGACAAATCCTTTAAAATCAAGACACTTTGAAATCTGGATCCCTATGAACTTGTCTGGCTGTTACTGGTGTCTGATATCCCAGCACTTATTATGCTTCATCACAGCTATTTTTCTCTTTATTTTCTTCGCTGATCTTTGTCCTTGTTGGTGTCTGCACTTCCTCCTCTGCCTGTCCCTTTCTGCTCACATTTCACCTCATCCTTCAGATTTTGTTCTCTGTTCTCTGATTTGCTGCTCAGTTCCTTGAACACGAATGAAGTTGATTGCTCAGAACACATTTATAAGATTGGATTCGACCCTGCTGCATAGAGCTCCTTGACTTAATCATCAGCACAATGTAACTAAGCTGATGCTGGACTGGGATGCAGCAGCCCCTGCACAAGCTTTCTGTAGAGGCCAGAGAGGATCCAGCCCCAAAATGTGTCAGCCCACACTCACCTGCTGATGCTCAGCACAGTGCAGGGAGAAGGTTTCAAGTCAAGTAGAACACAGGCTCAACATGAGGAAATACCTGTACACAGATCAATTGCATTGTTTGCAGCAAAGCTGCAAATTAAATTAAATTAAATTATAACTGCTTTCCGTGGGGAAATTTGCAGGACAAATTGCAAGTCCGCCAGAAAAGCTCGAATGGCTGAAGTAAGGTGAGATAATGAGGTTAATGAGAGGAGCTTCTGGTCCCCAGAAGGTCTCCAGGAACAGAACAGCAGCAAAGAGTGACAAATGTTTATGCTGACGGAGAGATGTTGTGTGGTCTGGTGGCTGTGCTTCCTCTCCAGGCTGTCAGACGCCTTCTGGTACCTGAGTGGTTACTGAAATAAATTCTCTGGTCACCTGAAGCCCTGCAGCACATTCTGGCCTGCAGCTCTGCCCCTCCTGCTCACCCCGTTTCTGCTGGTGTGCTGCTCACCCCAGAGCCCCTGCACTGCTTCATCCTGAGGTGTTTTCTCATCCAGACCACAATGCAGAGGAGGGGAAGTGGGAGAGAAGCAGTTTCATAGGAACTTTCTAGACTGTTTAATTTAATCTGAGTGAGAATTTCTCTCCAAACAGCTAATGGCACGGGCAGTTTTTTGAGTTTACTTTTCTAAAAGTGTCTCACTTGCAGATCTTGTACATCTTGACAATTGCTTCTGGGTATCAGAAAGTTTCAGAAGTCTTCATTTGAAATGAGGAGGCCCATGGAATGGATTAATGTTATACACAGAAGGCCATGGCATGGGCACCGGGGCAAGGACTGGCAGGAGTCTCCCTGTTTGCCAGCTGCAGTTCTTTCCTCACCGTCTCCCATTTTCATGGCTCCACAGCCACAATCCCCCTCATACTCCAGAGTACTGATCCCACAAGAACAGATGGAGGCACAGGAGATCAGATGGGTGCACTGTGGTGTGACCTGAGCCCTGCTGTTCTGTAGACTATGCTGACAGGTAAATTCTGTTTCTCATTTTTATCACTAAACTGTAAGAGCAAAGCAAGAATACAACTCTTTATCATCTCTTCTATGAAGCCAGTGTCTGGGAGACCTGACTAGGTCCAAACATGAAAAACACATTTTCCTTTTTGAGCCACAACAGCTTGATCAAAGACCTTGGGGCTGATTTTTCAAGGTTCACACAACCTCTGTGGGTTCTGAGAGCCAGAGGAACCTTCCAGTGATCCAAGTACCTTCTGAAACATTATATTTTTATATTTGTCTCTCTCTATATATAAAAAAAATCCATTAACTGGAATGATGCTGTTGAGCCTCAAGTTTTATCAGTTCTGAAGAATCATATTAAAAATGGACAAAGCCTTTTTAAAGTATCTAATTTCCTCCTTACTGATACGGGAAAATTTCTTTTGTGTTTTCTACTGATGGAGTCAGAATTTCTGGCTGTTAGCCAGACACAATACTTAGTGCTTTTGATTTGCATATATAGGCCTGAAAGTTAGACAGATGACCTCAATCAAAATTTAACATAGCAGATAATACTCAAAACCCGTGGAATGAAGCTCATTTTCCATACAGAGTGATTTTTGTCAGTCATGCAAATGAACCCAGAGAAGTACAAATAGACGTCAAGAGGAGTCTGCTTTACGTTTTCTTTTCCAACAATATGCATAATGCAGTGCAACAGCTGAAAGAGCCTTTAAAGGAGGCAGAGGCATATATGTGTGGGCATAAGAACAAAAAAGTGTTTTCAGCAGTAAAAATCTGAAAGTACTTCCATGTTCTTCCAAGTGAACTGGGAAGAATTCAGAGGGCTGAAGAATTACAAACGCACTTTCTGTGAGCCTTCTCCATGTGATAATCTCAGAATTTATTCCTTGGCATAGGGAGTGTTGGGCCTCAGACAACACTTTCCTTCTGGAGTGAAGGGGGTGAGACTGCCCCAAAACATCAGCCTGTTACTGCTTGGTGGTGCAGGATGTGATGTTTCCAAAAGCAACCATAAGCAGCCAATTCCAGTAGGGAGTGTTTAGATCTCAAAGAAAATAATTTTTGCATGTGTAGCTTCAAATTTCTGTTCTAGCCAAAGCCAGTGGCCAGAATCAGTTTAGGGAAGGCAGAATTGCATTTACCAAATGTATTTCCTGCATGCAACAACCCAAACATGTCACATGGTGTTAACTAATAACAGCAAAGCTACAGAAATCATATCATGTGAGAAGAACCAATGAGGAAGTGATGGTTTATGGATGAGGCAGAGGAGCAAATAAGATAGAAAGAAAGAGCAGATTGATATGAAACTTCACCTGCACCATGGCTTCCAAAGGTTCACAGTGCACACTGAGATGTTGCTTGGCTGCACAGCTTGGCAGGACCTATGGATATCACAATGTGTGTGCAACAATATCTAAGCATCAGAAAAGCATGAGAGGTGAATGGCAACGGGGTTTGCATGAATAAATTGTATTTCTCTTGTACTAAAAGCTCATTGTTTCTAAATTAGGGTTGCTTGCAACAGTGCCCACACATTCTTTAATCCCAGCTACCTATTCTGTCTAATTGAAGTGCTGCAGGATTTGGTTTTATGCTTCTCCATGTGGGATGAGCAAAGGCAAAGCATGATGAGCAGGTGTTCAGTGTGCATCCATGTGAATCCAAGATGCATTTAGTCCCCGGGACTAGAGGTGACATGTTGGAAAGGTTGTTGTCAAACCAGAGCATCAGGACATGGGCTGAGCGCTGTCCTGTGACTGTCCTTGTTGTTAAACTGCTCACAGTCCCTGCAGAGCTTTGGCTTAGGCTGACTGCAGCTCCCCAAGACACTGCCGAGGCAGGGTCTGGAATTGACACCAGTCAGGGATGATTGCCAACAGAAGGATTGGACATGACTGCTCTGTCTCAGAGGTAAGAGCTTTACTCCAAGCCTTGCTGTACCAGTTGGCCTCAGGGCCAGAAAGCCATCTGAGATCTGCATCCCAGACCTGTGCCAAGGGGATGGAAATGTTAGATCCTGGCTTCCCTCCATGCTGGCGCTCTCTGCAAACAAAACTGAAGTTGTTCCTCAGTCTTTTCAAGGCTTGTCAGCAGACTGCTTCCATGAGAAGAGACCAACACCATGTTCCCCTAAACTACTCCTGCTTTCAGCTGCAAATGAGCTATACAAGGAGAAATATTTAGATGTACAGTGATGAGGGTAGCAAGGGTCATGAATATTAGCAAATCATTCTGACACTTGACTGGTGAAGGGTACATCTGGTTAGAGACTGCAGATCATGCATTGCCGTAGAAATGATGCAATTCCAAAGGAAATATGTATTTGTAAAGTTGCAAGTGCAGAGTTAACACCTTTGGTTTTTCAGCTCAGTCAGATCCTAAAGCCAGGAGAATGGCTTGGCATCTGACCAACAGTGTTGGAAAATGGTGAAAGTGACAGTAAGGAAAGATTTACAATATCATAATTTCATGTCAGGAAGAACCTTCATTTTGAAATATCTCAAAATACATAGCTGTATATTTTTCTTAAAATGATGGCCTAAAACCTTATCAGAAGAGTTTTAGAGGCAACAAATATCTGGATATGATGCTAAAGCATAAAGGTGCTCCCTACTCTGAATCCAGCAAGCTCCCAACAGATGCCAGTTAGCGTGATTCAGTGTAGTAGCTTCATTGAGATTATTACTGTTTTCTCAGTTCCAATTTTGATTATGTCTTATTATATGAAGTACCTGGACTACAGAGTCTTAAATGAAAAATCACAAGATAATATTACAGAGATATGAAAGCTCAGTAGATACATGTAAGGTAAGAAGCGAGTTAAAGAAAGGGAATGGCTCAAGGAGAATTTACAGGTGTTGAAGACAGAGGACAAAACAAACAAAATTAATTGATTGTTTTCTGTTGCTGATGAAGATGTTATAGTTGTAATATTCTGAGGCAGGCATGAAATCCCATATGAAAAGTATGAAGTATAGTTAACATGAATTCTCAGAGTTATGTAGGTCAGACAATCACAATATTTTCTACTGAATGTCCCCCATACAATGAAAAAGAAATTGTTCTTACCTTTGTAACTGGTAACTGATAGGTCCCCATTTGGGGACAACTTAATTACTTTCAATAGAAAGGAGTGAGTTTTCCCAGCTCTCTGGATACTCAGCACTGTGGGGAGAGCACAGAGAACAGCAGTTGAATTTATTTTATTTGAAGTCAAATTGACTTCCCCATTTGGGCTCTTTACTCCTTATTCAATGATCAGCTTAGAGAGCCAAACAAACAGAGGTAACCAGCAGGAATACCTCTTGTTTTAGTGACTGGGGACACAGTCAGAAGCTCACACAAAATGCTGGGAAAGTGAAGCATCAATACAGTGTAATTCCCTGCTGGACTGATGAAACATCAGGCACAAAAGATCTGCTTGGAAGGAACAGATATCAAGCTCATATCCACTTCTACAGACCAAGGAAGTCACACTTCCAAGGGTGAGCAACAGGGTCAAGCACTGAAGAGAAAACTGGTCAAGAATCAGTGCAAAGAACACTTCCAGCTGGAATATGTGAAAGACAGCTGCCAACCAGGCTGAAAAAATGGTGTCTTAAGGAAAACCACTGTGAAGTAGCACATAAGGAGTAATAATAAAGTCCCACAATGCCCTGAGAGGTCCCCACCTACAGACTAAGAGCAACCCTGAGAAAGGGGCATGTGCTTAAGCTGTAATTGAGACGCAAAGATCATCAGGTGTTTATGAAGCAGGAGAACTGGTGGAAAGCTGAATGGCAGAAAGGGCTGTAGCACCACTTGCACAGGACAGTTGCATGGGGTGACATGATCAGACTGAGGCCGAGCAAAGGGCTGTGTGTCCCCTCCCTGTGCCCTTCCCTGTTCACAGAGCAGCTGGATCATGACATGCTTCACATCATGGACTACCAAAATCCTGCCATGAAGTTGAGCTTCTAGGCTGAAAAGGTGATACTGCTGCAGGACAGAAGACTAAGATCAGGAATAACTTGTTGGAGATGAACAGAATCTCCGTGCTGGAGGAGAATGAAGAGCAGGGGGAAGATCTAAACTAGGCTGAAGTCCTTTATTAGGTGAGATGCAAGTAACTTTTGCATCTACCTACTTTTGCACAGTGATCTGGATGTGGAATGGGTTGCCCACAGAGGTGGTTGAGTCACCAACCCTGGAGGTGTTCAAGGGGAGGCTGGATGAGGTGCTGAGTGATATGATCTAGATGTAGAGGATAGGTTAGTTGGATTACAGGTTGGACTAGATGATCTTCAAGGTCCTTTCCAGCCTTATCTATACTGTGATGCTATGATACTTTTGCAAGCACTTCTACAACCTCCCCAGATGACAGGAAGAGTATAACCTTGAACTTATGGTCTTATTTTAAATATAAATTTATTTTCCTTGATCTTCTGGTATACATAACAAAGTGAGTGGGGAATGTGGAAGGCTCTCCAAGGTGAGTGAAATATGTTCATTCTGCCCCAGCATTACTGTGACCCACACAAGACCCATTTCCCCTGGGAGATGTCCATGAGGTGAGGGGTCCCAAGGACTGTGGTGCTTTATTCCAGTGTGTCCTGGGGAGCTGCTCTGGGCCTACAACAGTTTGGATGAAAGGAGGGAGAGAGCAGTCATCCTCCTGTCAAGTTTCTTCCTGCACATTGACACTACTCCTGGTGACATGAGGCTGATCATGTGGAAGGTATCATTTTTTATTGCCCAGCGGGAAGGTCTCCTGAGCATTATTCTACTATCTGAACTGATAGTAGAATTATCAGTGGCCAAGAATTATCAGAATTACTAATACCTAGACTGGTATTTAATATCCAGAAGATTATCATGACAAGCTTTTTGCCTCTGGGAACTTCAAATTGTAACTGTAACACATTTGTATTCTGACTGCATACACCACACGAGCAATTAAATAATGTATAACTAATTAAGAATCTCTGAGAACTATCCATATGTAAACCCCATCATAAACAGGTCTAATTTTATACTGTATTAAAGATACAGAATTGCTGATATGCAGACATAAACATGTGCATATGTGACATAAATATCTCAAACCGGTCTCAAGCATTCCATACGAAATTGGCCTCAAGGAAACTATATTTTCTAGTGAGGAAAAAGTGTTGATAGTTTTTGCTGGAAGCAGGCCATTAATTACTGAAGTTGAGGCTAATCCTGCAATCTTATCACAACGGAAGTTTTGTTTCTATCAGGACATGAGGATCCATATTAAACAAATAATATATCACTGCCAAAATAAAATGCAAAGCACTTGGTACAATGTGGTTGATTTAATGACATAATCAGATGCCACAGAGGAACTTCATACTCAGAATTTGCTTTTTGGTATTTGGATGAACAATTCCTCAAATCTGTAAGGTTTGCTGTCATTCAACTCAGCAGCGAGACTTCCACTCCCTGGAGTAGAAACTCAGACATTTTATTTTAAGCTTTTGGGAGATGAAGGGACTTCTTTTCCCATTCATCTCTTCAGAATCTGACAGTAATCCCTCAGCAAAGGGCTCAGTCCTACCAGAACACTGATGTCCCATGAAATTAGGGCAAGTTCAAGAAAAACATCTTCAGTACATTCTGCTCATTATGACTAAAAAAAGCTGAGGAAATCCCAGTGCCCAAACAAGTACATACATATCAAAGGTCACACAAATATTTATCACCAAGTGACACACAAATGACACAGCTCCAATGGTAAAGTTGAGTGAATGATACCATTTTCTTATCTGTAAAAAAATATGTCTCTCGTGAATTCTTTTCACAGTAAAACTGTTTCATTACTTATCCTCTGGGTGAGGAGTTGGTAGCAAAGTTGATCCTGGGTAGTATATGCTGTTTTTTTCTTTAATATCTACTCTGAGAGACCAGGTATTTCAACTTGCAAAAGCCAAATTAAAACAAACCCCCAAAACTGAAGAATTGCTCTAAGCATATAACAAAAATTTGGTCTCAAAGCATCACTGGGCAGGAAGAAACATGTATGTGCTTTCTCCTGAAAAAAACTGGAGCACGTTGGAATTTCAGATTTATAAGCTCTTTCAAAAAGCATCAGGCTGACTCTGAGAGTGTTCTCAGTTCCAGCTCAAATCAATTAAGCTGAAATCTAAAGCTGATAGAAGAACAAATGTAAAAAAACCTGGCACGTAAACATTTAGAATTGGAAGAAGTTTCTTACGCAGAAGAGCAAGTAAGTTCTGGAATGGATTTTCAGTGAGACACAGGGGCAAGAAAGATAATGGCCACATATTCATGAAACAGTTTATATTCAATATGATAACAGGGTATAACAGGCAATTGGAATATGGTCCCACCCAGAATGTAAATGTTAATCTCAGAATTAGTCTCAATAAGGAATGTACCAAGAGATCAGTGTCCAGTTCACAGCTGGATACCACAGCTGTCTCTGCCCTACCCTTACATCGTTCAGATGGAGCCCCCAGCCTACCTCTTAGTCAGATAAAAAAATGTAACCCTAAAATCTTTGTGCTCTCAAGTTACAAAGCTGGAGTTAAAGTACCAAGAGTAGCTCATCTTTCAACCTCATTTTGAGTTATAAACTGAAATTGATTTACACATTTGAGTGAAAGATCATTATTCCCTTAGAACGTGGATAGAAGTTAACTGTTCAAATGCTCCAAGTTCTCATGTTTTCCCAGAATATATGTCCTTGTCCAGAAGGAAAGGTGAGTTCTCCAAAAAATTACCGAGAAAGGGTAAGAGTGACTCATTTTAACCTTAGCCATACAAACTGTGAGACATCTCTGAACATTATGAGACCCTTTTAGAGGTCCTGAGATGTCCTGGAAGTACCGTGTGTAAGTGTTTAAGGCCAGGAAGGACAGAGCTTGGAGCAACCTGGTCTAGTGGAAAGTGTCTCAGCCTCTGGCAGAGAGGTTGGCACTGGGTGATATTTACACTCGCTTCCAACCCAGGCTACTCTGTGATTCTTTGATGATGATTCAATGAACAGTTACTGTAGTGAAAGTATTTTAGGGAACAAATAGTCCTGTGGTATGAAACCTGTGGAAGTGAAATACGTCCTTCCAAGCACAAGGCAATTCTACTTGGAGGAAAAGGAGTAGAGTCAGTGAGCAACAAAAGACTGCACACAAGTTAAGCAAGGCAAACAAGGGTGGAGGGCAAATCAGTTCTCAGCTGCCACTGGACATGACAGTTCCAGGCTGACACAGGAGTGCACTGTCCACTTCATCCCCCCCAGTGACCACAAGGCACTGAGACCTACTCCACCGAGTCAAATGTCACCGTTAAGCTGCAGCATCAGAGTGGTTTGGAGACACAGTTGTGTAAATGCTGGGCACCTCGTGGAGCCCTCAAAACTTCCTGAAATCAGATGCTGAACTTGCCTCTTGTAACACAAAACCACAAACCAGTCGTTTCTTGTGCCTTTATCACATTAGATCTTCAGCCTTTTTTTCCCCCCAGTCTTACAGTGAGCCAAAGTAAACCTATTTTTCATGCACTACCATTAACCCATAAAATCTACTTTCTCTCTTTTGTTAGAAGAGTTTTGGAGGCCTTGGTGATAAACACTGGTAATCATTGCTCAACATTTTCAAATGTGCCTATTTAAACTTGGTATGAGCATTCTGCAGATTTTTTTGTGTGTGTCCCTTCAAAGTGTTTGCATGCTTTGTGCAAAGAAAAATAAATAGAACAAATAGTATGGCACCACAGGTTGGTCAATTATTAGCTTTTGCATACCCAGATCACAGCCTTTCTTCACAAGGACACGTGTTAATATATAATAGAAGTGTATTCCAGTTCTTTTATAATTGATTTTTCAGAGACATAGTGCAATCTTAGAAGGTCAACTGGAAAGTAAGTTGGCCAAAGAGATGCCTTTCCTAAAAATGAGCCATTACCCACATCATGAGACATAAAACTGGAGCTAAACATATGAAAATTATTTTTATTCTGTAGTAGTCTCACTGAAGTCTGGACAAACTGTCCATAAAGTCTTAAACTGTGACTTGGATGCTTCTCAGATCAGAGAGATATAATAAATGTCATGAGCCAGATTTACGGCCCACTGCTTCAGGCTACTGGTGCCAACCACAGCTGTGGCTGACCCTGTGAAGATGCAATTGTCATTAATCAATAATAATAATAATAATCAATAATAACAATCATCACTTTGGGATGTAGAAATGGTACATGGGGAAACACCAAACAAGTTTAATATAATTCTGTGCATAGGAAATGAGGTGGCAGGGAACCCAAAAATGGTTGGGGTAAGTACACGCAGCAACCAAAATTTTTGTGGCATCATTCAGAGATGAAACTAAGAAAATGTGAGAGAAAAATGTTTTATTCGGAGCGACATTTAGGAAAATCAGAGTTTTGTGAACCAAAATATACCTAACATATAGTCACAGATAAAAATGATGAGTTTAAATATAGGCAGAAAATTAGGGGACAGTGGCCAGAGAACAGCAAACTGACCCAGGCAGCCTGAAGACAGACTGAGCCAAGGAACCAGAGACCAAGAAGTAGTCAGGACTCACCTGGCTCACTGGGGTACTTTTGATAAGATAAAGAAAATTGTGTCAGAACTGTCCATTCAGCCTTCAACAAACTGCCTGAACTTTGCACTGTTGTGTCAGATGTGGGCAGCTGTAACCCAAGGAGGGCTGCGTTACAGGTCTGCAGGCTGAGACCACGTTTATTCTGTCCCAAGTTCAAAGTCTTACAGAGGTAAAAGCACCTGAAAAAGGTTGCACCAGAGGTGTAAAGGTAGGAGGACCCTATATCCCTTGAAACTTAGAGTTCCTGAAAGTATCTTTCTAGAAACTCCAATTCCCAAGTTTGCCATCCATTTATCCTAAAGTATTGCAATAAACTGCTAAAAATGAGGCTGATTTCAGATGCATTTTCAAGAGGAATTCTAATCATAATTTATTATTTATGAATTGCACATTATGTAAGTTATGATTTGCAAAATTTAGCACCCTGTCTGAAGGGACCTGTAAAGGAAAAAAGAAACCCAAACAAAACAAAAACCAAAACCCGTTGAAAACTGAAACCACAAGGGTGTGTTCCAGGTAAACTGTACTACAGAAAAATAAGGCATTTTACAAAGAGCAGAGTACAGTAATCACCCTATCTTCTTCATTAACATTAACATCAGGAAGAGATAAGAAGGGAAAGTGTTACCAGGGGTAGGTGACAAGAGAGTTTGCTTTAGGCTCTCTTCCAGGAAACTGAGTAACCTCTGTATCACTAGAGCAAGAAAGCTGCAGCTCTGAAGATTTGTAGGTGAACCTAGACAGCAGAAACTAATCAGTGTGTGTGTGTGCCTCTTACTGGAGGAGGGGTTGGAACTCAGTCACCCATTCTGGATATTTCTGTAATTTTTTCCATTATTGAAAATCTTGTGGGTTCAAGTATTGTTTCATCCCTAAATCCTCTCCAGTAATGAAGCAGTTTCTACACAAGGCAGATTAATAGAGCATTCCTTTCAGCATTGTGGAGCTATTCCTTGATGGGTAAATGACAGACTCTGGAATACTTATTTCACACCAATTGCGGGACTTGCTCAAGTCACAAAGCAGATCGACCACTGAGTTGCAAGGCCCAAGCCACAGGCAGACAGCAAAAGTTCCTGGAGTGAAAAGCAACACGTGCTTAGCAAATTTTGGCCCCAGTCTCCTTGGCAAGCGGTGAAATAACGGAGGGGTTGGAGACTGAGGGTCAATCAATGCCAGTTTTTAAGCTGACAATATAATTTACATCTTAGCGGATGCTGGTGAGATTCTCTAATGTTATTTGTCTCATTTAATACATTATTGAGTTGTCAGTTGATCTAATTAGATCCAGAAACTTGACAGGAAAACCAAAAAGAGTTTGGAACTGTCTGGGTGAATTTAGGACAGAAGCCTGAACACAGCAAACACTTTTCTGTTTACATTGTCTTGGGGTTTAAAGTGTCCCACAGTGTCCCATGGATTATCAGCTTGTTTTTCATTTTGTTGCATCAGAAAAAAATCTATATATAAACCTGGAAGCCTGAGACCTGAGTTTTATTCAGCTGTATGGACTTTAACCAGGCCACACCACACATGAACACATGCTGTTAAAGTTTCTGTCCCATAACAGCTGCGAGGAAATTCTCAGGAATTTGATCAGAGCAGAAAAACAGGGGGGGGGGGAAGGAACCTAAAATAAAAATCCAGAGACCTCTCTATTAACATAAATGCCACCTAATAGTAATCTGAAGGCCAACGTTGTTAAGTAAGTTAATCATTAACTTATTAGTGCACTTATCAATTTTATTTTTTGCTCGTTATTGTTTGCATAAGAAAACAAAGACAGGTCGAGAGTTACACAGAAAAAATGCCTCCCTTGGTACCACAAACTGGGTGATGTGTCTGCTCTTGTACCAAAGTCTCTGTCTTTCAGCCAGGAAGGACCCAAAATAACTGACATTTTCCCTGGCAGTTTTCTTACAAGCAGTTAGAGGGTGCCCACTCCAAATCATTTAAGACCCACCTTTCGAGAGAACTGTGTGCTCACAGTTTTTAATGAAGTAAGTGGGAGCTACAGCAGGTCAGGTTGCATCTCCTTACCACCTTTCTCCAGCATGGACCCAATCCCACATGGGTCATTCACCATCACTGACATTAGTGGTTGAGACAAGAACAAAGAAGGCAAAGAAGACTTTTCCAATGCAGGAGTTTTGCTACTGTTTTGTCATTTGTAAACCAGAACTTAAAGCCTTCCCTATTTCAAAGGGCTGAGGAATGATAAAAGGTGCAGTTATAACACAATGTGCTACATATCCATGAAACATTCTCTGCGAGCCAAGGTGAATCAGATAAAAATGATTTAAAAATCCATATCTGGGAAAGCAAAGCTGTCTTTTCCTTCAGTTCTGAGGCAGCTTTGGCAGGAAGAGATACACTGCAGAGAGCACACTGTAATCTCCCTGTAAGAACTGTGTTACAAGAATATGGCCTTATAAAAGGATGGTCTCAGAAACCCACATTGTGTGGGTTACACAAATGTCACCTACTCACAGTGTCTCCTGGTTTTGTTCAGGCTGTCTCTCAAACACGTAGGACACCCACAATCTACAAATAAATAAACATTTAATTCTAACTAAACACCTTTGTCTATGGAGAAACCCACTGAAGTCAGCAGAGCTCCCTGTGTACATAAAAGTATAATTGTTGTCCAGCTACAGCATGAGACTTCAGGATCTTGTCTTTCAGAACTATTCAGCATGTCATACTGCTCCAAGCACCCTGTAACAGTTAGGGACAGGCAGTGAGATAATTCTGAAGTCAAGTCCTTAGCCCCATCATGGACTGAACCTTCTGGCTTAAACTTTGCATGACAGAGGGGTGTATGAGCATTGCACTAAGGGAATTTCTCTCTTCTGCCTGCTTTTGCCAACAATGCTGGCTGGTGGAGACTGCATTGCAAAAAAAAAAGTATCCCACAGTTTACCCTCTCACTTCCAAACCCTCATCCCTGAAACATATAGATTTAAAGGAACCTCTTGTGCAATACACAAAATAAAACAGGTGGCTGCCAACAAGGCCTCACCCCAGACAAAAAAGTAGCAGCTCTTCAGTTCACAGGATATTCCAAGTTGGAAGGGACCCACAAGGATCATCGAGTCCAACTCCCCAGTGAACGCCCACCCAGGGATCCCACCCCCAACCCCGCAGCCATGGGCACCACACTCTGTCCATCCGAGCCTCCCATCATCTAGACCATGTCACTGAGCCCCTCATCCAGTCTTTTCTTAAACACCTCCCTGGGCAGACCATTCCAATGAGGGATCACTCTCTCTGTGAAAAAGCTCTTAATCTGTCTTCCTGGCTCAACCAGACACCAAGGAATCTAGAGCCTTCCAGACTTCTGGGAAGCAAGAACAGAATGCCATAAGTTAAGCCTTCTTTGCTCTCCCTGATCCAGAGGTGTTGAGAAACTCAGTCCTCAGGCTGATGGCATTTGCTGCTACACTGATGGCAGCACTGGCTGGCAGGATGCTGTCACTGCTGGGATTGTGCTGTTCCTCTTGACACAGCAAAAGTGAAATCACCTCTCAGACACATTCCAGAAAAGGCCAGGCAGCTGAAATTGCCCCTTTGTGAAAAAGGGTGGGGGAATTAAAAAAGGCAAACAGGAATGTGCATGTCCTTGGTCAACGGTCTCTTTTTTTTTCTTTTTTTTTTTTCCTTTTCTTTTTCCCATTTAGGTAAATACTTCAGTTGTGTTTGAGGCAAGGAAATGGCCTTGGGCTAATACCTGCAGATTAAAATGTGAAGTTGATCACTATCAAAAATACTTTGTGACCTGAAATTAAGATCTGAGTAATCATCACAACTGCAATAAGGAAACTGAACAATTAAACTTCTTTAAACTACAGTCACAGAACAGTTTGAGTTGGAAGGGACCATTAAAACTCGTCTAGTTCAACCCCCCTGCAATGAGCAGGGACATCTTTCTTTAGTCCATGTTCCTCAGAGTCCCATCCAACCTGACCTGGAATGTTTCCAGGGATGGGGCATCCACCACCTCTCTGTGTTTCCTCACCCTCATAGTAACAAATTTCTGCCTTACAACTGGTCTAAGTTGCCATCGCAGTGGCTTTGTCAGACAGTATCCAAAACTTCAGTTCCACTTTAATTCTCACAGCTTAAATAGACTTTACTTTGCATGGTCTGGATTTCCTCACAGGGATGGATCTTATATGACACGTGGCAGGGTACCAGCAATGCTCTCCACATTGCTCTGCTGTTAGTAGTAGCTACACTTGCCATTTCAGTCCCGTGTTTCAGTTCTTTATTTGGATCTCTATTACTAGAAAATCAGAAAATCTCACAAACTTACTTCCCATCACTCCTTATCTCCATTTCCTGCAAGTCAAAATCATGTTATTCCCACTGCAGAGCTGAGGACTGGAGGCACTGTGAGAAGGGAGTTTTATATGACAGTTGGTGGTCTAAGAAGAAACTGAGCATGCACCTACAGAAATCCTGGTTGCAAGCCAAACCAGATGACCATGTTTGAACCAAATCAAACCAAATTAAATAAAAGCTTTCTGCAGCACTCAGCACGATGTTATTTATGCCTTGAAACAGCATATCTGTTTCCCGTATCTTCCTGTCCAATTATTTAAAGGCTCCGTCCAACAGAGATGAGATAGAGAATCTGACTGTCAGAGGATCTGCTGCCAGCTGCAGTCACCTGCAGGGACTGGGAAGAAAGACATGACTGATGATAGCATCAAGACTTTGGGTGAGATTGTTAAGCTTCATAAAGCTGTCATTGTTTGAAAAGTGATGTCTGTTCCTTCTACATCATGATGGAACCAGCAACGATCTATCCCTTGGATTCCACCCAAGGAGAGGCCAAAGAGAAATGTGAAAAACAAAGGAAATGAGCAGACTGCTGTTGCCTGCCTCTGCCCCCAACCACAACCCACACGAGCTGTTTGTTGTTTTGGCAGGAGAGCAGGCAGTGAATAAGCAAGAAGAGCTGCAACTGGCAGAACAGTCAGAAAAGTATTTAGAGTTTTTTATGTATGAATGATTGCAGGGTTGGAAGGACAGACATCTTCTGTTTGGATAGATCAGGTAAAGCCCCAGGGGCAGCACTGAAAACAGAGCTCTTTGCAATCAGATGAGTAACACGATCCTGGGCTGCTTTCTGTCTTCCCTCAGTGCACACTCCAAGTTACAGTTGGGCTTTGCCTTGGAGCCCTATTGAACGTTTCATTCACAGGCATTTGTTAAATCCTGCTATAGCCCAGAGGATGCCCAGCACCTTAATCCTCTATTAACAACTGTAGATTTTTGGAGTTGTAGCCAAGGTTTGCTTGCTGACTCTTACTACCAAGAGGCCTTGGAATATTTACGTCCCTCTGATTTCATTACAGTAGTGACACCAGTAAAGGAGGGACACTGGCATAGGTGTGACAACACCACCTTTGCTTAACTACAAATTCAGAGGAGTAAACAGGGAACCAGCGTAAATGCAATGCCCATTTCTCAGACCTAGTAAATAACCTGACTGAGCAACTGCTCCTATCTGAAATGTTCCGCATTGCCTTTATTGTGGGGATTGCTCGTTTTGTAAACACAGCCACTGTGGGGCAGCAGGACACAAGGATCCAATGCACACGGAGGCTGAAGTGCGCTTCGCCTCCTGCAGGGTCCCGGTGAGGCTGGAAGTGTTGCCACCCTCTGCCTGCAGACAACAGGATGATGCAGAGGTGAACCCCCTTTGCTGTAAGCACATTTCCCCGGCCAGGGTGACTTAGTGACTTGGGAACATTTACAGGTTTTGAAGGTAACGTTGAGATAAGGCAGCCCCAAAACTGCTTTGCATAGTTTGTATGTCTATTCTGAGAGAAGTTGTCAACAACTCATGGCTTGAGGATGTTTGAACTTCGCTTGCACACGGTGCCAAATTATCCATTCTCAGGAGGCTCACGCCCACATGCAAACAGACAAGTTGCTATTTGCTTTTGCCATTTTCCCAGAGGAAATGATGGTGCCAGACAAGTGTGAGCAGACCAACCTCATATAGTATGTCTGGCTTTGTGGTTTGTAACCCTGGAAGTAGAAATGACGAGCCCTCCCACTACTCTGTGGTAATTGCCCAGAGACACACAAGGGTGACACTCTGATCCAGGAGAGCATCCCTACCCAGGCTCAGACACACAAGCACTTTCCAAATCTGAACCAAGGTTTTATTGGAATTTCTCATGGCTCTTTGCTGCCCTGGATTCCTAGAGCATTTGCACTCAGCCTACGTGTAGATTGGGCCCTGAGCTGAAGAGGGGAGATTGTAACTGATACAAGCTTGATAATGGAGAGATAACTATCAGAGCTCATGACCATCACTTGGAGACACAACTCAACTGAAACAATACAGAAGCTATTTTCTTCCAAGTTTGGATTCTTGCCATCAAAATGAGGACAAGGAGACCATTAAAACTGGTTTGGGTAAAACACAGAAAGTCCTACTTGCTGGGAACAGGAAATCAGATGCTATGGTCACTTCTGCGGATGAATTTTGAGCCAGATCTCTGACATTAAGTACTGCCTGTCTGTGTGTACTGTGACAGCCTTTCCTGTCTTCAATTAATAATTTGTCAGACCAAGATTTTCTGACTTTAAATACAGTCAATAATAATGATTAACAGTTCTATTTACTGCAAGTTGGTTGCTGAGCAAGAAAACAATCAATTTTAGTTCTCATCTTGTCTTTGAAATACATAATGCAAGGATTTTCTAGCCCTTTCTTTGCCCTCTAAACATAAATCACAGGGAATAAAACCTTTAGCTAAACGAAAATTTGCACTTCTTGTTAGGCTTTCACATGAATTGTCTTTCCATGTCAAATAAGCAGATGAAATAAATTCACTTAGTGATCCTGGGTAAGAAGGAGAACAAAAGAAGAAGAAAAAAATAAACTCGAACCTCACAATAATTGAAATTCTCTGGGGCATTATGGGAAGGAAAGAACTAAAGCTTTGTGTTTGGATTTTGTTTTGGTCAGCTTTAGGAAGTAAATTTTTTTTTAATCTAAGTACATACTCATATGAAACAGTTGGAAAGAAAATTTGTGAAGATTTTAGCTTAAAAACCTTTTTTTGTGTAGCCATTAAATACCTCATACACATGGAAAAAGATATTTTTGTTTGTTTCTGACTTGGATAGAAAGTAACAAAGCATTAAAGATGACTAACTTTTGATTTTGGAAAGGAAGAATATATGTGGTAGTGCTGACCATCCAGCTTTGCATCACCCTTTGAAAGGCAAAATAATTCCAAATTCAATAGGATTGTACATAACTGGGTATAAGGAAAGCACACTGGTTATAAACTCCAGTGAGACAGGTTGAGTTAGAAGTGCAGTAGTCCTAGGAAGATCCAGTCCCAGTGTTCTCATCACTAAATTGTACATCGAGTGCTGTGTGCAGTTCTGGTCTCGCCAGTTTAAGAAGGATGTTGAGCTGCTTGAGAGGGTCCAGAGAAGGGCGACAAGGATGGTGAAGGGACTGGAGGACAAGCCCTATGGGGAGCGACTGTGGGAACTGGGGTTGTTCAGCCTGGAGAAGAGGAGGCTCAGAGGTGACCTCATTGCTGTTTGCAACTACCTGAGGGGAGGTTGCAGTCCAGTGGGTGTAAATCTCTTCTCTCAGGCTGCCAGCACCAGAACAAGAGGACATGGCCTTAAACTATGCCGGGGGAGGTTTAGACTGAATCTTAGGAAGAGTTTTTCCACAGAGTGAGTGATCGCTCATTGGAATGGTCTGCCCAGGGAGGTGGACAGACCATTGGAGGTGTTTAAGGGAAGACTCGATGAGGAGCTCAGTGACATGGTCTAGTTGGTGGGGAGTTGGACTAGGTGATCCTGAGGGTCCCTTCCAACTCAGAATAACCTGTGAACCTGTGAAACACGCGGTGCAGTGAACTTCTGCCCAAGAAAATGAAGCTGAGGGGGAGATCCAGTTACCTGAGTGTGTTCAGGCTGCTCTGCAAACTGCGTCCCCACTGCGCTGTTGTGGGGACCCACCTAGTGAGAACAGGAAGAATTGCACCAATCCAGAACACGGAAGAAAGGGAATATTGAGCCAAGGAGACAAACAATTGAACAATGTAATTTAGAATCTTCCAAGTGGTGAAACATGTGGCAAGACGAGAGAGAGACCGCAAATTCCAGCCAACCTACAGTCACCATCTGGTCCTGCTTTGGAGCTCCCAGATAACTTGGTTCCAAAATCTGGCACAACAGAAGCTTGCATTTAGAACAGATAATATATTTTAGTTTAAGTCAAATCGGTGCCAACAGACATATTTGGGACTTATGCTCAGGGTTACCAGCCTGAGAACTAGCAACACTAGGAGCTGGTCTTTGTAAGGCCAGAAGTATGGCTTTGTTAAAAAATGTTAGAGGGTATTTCCCTTTGTTCTCTTAATTTGTTTTTATTTTTGATTTTACTCTTGTAGGATAAGCCATCATTTTATGCACTTGGCAAATCTTTAAGGCTTTATTTCTCTGATATGGCTGATAAGGCTGGAGGTTTTCATTACACTGAAAGCTGAAATTTTAACCTTATTTCTTTAAGGGGAAAAAAGTCTATAAGAACAGCACTGGGACTGTTTGGTTTGCAACAAATTTTTATGTAATGAATTTTATGTTAGTGTTTATGAAATGAAATTTTGTTACAACCAGTATCAGTCTGTTCAAAGGGATTTTGCCCTCATTTCCCTGTTCTCACTTAACTAATCCACATGAGAACCAAAACTTTAATGAGTAACAAATCTCCAAAATGTGTAGGCATTTAAATCACATACCTGTCTAAACCACTGTATTTTCTTTTAATGATATAATATTTTAAAGTTTTCCCCCCACCCCCCCAAAAGGACGGACAAAAGAGGTGAGATTTTGTATTAATTGACCATTCAAAATAGCTTGTAATACTGGTTTTTTTCTGCTTGAATGAAGCAGCAAACATGTTTTGCTCTGCCATCTGAAGATCCTCGAAAACAGAGTTGAAAATACAGTTACAAGAAGGTCTGTTATGGTGCAGGAATTCCCCCCAAACTCTTAGAATCTTTTGATTTTGATTCTGCTCTTTATACATATTTAGGTCCCTGTGGTTTATGTGACTTTATTTCCACAAAAATCCTGGATAACCAAGACCACAGGACTACTTCCCAGCACAAAGAACTGGCACTTAAGTTTGGAGAAGAGCCATCCATACCAATTTAGAGGCAAGAACGGAACTCTAGTTTATCCTAATCCAAATTTTCTTCTCTCTCTCTTGGCAAGACTATCCTAAGAAAATCCTGACTCTTCTAGGTCATTTTCTTTCCAACCAGCCTAGTCTCAGACCTTGAAAATACTTTATTTCCACTTCTTTCTCTTCTTATTAAGATACTACTACTACTTCTCAGTATTTCTCTAACTAAAGCAATGCTTTACATAAAATTCTACCTGAGATGGTGTAAGAGCATGCCCCAGTACTCACTGCACTGCTTGGGACGCAGGGACTCTCCTCAGGGCTCTGGATCACACAGAAACATCAAGGCACACAGGACATACCTGATTTCTACCTGCTCAGCCACTGCAGTCTCCAAAAGCAAGGGGACAGGGCACTGCTGTTAGAACACGGGCTCTTTGGAGCAGTGATTTTTGACCCCAGCAGTGGGAACAGACAGCCTTGTTCTCTAAGGCCTTCCTCTTTGGCTTAGCACCCTCTTTTCCTCCCTTCCCCTTTGCTGAAATAGTTCCTTTTCTCCTGTGCTCTCCCTGCTTCTTCCTCTCCTTAGCAGCCCCAAGCAAGTGGAAGTTGCTGTAGGGAGAAGACAGAGTGCATTGCTGTTTGTGGTGATAGGAATTGGGACACAAGGCACAGGCAGGTTTGGGGGTCCCATAAACCCTCACAGGGCTTTGAAAGAGACATCTGGGTGAGGAATGAGACTCCTCTCTCTGGGGCTCTCCAAAGCCTCTCCAAGCCTGACTTCCATCTATAGCATCCATAAAATGCTGCTGACCCCTTCCCCAGCTGGATCACCCTATGGTGTTGTGTCCTTCTGCAACTTCCATTTCCTTTTTACACTTTCTCATCCTCTGTCAGTGCTCCAGGTGTTTTATCCTGCTCTGTCCATGTACGGTGTCTCAACAGAAGTGAACAGCCGAGGTTTGTAACACCAGGGGGCATCTCACAACTGGCACAACTTGCTGTTAACACGCTCTTCCCTTGAACAGCACAACGTCTATCCAGGGCAGATTTCAGTAGCATTTCTCTTCCAATGTCACCATTTTCCTTAGGCAGAATACTTCTTTCCGAGCGTGACATTTTCAGATAGTGAGATAATGGTTTCCCGCTGCCATTCATTCCATTCAATAGGCCCCAGAATTACTGTGAGCTTTGTACAGATTTTTTTCTCATGCTAAAATAATGAATGAATTTACCAGAGTCACTGCACAGCTCTTGGGTTCTCTATAGACTGAGTAGAATACTTACTTTCTAATTTGTTTTCATCACTTCAATAAACCAAATTTATGACACTTCCAAAAGTTAGATGTTTTAGAAAGTTTTAGAAACGCCGTATTTGATAGTCCACTCTTAACACATTTCTCTGGTAAACCACGAGTTAGTAATGCAACAAAGGGTACATTTCTGGTGGGGAATTCTTTGTTTTGCTTTGGATTTGCCAAAGAATCCTTGGAGAAGTCTGGCATCCTTGCTTGCAGTGATACTTAATAGCCCAACAATAAACTGTGTTTGGCTGCAAGTGCTTTCTAATTTAAACAAATAAAATAGACACAGCTTGTGGGGGTAAGAATTTTATCAGCATACTGCATATAAAAAATGAAGACATCAGTAAATCTAGACTTATGGAGAGAGTGCCTTGAGGGACATTCATGTCTCCTAGTTCTTGCCCCCTTAGCTGTCAGAATATAATTAATATAATTAATATAATTTCCTCTTCAGTTCATGTGCATAAAGTATGAGACACCACTACTACTACTGGATTTCACATATTTTTTTGAAAAAGCAATATAAAGATGAGGGATACTGCTAATGTATCTCGGGCCTCTGAAAAAGAAGGATGATTTAAAGTACAAGTTTCTAAATGGTTGGTTGTTCAAGAAAATTGTCAAGTTGAATGACAACTTGGAGAAGGGAGTAAGAGAAGGGCTACAACTCTGATTCTGGCATTACAGCAGATAGGAAAGTTGCTACAGAGAAGCAGAAACCACCCCCAGTTGATATGAATCAGCATAATTTTGTACAACCAATGGGAAAAAACAGAGCTAAAATGGAACTATGAGTATTAGTGGATAATCATCCTTTGCTTGCTGTACATACATCCTTTTTACAACATTCTCAGTGCCAGGACACTGAAAACCTTAAGAATGTAGAAAACAAAACTGCAGCACGAGGATAAAAAAAAAGACTTGGCATCCTGTTGTGCACCATGTATGGGGAGAGAGGCTGAGGCACCTTTTGATGGAAGTTACCGGGAGGATTATACCTGCTGTGAGAAAAAAATTACCAAAACCCAAATACCTGTACAACAGACATGCCACAGTTTGGGCTGGGAGTCTTTGTCTCAATTTGAACTCTATCTAACCTCTGTTTACGTGACACAACTAAATGTTTTGTCAGACTTTTCAGGAAGTCTGAATTCTGAATCCTTCTCACATACTACCTATGAAAATGCCTTTTTAGATGCTTTCATCAGAACAGGAAGACACAGTGATGCAACAGAAGGACTCACTTCTATTTTTTGTCTGCCATTGCTTTGGTGGATGATCTGGAACAAATAACTTCATCTTTCTGTGCTTTAACTTCCACATCTGTAAAAAGAAGATAATGACATGAGCTCCTCTGCAAATACACTTGTTTTCCTTCTCTTATCAGGGAGTAGAAACAATGATGGAAGGAAAATCTTGGTAGAAGTCTAATAGAGTTCATTGGGAAACAGCCAACTCAGTTATGAGATTTCTGGAGTTTATGGGCTTGTTTTCATTCTCAAATATTTGCAAAACAGTCCAAAGTGGAAAAGAAATCAACCCAGGCTGGCCCAGACCCCGAGCCTGTGAAGTGTTCTGAGCACAGTTGAGCAACAGTGGAGAGAATGTTTCGCCAATTACCTCCCTCTACAAATTCCAAGGAATGTTTTATTTTATTAAAAATCCTCTTTTCTGTGTGCTCAGTGCTGCAATTCCTTGCTAAGACAAAACAAGTCTCAGCAAGGTCCCAAGAATTGTCTGTCACAGACATCTGGCTCTTTCCTCATATTCCTGCAGATTTCAGGGCCACATCACAAACACTCATCATTCCAGCGCACCACTTGTTTCATTAGAATGGGTTGAGGTTAATACATTGGACTAGTTGGGAGATCTTATCTGTCCTGTGTCTGGGAAAAGGGAGAGGGCCTGTCTATTTTATCATATTAGGTCTGCTCTCGTCTCTGTGTCACCTCGAAGAGCAGGACATTTGAGAATGACAGATGCTCTGTTAACAGCAGCAATGCTAGGAGGGAGTCTTTATTATTAACTACCAAAGCCTTCTCTCAATTAATAGCAAAATCAGCTGGTGCCTAATCCAGATTTAAAAACATAAACACTCCTTCATAGTTTCTTTTAGCACTCCCAAAAAAGTAAGTCTGAGCTTGCCCAGTTGTTTTGTTAAAACTTCCATCAGCTCAAGAGGGCAGCACTAGTGCTAAAAGCTTTGTACTTCCCACAGGAAAATGTAAATAATTTGAAGCATGAAAGACTGAGGAAAAAACTGATTCCGCATTCCAGAACTCATCTTGTTATCATCTGGCTTTCCCAGTTGTCCTTCTTTGTAATTTCTTTGCCCTGAATCTTAGTCGAAATTCTTCTTAGGCAAGTTCTGCTACTCTAACAAGATCTAACTGGTCTGATTCACACAACGGTGCAAAGCCTGTCATCAACCAAATTCGTTTTGATTTACCTTTGTGAAAAGCAGAAGTGCTCCATACAGTCGATGGAGCTGAGTGTTCAAAATACTCATATTTCCGCTTCAGGTGGTCTGCACACTTTGCTGTGTGACCATGAGGAGGGTTCAGCTCTCCAGCCATCAGTGGTTAGAGATTGAGATATCAAAGACTTCCACGATGAGACTTCAGATATAAAAAGATTTTTAGGAGACCTACTGCTTGTTGGAGCAGGAGGCCAGGTAGAAAACTCCACAATCCCTAAACTGGCACTTGATGCCTGTGTTTATGTAACTAAATCCCACATTAGTTCTCTGCAGAGAGCTCAGACATCTGGTTCACATGGAGACACCTACGCATTGAAACCCAAATTTAGGTGCCTTAATCTGCTGGCTGAATCCAGCCCTTCACTTGGAGATTTCCTCAGCTGGCAGCTGTGTCAGCATTCTGCCTGAGAGGCTTCAAGGGACATTTTTCTCATTTCCATTTCTAACCCACTCATGAGAACCTTTACACTTTTGGTCTCTCCAATCCACTTGCAGCAATTTACAATTGTAACTCTAGAGAAAACACACTTTGGTTTGTTTGTTTGTTTGATTTAAATTTATTGCCTGAAAATGTCACTCAGGACATGTTAAACCATTGGTGTGTATTTAAACACTTTTTTTTTTTAAATGAAGCAATTCCAACCTCCAATCAGTTCATTGCTTTTCTCTCTACCTTTCTTGGTGCTTTAGGGAGAATTCCTCACAATATTCAACAAGTGCAAGCAAATTTGGTTTTACAAAGCATGCCATCTTGTTCCTTACTCCTGTCCTAAAGTACCTAACATCCTTTTTCTTTTCACCTACCCCAAAGCACAGAATTTATTTTCAATAGACAAGCCACAACAGATCCATGGATTTTGTTTCTGAATGCTCCTAATATATTTAAGGATATGTGGAATGACCTTGTTCTACAGGCTTTTCTTCATAGGTGGATAACAGTCTCTCTGTTCTATCCACACATCTATTTTGCAAAGCTGTTTAGAATATAATCCCTTTCAGATCTCCACCCACTGTCAAATTTGATATATATGGCCCAAGACTTCAAAAGTACTTGAGAAGAGCCAGCAGATCAGATAAACCCAAATACATATTCTGAAATGTCATTTGATCTTATTTCCTTTGGAAAGCAGGCACAAAACCACTTGAAGTGATCTGCAGCAAAGGTAACAGTAGGAAGGAAGAGGTCTGACAGCAACCAGACAAATGTCCTGCTTCCTCAAAGACTCCAAATACACTCTCCAGCCCTTAAAAGGGGCTACACATTAGCTGGGGGAAATTTGTTTGGAACAATTTGGATTTAGAAAAATAACATACATTCATCCTGTTTGGTTTGGGGGGCATTTGCTTCCTTTACCACAGAGTAGACGAATCTTGTGGTTCAGTGTCCCTTTCTCGTGTCCTTTCTGTGTCCAAGACGTATCAACAACAGAAATGAAATTTCAGTGCTTGAGTACATATGGATCCCAAATTTTGACCACAATCCATACTGACAGAGGATTACTTTGGGTTACGACTTCTTGCCAGCACTTTTATATGAATTCTTGCCCCTTGCTGTGAGCACATAGGAGGTGGGTCAGTTAGTTAACACTAACAATTATCGCAGAGTTTATTAAGCAGTTGGGCTGGACAGATTATCATTATCAGGAATTTTGAGAAGTGAAACACGTCTCAAAGGCCTTACAGTAAATCACGCTAAAAAGCAGCGGTTTATCAGTTCTGTTAATAAAATTATAATCCAAGCACCAGGGAAACTCTTTTTGATAAGGGCTAAAAGAGATTAAATAACTAGAATTACAAGGTAGGTGACAACTGGCCACGTTAGGAGGACTTCAAGGATAATGGTTCTGCAGAAAGCAGATAACACATGTGCTGAGGTTGCTTTCACCTAAAAGAGCTTAACACACACCCTCCAGTCCTCAGGCTAAATTATTATAAGAGAGATCAAAGCTGTTAGCCCTTATGAAACAGGAATTATGAGCAGCTGTCTGATGGGGATATCTCATTTAACTGCACACCTTGCTTTCATCTTGATCCCTGTTGCCTCCTTCTTATCCACCCACTAACCCCTCCACAGGCTGTCACTCCTTCTTCTCTCACTGCAGCTTCTGATTAGGGATTGCCTTTTGCCCTCAGTACTTAAATGCTGGAGCTACAGCTTTTTGACAGTTTCTGTATTCTGCTCCATTTGTGTATTATAAAGCACCTCGCCGTAATCTCTGGATACTGGGGGCAATATCCACCAAAGAATGGTCTTGGGTCAACTCTGTTTAATTTCCACTTCACTAAAATGAAATCCACCATCTTCGGTGCCACTCAACAGCTCAAATTCTCTAACCTGGGTATTTTTTAAAAAGCAAAAAGCTCCTAGTCCTGATTGTGGTGTGCAAAACTGAAAGTGAGTTTGTTGTCAAACCTCACCAGAGCTTATGAATCCAACACCTTCCAGTTTCATCACTTTTTCTGGAGAAAGGACACCTGCCAAGTCAGTCCTGCATAAAGAGAGATCTCTGGTTTGACGGGCACCTCCCCATGCTGTGGTCCAGTAAGTCAGTTGTTTGATCTTTAGGACAAGAGGCAACGGGCAGAAACTGAAGCATAGGAAATTCCACCTGAATATGAGAAAGAACTTCACTGTATTACAGATTGCCCAGAGAGGGTGTGGAGTCTCCCTCACTAGAGATATTCCAGAACTGTCTGGACTCAGTCCTGTGCCATGTGCTCTAGGATGACTCTGCTTCAGCAGGGAGGTTGGACCAGATGACCTTCTGTGGTCCCTTCCCATGGGTCCCTGACCCATTCTGTGATCACTTACTCTGAATATCAAAGATCTGAGGTTTCAATGCACCTCCCCACCTTTGAGGAGGTAAGTCTGGTCACTGTTGAAGCACATTAACTGCCAATTAGGTTATATCAGGGTAGTTGTGGTTGATTTGTCTCAACTATCTCTCCCTTCCAGATGAAGAAACTAGCCCACCATATTCCATGCAGCTACTCAAACTACAGGGTGAGGCATCCAGGGCTGGTCAGCCCAGACATCCTCCATCAGCTTGACCTACATTTCTTTTCTCCCCTTGAAAGCCCCATGGCAAGTAATGGGACAGGATCATCTCCATGATGAAGAGAGACTGTGGGAGCTGGACTTGCTCATCTCAAGGGTGGGTGCCAAGAGGGTGCTGCCAGACTCTTTTCACTGGTGCCCAGTAACAAGGAGCAAAGATAAACTAAACCAAAAGAATGTGAAGGAAGCACTTCTTGACATGAGGGTGTCAGAGCCCTGGAACAGGCTGCCCGGGGAGGTTGTGGATTCTCCCTCTCTGGAGACATTCCAAACCCACATGGACACGTTCCTGTGTCACCTGCTCCAGGTGACCCTGCCTTGGCAGGGGGGGTTGGACTGGGTGGTCTTCAGAGTTCCTTTCCAAACCTAACGATTTCCACGAGGGACGTATATAATCACATATATCATTATATGATACTATATCCCACCTTCCCTTAGGCTGGGCCTTGCCATGTCCCTCAGGCCCTCGTCCCGCTGAGCTGGGGGTCCCTCTGTCCTGACCAGGTGAATTTTCTTCGGGCTGTGATTACGGAAATTGCGGTTGTGCAGCTTTTTAGGGTTTTTTTGCCATGAGCTTTGTCCCTGAAATCAGGCTGTGTTGGAAACGGGCTCTGTGGGTAACTTGTGTATTCTCCAGATGAATCCACTGTGAGAGAACAGGAGAAACCATGAAGATCTAGGGTAAAAGACAATAAAATAATAGTNAAGCGGCGCCCGTGTGAGGGGCAGCCCCGGGGACGAGGGACGGGGCCGGTGCCGTGCGAGGGGCAGCCCGGGGGGGATGAATGAAGGACGGGGCAGCCCGAGGGGTNATAATAGTACTAAAAATACATGAATAAGATTAAAGTAGTAATAATGGTAAATAATAATGGGAATAGTATTAAGAAGAACCAGAATACTAAGAGTAATCAGAAGAATAAACAGGATAAATGCTTCTTGGCGTTGTCCCATGCAAGACCACGAATTGGACTTGATGACCCTGATGGGTCCCTTCCAACTCAGCATTTCTATCATTTTATGATTTTTGTACTTTCAGGGGCTATTTGAGACCGTAAAGCTCAAAGTAAACACCTCCTTGAGGGCCTTTAAACTTCAGAGAGCGCAGCAAGGGACCGTGCAAGCCCGGCGGGATGTGCAGAGAGACACACGGCACATCTGAGGGGGAAAGGGGAGTGAAAGCCGCACATCTACAGCCCTCCATGCCAGGGGACACACAGCCCTCCATGCCAGGGGACACACAGCCCTCCATCCCTGATTCCCCGCCTGGCTCGGCAAAAAGGAGCCCACGCAACAACCCCACAGTCCCTCCGCTCTCCCCTCAGGGCTCGCCATGTCCCCGGGCTGCCCCGGCCCCGCCGTCATGGCGGCGGNGGGGCAGCCCGGGGGGTGAGGGACGGGGCCAGCGGCGGTGCCGGGCTCGGTGACACGGCTCGGTCCCAAGCTGGACTCGATGATCTCAGAGGGTCTTTTCCAACCTGATTGATGCCGTGGCTCCCTTTTCCCGCCCGCCCTCAGGACGCGGTTCCTGAGCCCCAGAGGCGGGTCAGGGTCGGGGTTTTCCCCCTGCCTGCCTCCAGCACGGGCTGGGGAGCGGGTTCGGACCCAGGCAGGGCGAACCCAACTGAGGGCTCTTGGTTTATGGAGCGCTCCATGTGGGGCTGGAGCGGGCAGCGCTACGTGGGATGGAAGATAATTCCCGTAATTCCCGTGTTTTCAGTCTTTAATCGCATGCGAAGGAGCAGCGGCAGGTGAGCTGGAGCCGCAGGGCTCAGCCCCAGACCGGGGGCTCGGTTCGTGTTGGTGCTGCTGGCGCTGCTCCCCTCAGTGATGCGTTTGCAGGTCAGGCACTGCTTTTGGGAGGGCTGTGTGACCCAGTCAAGCTTTCTTATCTGTTATGACCGCGAAATTTATTTTTAAACTGTTTCTCTTTTTTGTCCCCGTGTTTTTCAGTGCAACATCTTTGCAACATTGAAGCTTCTTTTTTCCTCTCAGCAAATACGTGTTGTTCTTCTTGGCTGGTCTCCAGCCCTTCCAGTCAGTTCATTATTGCCATGTGGTTGTTTTTTGTTTCGTGTGTGTGTTTTTGTTTGGGTTTTTTTGTTTGTTTGTTTGGGTTTTGTATATTGAAGCTTATAAGGAGGGCTGCAACAGAACGTCCTGAAGCAAATTCACTGTCTCCGAGGTACTTGCAGGGCAGAATGATGTTCTGTGGCCCCTTGTTTGCAAGAAAGCAGATGGATGTGAGTAAGCGACCAAAAGCTCTGTGCTGCTGGCACTGGGGAGTTTAGCAGGTCAGAATTCTCTGCTGTAATGTGGTGCTGGAATGAGACACTGTGTTCAGTAGTTGCCTGTCCAGGCAGCTGCTTTACCTTCCTTGGTTTCCTCATAGGTGTCAGCCTTAAAACTGGTGTTGAGAGTAACTAAAACACTGATCCTGTCTGGTACAGCATTTCTGCCATGCTGTGTCCTGAGCTGTTTTCAGTGTCACTTGCAGGGCAGCTGCAGTCGACCTTACAGAACTTTATTGTCTAATTTGATATAAAGTGCAGCCCCTACTCTCCAAAGGAAAAACAAAAATATCTCATGTCCTGGCTTTGTTGCTGCTCTGTAAGCAATCAGTGCTTTATCTGTTTGGTCCCTTGTATTTGGAGCATTGCTTTCTGTTTTGAAGGAGGGGTGGAATTTCTTAGTGCCAACACAGTAATTGAGCAGGTGGGCAGGATCATCAACATTCTGTCAATAGGCTTCTTTTTCTTTTTTCCCCTGGAAAATGTATTTCAAAGTAAGATCAAATCCCTTCCGTCATTACTTAGGAAAAGTAGCCTGTAAGTGACATTAAATATTCTTGAATGTTTGATGATGTACCATCTGCTTTTTTTTTCCTTTCCTATGGATGTCGTCTTAATAAAAACCTGTTCCCAGATGTCTCTGATTAGCTTAAGTTGATCCAGGTGACACCAGGAAGAGTACCAACCTCTCCCTGACAGAATGTTTCTGCCCTGCTGCCCTGTAGAGAACCTTTAAATATGTGAAATTGTCCAGCTGGGATTCCTAGGCCTCATTTTAGGACAGCGTAAATGTCCAGGTGGTTCCAGATAAGAGGCTTTTGATTAACAGGCAATTGGCCTCCCCCAGCAGAACTGTCTCTGAAGAGCTGCATGCCTTCTGCATAAGCTTTCCCTCATCTCTGTGCAAGATAAGCTCCTGCAGAGTTTTAGGAGCTCTTCTGCAGCAGGGGAGGAAAGGAATAACAGTGTAGCTCTAATGAGCCTTCCTCTCTCAGCCTCAGATGAGGCCAGCAGCAGGCTAAGTGGTGTAAGAGAGTCTGACTGCAGATTTTGGGGCCTGTTGGCTATCTTCTACTATCTAATCACTTTCTCAAAGGATGCAAATCCATATGCATTATGTGTGGGGTTAACAGTGGATTGAGTTCCTGGGAAGCTGCTGTGTGACAGTAGTTTATGAGTGGATGAATCTGATCATCAATTTCTTACTGGTCTCAAATAACTGTAGGTGTGATTCAAGCATTTTAGGAGGCAGAAACCCGTGGAACAGCAGGGCAAGGCAAGCAAAATAGAGATAAATTATTAGTACGTTTTGAAAATTTATCTGTACAAAATACACTTGCCCATGGTAAGTGATGGAACCCCCAAGTTTTTAATGATAACTATAGCATGTGTGTGTGTGGTGTGAGTTACATGGGTGAGACTTAGAAGTATCAGAGCAGATAATAAAAATGGGGATTTTGCATCGTGAACAGGGTAGTGTGCGGGTGAAAAGAACAGAGGGAGGATCGTTCTTTAGGTACTTTGCCTTGGAAGGTCCTGTGCAGCCGACAGGCTGAGCCTGGCTGTGTGGTAGCTGGGTGCTGGTTACTGAAGCAGAGAAGCAAAGGGAGACTTCCAGCTGAAGCAAAAGGGTTAAACTTTCAAAAATTACAGGTTGCGGGTACCCCCCAAAATCAAGCAATTTCCTTTAGTCCCATTCATTCTGGAGAGGTGTTGCAATACAACCATTTTGCTTGCTCTTCGAGAGCAATAGTGTGTTCGTGTGTTTCAAGTGCTGAAATTGATTTGATTATTCTTTCTCAAAAGCATTACTTAGGTGAAGTCTATTTCAATCCCTCTTAAGAGTGTGGGAGGTAGATAAACTCTCTTCCTATCTGGAGCTTGTTTTCAAAATGTGTGGTGGCTCTGGAGATGAATGCATCTGCTGCTGCAGCTACTGTGTTAATGTATGAAGTACTGCCATACAAAGGCTTTGGCTGTTCAGCCATGAGTAAAAGCATTTGTTCAGCTCATTTTGGGTAAGAGTTCATAGTGTGCACCACATCCTTCAGCTGTGTTCTGGCATGTTTCTCCTGTGAGTCAGGATTGTGTAATAATTAGTGTAAATACTCTATTTGAGAACTGTGTAAAAACAAGAAGTACACTGCAGCAAAAAAGGTGGAAAATTAGGAAACTGGTTGCGCTGTTTAATTCATAAATTGACTTCAAGTATACTGAATTCAGGTATTCTGTTGTATGAACTTCTGAACTTCTTCCCTGAGCTGATGCTGAGTCTGTAGGTTAAACGACTGATGGTGTTCCTGAAGTGTGGAGTGCAGAGTGAGGAGCCTGCACGAGTGATGTGTTGTACCTCAGTCTGTTCTTGTGCAGTCTGGGGCTTTGGCAGCCGGATCCTTTGCATGTTTGAAAGTGGAACATGGTGCTCAGGGGTGAGTTTGCACGATTTAGGGACCCCTGATGCAGGGAACCTCAGGCTTGGTACTGCCTGCTCTGTGCTTTATGGTATGAGCAAGAAATAGGTGTGCAGGCCAGGGAGGAGCCCAGAGCCCACCACCTCACACTTGTCACAGGTCTTTGATGTCTTTGCTGGCTCCAAGTTTGGTTTGGAGCAGGTGAGCTCTGGTGGTTTTCTCTCTCATGGCAGCGGTGGCATTGCAAGTTCTGCATTTCTGAGACTGAAGGTTTGCTGTGAGTGACAAATTTTACCTGGTTGGCTCTGCTGCAGGGACTGGGGAGGTTTAGGCTGGATGTTAGGGAGAGCTTTTTCACAGAGAGAGTGATCCCCCAGTGGAATGGTCTGCCCAGGGAGGTGGTGGAGTTGCCATCCATGGAGGTGTTTAAGAGAAGACTCGATGAGGAGCTCAGTGACATGGTCTAGATGGTGGGAGGCTTGGATGGATGGAGCGTGGTGCCTGTGGTTCCAGGGTTGTGGGTTTGATCCCTGGGTGGGTGTTCACTTGGGAGTTGGACTAGATGATCCTGTGGGTCCCTTCCAACTCAGAATAACCTGTGAACCTGTGACTGTTCAAATTTGTGCTCCAGCCTCCCTTGCCATGGAGAAGGCCACGTGGGAAAAAAAAAAATCTCTTGCTACACATTTCTGGAGGAAATGTTGCAGAGTGGCTGATGGGAGGTACCTGCTTACCTGCAATAACTTCCTGTCATTCCTATGGCTTCAACTGTGAGACAGTGCACTGCTTGAGAAGATGAGTTTTAAACTGACAGGTTAAGCTAATAAACTTGCAGAGACATGCGGAAAGGAAGGTACCTCAGTAAAGGGTTGCTGTGTGCCACACTTGCTTAAGCAAATAATTAATGTCAGGAACATGTTCATGGAGGTCTTTTTAGTTTATGTAAAACTGTCCAGATGTTGCTTGGCTAAATGACACGGATTTTCTTGTGCTGACAAGGATTAAATTAGGTGCTTTAAACTTTGGAGGTGGCCTTGATTAAACAGAGATCCCTTTCCATGAAGCCCAGTCTCTCCTGTTTTGATTCACAACCCGTTATGAATCAGTCCTTGTAGGTATTTTGACTATATTGCCAATTCCTGAAGTGTGGCATCAAGAATGAAGGATGTCTCTATTGATAGTTCTCATATTTGTTAGTGATAATTTTTTCTAGAAGTGATTTCTTTAGTTTTCCATTTCCTGGAATACCTTGGTTTTGCCATTTAGCATGAACCTCTTCCCTGTGGTGTCTGCAGATGCTGAGACTCATCCCTTGTGAACCTTCCGTGCTAGCAGTATGTTGGCTCCCAGGGAAGTGGGAAAATGTACTTTTGATCTGCTTTTGATTCATTTTGTTGCAACATCCATGATTTCAACATCAAAATCCAGAGTATGTTTTCCCATTAGAAATGTTGGCAATAGATAAGTAGAAGACAAGTGACCAAGAGGGGATGGAATAAGGAGTGGTCCACAACTCTTTCCTCAAAGGAATTTCTTTGGAGAAGGAGAGACTGAGTCTGTATGATCACAGAGAAGGAATGAAAGACAAAAAAATGAATTTTTGGCATAACTTGTGGAAGTTTGCTCTCCTTACAGCGCTGGTGACTTATTCTAATCCAACAGTTGAAGTGTATTTGCCTTGATGCATCAGCTCTTATAGGGGAAAGCTGAGAATCTCATCAAAATGTGCCAGAGCAACTAGTTCAACAGGAATAACCCACGGGTCAATCTGGTGCTGGTACACGAGTCCTGGTGCAGTCAGGGAGTTGAGGAGAGCATGTGTGCAGAAAATACTTTAAACTTCTGGTGCCAAAATGGATCCCAAGCAAGAAGACTGCAGGGATTTGGTCTGTCCAGGAGTTTCTGGCTAGGAAAAATGAAAGTTCCAAGTGGCTTGAACACTGTGGACTCTGTGCTCAAGCTTGGAGTGAAGAACTCCCAAGCGACCTTTGTGTCTGGCCATGAGTAATGCAAGTGGACATTGAATTCAATTCAACTCCTGCTTTTAGTATTTTTTCACTCCTGCTGTTTCTTTAACAGTGGCCATCCACTGGAAAACCTCACTGGTGATCTGTGGAGGGAATATCTGAGATTGTGCCATCCCTTGCTGGCATGGAAAAATGTAACAGGGCTAAGAACTGGGCAGTTTAGAACGAGTTAAATATTTTCCTGTCAGAGACACTTTGAGCATTTAAACTGTAACTTGTTTTAACATCATTCCTAAATCTGAGGCTATTTCATCTACTGGGTTTTTTTTAACAATATCTCTGTTAATATCTGTTACTCAGGCTTCATAAAGGTGTTTGCTCCTGGTCTAACTGCATGAAGTTACGAGGGCAACTTCATTTATTTTTATGGAAGTTTCTGCCTGTTGGAAAGGAAAACTCTGCAGAAAAAGAGAACTGAAGTAAACTGGTATGATCTATGGGGAGTAAGCTTGGAGGTCTAGAAACTCTTTAGTCTGATGCTGCAGGATAAGGTGAAACATAACCATTCTCATTGAAACAGTTCCCAAGTCTGTGGTACTAATAGTAACTTAATTGCAGTGGGATTGCATTTTATAGGTGTTGAGGTAGAGCCTTTGAAGTTTCCAGTGTGAGTTGGCAGATGTGTTTTGTGTATTTTTATATCTCCAGCTGTTGCTCTCAGTACTGAGCTCTGCACAAGTGAATTGTGGATGTGTTCTGAGAGCTGCTGCAGGACCTGTGCCAGCTGCAGTGCCCGTGGTCAGTAGGCACAGGCTTAAAACTGAGCCTGATCAACCCCAGTGTTCACCACTGTCCACTCCAAAGTATTTCAGTGAGGTCTGTTTTACTGCCAGGTTTGCTGCCAGCTCTTTTGGCAGGAGGGCAGTACAAATGAAGTCTGATTTTTTTTTTTTTTTAATTTTTTTTTTTAGATCGGAAAATTTGTTTTCACTTGACTTGCAAAAGACTGGAAAAAAGCCCAAAACACTTTTGATGAAGATTTTTTAAATGAGCAGAAAACATGCTTAAAAATTTCATTCAAAAGGTGAAAATCTTATAAGTTATTAGTGCTTTGCAAAGTGAGGAGTAAAGGAGTTTTTAGAACTGACATTGTTATACAACTTAGTGATCATTTTCTCTAGCATTGCTGTGGTCTATTCAATTGATATTATGATGAAGAATGCCACTGATTGATTGATTAGTGAGTGGAAGGGAATATGAAAAACAATCCAAAACACATAAAAACATCTCAGTGCTTCTGGAACAGCGTAAGCAGCCAAAGCAGCAGTTGGTGTCCTGAGAACCCTCCAAACTGGCCTGTTTCCCTAGAGAAAAACCTGTGTTTGCTGCCCCGTCCCCAGCCGGGACTCGCAAGCAACAAAGCGTTAAGTTTCCGGCTCAGCGCTTTATTGTTCCCTGGGAATGAAGACACCGACTGGATCTGGCTGCTGCTGCTGCAGTCAATGTGTTTTCCCTGGGTAACCTTGCACTGCTGCTTTAGTGCCGACTCTTCTGGAAAAAGGTGAGGGTTCTACACTCCAAGTGGGGTCGATCTCATTATTCTGAGTGAATCTGCGTTTTTACCCTTAATTTCGGGGAGCTTTGCCGGCAATGAAATGTGAGGAACAGCTAAGTGGATTTTAAACGTTTAGGAAAGGTATTAAGCAGCTTAGTTGTGTGCGGTTGACCTTGTAAGTCCCTTGCATTCTGCATTTCTATATAGTGCTGGAAGGTTGTTAAACTAATATTTGGAAGCTCGGTTATATTTCATGTGGGAGAGATGCGTTGAAGAACAAGCCTGTCGGTGTGGGGGTTTTTTAGCCTTGCTGTTTTTTAAGCTTTATGTGAAGAAGGGAGGGCTGTATTAAAAAATGCATTGTATCTTTCTTTGGAGACAGTACACGAAAATTCTGGCTTCCTTGAGAGCTGGTTTTACTCATGAAAAGAAAGTCTCACTGTTTGAATTAGAAGAAAGTATTTATTAGCAACAAAAAAGGGAAGAAGGTATTTTTAGGACTCCAGGAATGGCATGACATGTATTTGTGTGCCAGATGGCTTAAAGTAACATCCAGCCCAGCAGCCCCGTGGAGCGGCGTTTGTCAGGGGGTAGGTAAGAGAATTCCTTGCTTGGAATTGTGCTTGGGGAAACAAGTAGCTTTAGAGGATTTTGGTAAGCTCATGTTTCTAATCCAAGTGCGCTTGCTCTCACTAATCAGGCTGGACTATTATGTTACTTTTCTTGATGTTGTACCACTGATTGCAATTAAACCTGGTCTTTTCAGTTGTTTGTTGACATGAGATCCTGATTTAAGAAACTTTTTCTTTCTGAAATTTGTAACTACTTTTTCCAATGAAATTGTGTCCTTATCTGAAAATGGTTGTGAAATACTCTCACTCCTCAGAGAAGGGGGAATATATGGAGAGAAGGGTATCCTTTTTCACTGAGGAAAAACTATTATGTTTTTGACAGAAAAGTGAAAGATGTTACTGCAGAAGATACTTTGAAATTTCTTTAAGGATGCATTTGAAATTGAAGTGGGTAAAGAAGGAACTTCAGGTTTTTTATTATGAAAAAGCCACTGTTTGCATTCACTCTGGTATGGCAGCCTGCTAAGTAAAGCTTTTTTACTGGAGTTGAGAAATTCCAAAAAGCTTGATAAGCAAAGTTGTGTTCCTAGAGGAGGGGGTTGAATATGTAGTTCATAGATCTGGAAAGGATGCTGTGCAATATTTAGACATCTCCGGTTAAAGTCCAAAAGCTGAAATATAAATGAGTATATGAGTGACGCTGGGAAAACAGTGAGGGCTGAGAACATAAATATCTAAGAAGATGAATTTTGAAATTTATCCTAAACCTCTTTATGCTTTCCAGACTTGGTGTACTCACAGTATAGTTTCATGGGTCTTCAACAATTCATGCACCTAATCTATCTATGTGCCCTTATTTATCTGTAATATATAATGAATGTTATTGGTATTTTAAGATTATCTGTAAAGTGTTGCTCAAGACTTTGTATTCATTCCAGGAGGATTTATTTTAAGTGGTATGACACGGATTTATGGAGCTGTGCTAAAATGACTAAACTGTTGGCCCTCAAATCTTTCAAAGTTGAATTTAGAAGGGACTTGCAGAGGCTAATTAAAAATAGATCTTAGTGTGTCATCTCATTAAAATGAATGGGAACAGTGATCTTATGCAAGAGGACATCTTGTGGTCCAGAGATTATTTCCGTGAATGAGAGTTGCTGTGACTGAACTTATATTATTAACTTCTTTTAGCTCTTTTCCTCCTACCTTGCACCTCACTAAGCAGCCTGGTTCTGCTGCCTCGGTCCCATCCCTGTAGGCAGGAGTGGGATGTTATTAGTTCTCATCCCAAAGCCATCTCTCTGCAGGCTGAAGGAGCCCACAATCCTCCGTTCTCACAGGTTAAGTGTTCCAGCCTGGGAGCATCTTGGTGGCCTTTCACTGAACTCACTCCAGTTTACTGGTCTTGTCCTGGAAAATCCCCAGCTGGATACAGCCTGTGGTCTCCCCAGTGTCATTGCATCCCTGGCAGTGCTCCCGTGGAGCCCTCAGCTGTCCTTGCTGCAAGGGCGTGATGCTGCTTTGGCTTTAGCCAGACCTTGGCTGATCCTTCCCTGCAGAGCAGGGAGTTTGTATGTCCCAGGTGCAGGACTCGGTGTTTGTCCTTGCTGGATGTCACAAAGTGGGTTCATGTCACAGAATCACAGAATATTATGAGTTGGAAGGGACCCACAAGGATCATCTAGTCCAACTCACCATCTAACACCCGTGCAGAGACCGAGAGCACATCCCAGAGCGTAACACCAACCTAGATCCCTCACAGTCTAGCAGGCCACTCCGAGCCGGAAGGGGCCCAGTGTCATCCAGCCCTACACCCCCCAGCTAGACCATGGCACTAAGCTCCTCGTCCGTCAGCCCAACCTGTCTTGACACGAGTAGTTACCCGCCTGGATTGGTCTCTTAATTCATAAAGTACAATCACCCGTCCTTCTGTAAGGATATATCCACCTTCACCCGTCCTTCTGTAAGGCCAGGAATTACTGGTTGCTTTTAAGGAGTTAAGTTGGCGCAGTGGGAAGTGTCTGTTGCTTTTGTTCTGGCCATGTGGTCAGTGGATGTTGCTCCCAGTAATGTGTGTTGGAATCTGAAGCCAAGGCTTCCCAAGGTGTCCCTTTCTCATCTTGCCGCTCTGTTAACTGTGACTCTTCCTCAGGAGAGAGACTGCAATGGAAAGGTTTCCTGTGAGAAAATAATCCTCTTGGAAGTGCAGAAGGTGTGTGAATGGCATCTCTGTTTGACGAGTGTATTGTTTGAGCAGTGCTTCTTCCCAGTCTGGCCTCTGTTCATTGTGCTCTTAATGCTGTTGTCTGATAGTGATTCAGCCACTAAATAGGAAAGCCTGTTCATGCTGATGCTTGTTTTGGAAGAGGAGGGAGGTAGCTATAACATCTCAGAAGCCAAGAAGTATATAAAGATTTAAGGCTTTAAAAGGGCAAAAATGCATTTGTAAGTAGTGTTTTATATTCTTCTGTTTTGGTCCCTGGATAAATAAGAAAGTAAAAATGAAAAGGGAGGTAATGCAGCAAATTATCCTAGTAGTTTCTTGAAAGATAAGTACTTCAATGACATTTTTTTTTACTAGAATGCTCCTTAAAAATGAGTCTTATACACATCTGTTCCTTGCCTCAGTCTGGGTCCAAAATACACAGGCAGTCTTGCAGGGAGCCTGGGCAGTATGAGTTGTGTATCTGTCTTCATTTTCTTTTTTTCTCTTTTTTTTTTTCCAAGAAGAAAAGCTGTTCTTGGAAAAACTACAAGCAGACTTTAAGGTTTTCTCAAATAATTTTTATTCCCATTTCAAAAATCTGGAGGGTAGTCTGATCCTCCATTTGACCTTTGACAAACACGAATTTTGGCACAGTTATGAAATATCCACTGATACCGTGTGTTTACTAAACTGCTGAGGTTAATCCAAGCAGATGTCAGTGCTTAAGCAGTGGCAGGTCAGAGTCTGTAGCAAATACGTCCTCCTCTTTAAGCTAAAATATTGTGGAGTGTGGTTGGCTTTTTCTTTTTTTTCTTCCTTTAAAAATATCCAAGGCTGATACATTGGGCCAGTGTTGGTGAGAGCTGCACAGGTCACTAACAACAAACCCTCCCTGGGTGTCTGGGGGAACACAGTTGTGTCCTTGTTGGGCCAGCTGTTCAATTAATGTGAATGTTCCAGGGTTTGCTGGATGAAATGAAAGTCATGCTGGTTTTGTAAGGGATGCTACAAGGAGCTGGTGGGAGGTGGAAAGCAGATTGCAGAGTTATTCCTGCAGCTCACATCTGGCACAGGGGCTCCTGGAGGGCTGTTCCAGCTTGGTGATTGATTGACTTCGAGAGGCTTTTACTGAGTTACTAATAGTTAACCTTCATAGTTCTCTTTATAAAAAAAAAAAATCAATGATTTACTACTTGTGCAGGGAACTGAGACTTCTCTACTGGAATTCATGGAAATTGGAGAGGAGTATTTTTCTCTTGGCATTTCTGGCGTGTGGGTCTGCAAGCTCAGTTCCAAGGCTTTGCCAAAGGAAAACTACCAGGCAATAAACACCTGACAGTGAAAACGGAGCAACAAGAGAGAGATTGAAAGGCCAAATATTTGGTTAGAAATTCTGGTCATACTGGGCCTTACAGTCTTGGTCTCTGCTATGCTGATGGGTGGGGGCAGCTCCTAAGATGTGTGTTTTCCCTTTCTTGGTCACCCCAGTTGCCTCGAAAGTAGATTTTAATTCCCTGATGTAGGAGATGCTGCCACCTTGAATGATTTATATTTGTCATGTTGAAGTGTCTCTGGGTTCCTGAGCGTGAAGTCTGTCTTGTGCACAGGAAGGAATGCCTGGAAAACACTTCGAGTTGTTATCATTTATTATTTGCTGTGGGAGCTCCTACATTGCCAAGGGAGAGGAAGTTCATTTTTGGGAAGGAGAGTTGTTTGAGGTGGTTTTGTACTTTTGGCAGCCGTATTGCTTTTGAGAAATGAAGGGGACAAACATGGGAGATCCTTCAAGCCTTTCCAGTAAAATCTGTGAGGAACTGCATTGCAAAACAATTCTTGCCATGTTTGAAGCATAGGTTATTCTTTTGTGGCACTTGGTATTTTTGTTTGCACTTGAATAAATAAATAGAAATGGGCTTTGATTATAGTGTCCAAATAGAAATTTACTGGGGGCTGGACTCAGTGTTACAGCATTTATTGCATAGATGAAAATTATTCTTATGAGCCCACTGGCATGGTTATCTGAATAATACAATTCTGCTTTTTTTATTTCAGTTGTTTCTCTCTAACTGCTCAAACCTGCCAGCTGTGCTTGCGTTAGCAGAGCTTTAGGCTGTTGAGTTAAAAATACATATAATCTGTTTTGCAGCATGTATCAGGGCTGAGAAAGATCCTCATACGTACTCTGGATTTGAAAGGCACATCCTTTTCATCTCCTGTATTCAGGAACAATTTGTCTGCATTAAAAAGGAAAAAAAAATGCAGAAGAAATTTTAAAAAAATTAATTTTGTTTTGCTTAAATTTCCAATTTGGAGAAATCAACTGGGAGAGGATGGATATTTGAGACATTGGGATGTTGTGACCACGCAAGGGCAGAGACAGTTGTTGGATGAATTGGCAAAGTGTGTTTCCTGGAACACTTGAAACACTGGAGGGCAAAGGAGCCTGGACAGGGTGAGGCTTCTATTCATGGTGTCTAAATGGCTTGTGGAAGGAAATCCTGGACAGGCAGATGGATGAGGTGAGAATCAAAGGTTGAGTGGCAGGCTTTGTGAACTGAGTGCTTCCTCCCGAGTCTTTGGGACCAGATGTCTTCTCTCCTCCTTCCTTCTGACATTTATCCAAGGGGATATATTTTTGTTGCATGCTGAAGTGAGTGAGGGGATTATTATCTCTTGATATATTTGAGGAGAGGCAGAGATACATCAACGTGATTGTACTTCGTGTGCAGAGAAGTGTAGGGCTGGGGAGGTTCTCCAGGTTCCTCGGTGCGGAGCCCAAGCAGGACTGACGTGGTTTAGGACTTGAAAAGCTCCTGTGGCCTAAACCACATCTGTGAGAAGTCATGGTCAGCCTGAAACTGCCTGGAGTGTGCAGCTCTGACGCAGATTGACGCAGTGGCAACTTAAATGGTGGGAGTGATCGAGCTCCACAGGGCAGTGGCTGTGTAAATACATCTGTGTGGTGAATAAAGTAAACTAATAAGCCTCAGTGTGCTTTTCAATTTATTTTTTTTTCCATTCTGCCTTCAAAATTGTCTAAATAGCAAGTCTCTATTTTCCTGCCAAGTAAGTTACCAAATTGGTACTGAAATCAGGCCCAGTTCTGTGTGTTGTGGAGGGTCTGTCCTATGCTTTAAATGTAGTATTTCAACCTTTTTGTTGTTTTACAAAACTACAGACCAACGAAGGAGAAGAAAAGGAGATGAAGCAGATCTGCTTTAGCAAGGAATGGTTGGAAATTCTATGAACCTTTGGTTTGCATTTGTTACTTTTCCTACAGTAACCAAGTGTGAGGTTTCAGCCTGGCCAGAGGACTTCCTGGAGGTGAAAGGGATGTACAGCAACTTTCTCACCCTGGTGATTGCTAATGCACCCCTTCCTCTTGACTCTTTCTGTGCCTGATGTCAGTCACAGCAAACTTCAGTGTTCGTGTAGCTGTGAGCTGTGAAAGAGATGCAGGGAGCTAGGGAAATACTGACTCCATGATGAATTCTGCACTGTGCACGCATCTCCCTGCTCTTACCAGAGGCAGAAAGGATTGCGTTCGTTTGCTGGGCAAACTGCAGTGTAGGTGTGTCCTTAAAACACACATGAAATGAAAAGGTTCCTTCTCTGTTACCATGTTTTTCATCTTACTGGGACAGTTCTGTTCCACAGTGTCACTGCATGTTAGGATTGTCCATCTGTGTTACCATAGTGAATGGAAAAACAACTCCAGGAGGTTTTAAGGAGCTGTATGTCAGGCTTGGACAAGTCTCACAGCAGGTGACCTTCTTGAGGCTGTGCAAAAAGAACCTGGCAAGCACCCAAGTCTTCTTCTGTGGGTAACTATTAATTGTCTGGAGACTGTCTGGCAAGAATCACTGTTAAAATGAGAGGATATATCTGTTTATCTGTTCTTGCTCTTCTACAGCCTCCTGTGCTTTTTCTGAGCCAAGATTCACCTTGGTGTGATCACTGACCACTGCCAGCACAGGGCACAAAGCACTGGGTTTGGTGACCTGAACTTCTCCACCTGGTTATCTGATTCTGCTGGCTAAAATGAGGATTTTCTGAAATCTTTGTTGGTGCCTAATTTCTTGTCTGTGCAGTTAAGCAGTGAGATTCCTGTGTGGCAATGCTTAGGCCGGTTTCACAGAGCCTGCAATTCATCCGTATGCACAGGGTCAGTGCGAGATTTAAACCCTCTCTAAGACCTTTTTAAGCTCCTTGGGCTCAACTGCTGCGTAGATTGTTGCTTTGCAGAAGTGGGTAAGAATAATGGGTAAATTATTTTTGAGGAGGGTTGTTTTTGGTGGTTGGTTTGGGGTTTTTTTTGACTCTGTGGATATTTTATTCTTCACATATATTCTCTTTGGTTGCAAGCCAGTTAGGACTCAGATTTCATTGCCAAAGTAAGTGACATCTTTCTAGTGTTCTTTGGGATCATGGACACCTACTACCTTTGCTTCCATGTTGAGAAGGGAGTAATCTGTTTGTACTCATAAATGTTCTGGTTTCTTCCTTGCTGGGCTTACCTGGAGACTTGTGGTAGTTTCTGACTTTTTGAGAAGTTTGAAATATGCATCACCGTAAATTATTGGCTCCCACTCCAATATTCTGTTTTCCTAAAACAAATGTTTTGCTGATTAAAAGGCGGCTAAATGATTTTCTGACTTTTTGTTACTGTGCAAAGAAATTTGTTGTGGTTAGATAATGATGAGACAAATGTAATTCTTTCAGTTGATGTTTTTTTCCTAAGTTTTGAGAACTGGTCTGTAGAGTTTTGTAAGGTGGGGTTTTAGTGGGAGGGGGGTTTAGCCTTTTTTTAGATTTGAGGGACTCCAGAAAATATTTATCTCTTGGCTGATAAATAAAATATCCCCCCCAACTTCATTTGCTTCATTTCAGGGTTTTGTTTATGATAGTAATTTTCAATATAGCTTGGGAAAATTTTCTTAGTGGATGAAAGTCTAAAGTAAAACTAATCTGGGTTGCTTCCTTCCAGCTCTGGGTGGGAATCTCCTCTCGGGAGTCTGCAGAGGCCCGAAGGAACCCCGTGAATCACCTCAGAGCTGTTTGTTCTTTCCTGCCCCATATGTGTTTTGTTTCTGGGCAGAGGAATATCTGCACATGTGACTGTCTTGGTGCTGTGTGTTGTTCACTTGCACCTCGTGTTTTCTGGCATTTCTGGGACACTCATGGTGACTGTTCTTAGATTTGGAGTAAGAAGAAGTGAACTGTGATGCTTTTTGGCTCCGTGTTCTCTCATTCCATGCTTTAGGACAGGATCTAAACTACCAAGATGGATGTGTGGATGTGCTCTTGGGCCAGTGGACAAGGTTGGACAAGGTGAACTCCAGATGTCCCTTCCAACCCAAAGCATTCTGTCAAGAATCAATTCCCCGTCTGTTCTATATTTAAATAGTTTTATGTTTGAATGGATGCAGGCATACTTGTGGTGTAGAGATAACTACTCTGAGGAAAAATGAATGATTTTTACCTTTAATCATGATGTGTTGCTGGTCTCTTAGTGGTTTTTCAGTTCATGGTATCCACACAAAATGTCCAAAGTGGTCATATTTATTTTTTGAATGGGAAAATGAAAAGGGATTTCGTTCTTGAGGTCTGTGCTTTAAGTTCCAGACGTGATTTAATGCAAGAGTACCTTATGGAATGCATTTTCTAATGTATAGACCTGATGAGGTAACAGACAACACTCTCAAAAAGTCTGTTCTCACTCTTTTTCAGGTAACTGAGGATGGGCCCTCAAGGATGCTGAGTGTACCATGGGAAGTGTCACACTCCGCTATTTCTGCTATGGGTGCCTTTTCACATCCGTGACCTGGACGCTGCTGCTCTTTGTTTATTTCAACCTCAGTGAAGAGAACCAGTCCTTCAAGAATGTGCCCATCAAGGGGCTGGAGCCTCAGAGGCCATTTCCAAAAAAATTCTACCCCCGTTTTACACGGGGGCCAGTTCGTGTACCTGAATTGCAGCAGAAAGAGAGTAAGATAGGGAATTCCTTTGGAAATCACATCCAAGACCCAGTCAAGGGTGAGGTGGAATTCTCTCCTGAAATGGGTAAGTGGCTTGGGTGTTGGTGACAAACTTACTGAAACAGTGGAAGAAGTGAGATAATAAGTTTTCTTCACAGGATCTCAGGGAAAATTGAATAGTGAAGTGGATTTGTTTGTTAAAATGCAGGTGACATTGGTGGCTCTCTTCATTAGAAAGCACTTGCAATTTATTCTACTGTACTTAATCCAGAATACACTTTCTAACACTTACAGCTGTGCTGATGAGGGCTGCATTAGAGCAAGGTCTGCCCTTGATGTAGTTCTTGCTTTGGAAAGGTTCAGTGTGTGCTAATTTCATATCCCACTCCTTTGTTAATTGGGCTCAAATACATACGCTTTAATTAGCTGCAGAGAAACTCTGCTTATGTGCAGTAATTAAAAATAGCTTGATAACAATAAACAACAAAGAGGGCCCATTGAGCTGGAGAATATTCTTGAAGTATGAAATAATCTATGAAAAATGTGTGCAGGACAAAATGACAATGAAAGATTTATTGAGATGACAGTGGTTAGGGCCAAATCCTCCTTACTTTGTACCAGCAGAGGTCTGTGCATTTCATTAGAGCATATTTCATCCATGAGATGGCTTAGCTTTGTCTTCCAAACTGAAATGGTTTGTGTATTTCAGTGCTTACAGCATATTCACAGTTGTTTAGCTGTACAAACTGAGCTGTGCTGTGTGCTGACACACAGACTTGCCTTGAGTCTGGGGGCAGGTTCTGAGTGCTGTGGGAGTGTTGGGGCACTGGTTTCTCCTGCTGCTTTGGGACGTGTGGCACAGTAACCTTTGTAACCAGGAGTTTAAATACACATTTCTGACTGAACTCCTCTGCCCTTGCGTTGGGTAAGTGGTGAATCATAAACTTTGAGAGTTAATAGGAATACAGTTTCTGAGTTGGCTGTTAGACCTGTGTGAATGTGTTAGAAAAATGCCAATTCACATTGCCCTGGGGCATTATAAGTGTTTATCTGTTCACTGCTAAAAAGCCTGAGAGACAATTCCAAGCAAAAAGTCAGTCCAGAGGTGACATTTTCTTTCCAGCTGTTCAGTATGGGCCAGGAAAGAAATGCAGCCTTTTAACTGAGGAGTCCCTTGATCTTCAAACCAGGTGCCTGGTTTGGTCAGTGAAAGCCAAGGGGAATTACAGTGCCAGGATGAATTCTGCAGGAGTCTTCAGGAGACAGGTCTTAGATCAGATACTGCAAGAAAGGGCTTCTTGTCTGTCTGAGGTAGGAGCAAAAAAGAAATTAAAAAAGTTCACATATGTTAGTCAAAACCAAACTGTCATCTGGGACAGGTCTCTGTTGTTTCTTTAATCTGTGAGTCACTAACACTGCTGAAGTAAAGCTCAAATTGATGTTTTAATTGCAAAACTCTTTATTTTCCAAGGGCTTTTATCTGGTGCTTGAAATGAAATCTTCCAGGCCTTTGGCATACATTTTATACGTTGTTAATAAGAATGTTTTTTAAAATATTAGTACTCCTTGTATATATTCAGAGGATCAGAACAAAAGTATGAATGAAAGTTTTGGGGGGGGGTGTTTTAAGCTCATGCTTGGTGTGAAGAAGACATTTTTAAGCTGAGCACAGTACACTGTGGTGCTGAGGCTGCCAGTGGCTGAGCTGGGTGTCTGAGCTGACCAGCTGGAGACCTTCCTCTGGCAATGGATGTGCTTCAGTAGAGGACTGACTGACCTCTTTAGGCCACTAGTGCCAGGGGAGTGACACCACGTCCATAAATGACCTCATTCCTGCCCCCACGGTGCAGGTTATCCACACCAGCCACGAGCCACTCACAGGACACTGTGTGGGTGTATCCCACAATTCTTGCGGGTATCACTACCCAGCACTTCCCACTTGGTCCTGCACAAACGTCAAGGAATTTACTCTTGAGCTGTTTGATGGTGCAGCTGCACTGCCATTGCTGTGCTCGAGACTAAAAGCCATGGGGTGTGAAATATGGGTGGGAATGTGGATGCAAGGAATTCTCTCTGGAAGGTCATGTGGTACCTGTTGATAGACTTTGTTGTTGAGGCACACCTGATAGTGCCACAGTTGTGCCCCAAAGGCCCAGCTGGACTACTTGCTTGAAACAGAAGAAAGCTTCAAAACTTTTAAACTTACTTCTCTTGTATGTTTTAACCCATCTTGTTTACTCTGGGCTTGAGCTCAGCTGGCTTTTGCATCACCGTTGGAAACTGGAGAACATGAGGTACAAGGCAGGGCTCAGAGGGTTGAGATTACCCTGCCTTAGGGAGAAGGCAGAGGTGAGATTTTACTGCTCAGCTCAGTGGGAGGCTGTAGGGAAGATGGGACCAGACTCCTTCTGGAATACATGGGATTATGATAAGAAATTGGAGTGAGAAGGAGCCTTCCAAAAGTTGACTGCACGAGTTCTGAGCAACCTGATGTAGTTGGATCTGCTCTTGGGACAAAGTTTAGACAAGATCCCTTCCAATCTGAATTAATCTATGGATTAATAAATGAAACATATTGTCCTGGATACATGATAGCGTGTGAATGAGGAAACCCCTTGTTAAATATTTTCTGCAGATTTTGAAGTAATATGGAGATGATGGGCAGAGTGGAAGGAAATAAATGATCCTTTCTCACTTTTTGTACTGAAGTTTCAGAGAAACTGCCTGTGTAGCTTGATAATAGCTGGAGAGGACATAGACATGTCAGGCTGTGCAGCCAACTGAACAGACAATATGAAAAATAATCACTCTGCTCCCTGAATTATTGCAGAAGTGGCTGCCAGACACAGATGGTGGCAGACACCACCTCTCCCTCCCTCCTAGGTTTGGGTGGAGGGCCGCAGTGTTTTGGTTCTAGTCACACTGGGAGGGAGAAGCCCATGGCACTGAGGATTTCATCTTGGCCTCTAGCAGTGCTTCTGCTGAAATAATCAATTAACAGTAGCTCTGCTGCTGCTTTACTTGCTGTCAAAGCCCCAGGTGAGATAAACAACGAGTTTACAGTTCTTGCTGAGCTATTTTTATGTGACTGCAGACCTGAGAAAACTGCATGAAATTGGAGCTGCTATTTTGAGGGTTTCTGCCATTGTAAATGTATTTTCTCTCTCCAAAATCTCATTACAGACCTGCCAGCTGTATGGATAGGTGCTGATGTATTGTGTGCCACAGTCTCTCCTCTGTTTGCTGGTTGGATATTGGGTTTGGGTGATGGTCAGAATCTGAGGCCATGTAAGTGAAGGGAGGGTGTCTGGTCAGGCAATAAACACAGTGGAGCCGTCAGTCTTTGGAGAAGGATTTAATTTTATTAGAATTGTAGGAGCTACACACAAGTGCTGCCTCTTGGTGAGAGGGAACAGAAAGAGTTGCTCAAAATGTACTTTGCAAAACCGGAGGGATTTTAAAGAACATAATAGAATTTAGGAGAGGTTAAAGCATGTGTTTTAATCCTTGATTGCTTCTAAATGGTATTTTTGAGTCTGAACTGATCTTGGTGCGTTTCTTCTGCAGGAATGATTTTTAATGAAGCAGATCAGGAAGTGAGAGACTTGGGTTATCAGAAGCATGCCTTCAATATGCTCATCAGTAATCGACTGGGATACCACAGGGAGGTGCCTGACACAAGAGATCCAAGGTATGTAAAAGTTATTAGAGAGAACATGGTATAGTTTCATGGGCTCAGTGGCTTGGTACTCATGTTATACCTGATGCAGTATTTCATGTTTTTAGCATAGCAGTTCTGTTAAACATCCTCATCTATTTCTGAAGGCAGATTTTTCAACTATTGAACAGGAGTGCTTGAGGTTAGGATTTTTATTCTTTGGTCTTTTCTGTCTTTTTTTAACTGAATGTTTTTTCTGGAGATCTAATTTTTTTGCCAGCTGACAAAGATTATGTGATAGGTTGTGCACTGCTCTGTATTTTCTATTAAAGAGCAGATGTTTTTCTGTAATCTATGTGGTGCATATGGAGGGGAACCCACCAGTGTAACAACAATTAAAAATCCCAACATCAAATTGAAAATTAAATAAACCTGCATCTATTTCTCTAGTGTAGTGAATTATACTTGCTGCAATGGCCCAGAGCTGAGTTCATTCCACCTAGATGAAAACTTTTCTTCCATACCTCTGGGTTTCCATTTATAGTTTCTTATTTTTATTGGATTCCCTCATGCCTGGCATCTTCATATGGCAGTAATCTCTGATCCTGTGGCCTATTAGAGGTACGAACAAGCTTTGAAAATAAGGAGACAGAAAGGATCATCTTTTACTTTGAGTGGGATTCAGCTTGCAGATTAAGATGCTCAGATAACTGCTTGTTAGTCAGTTGTCTCTGCTCTTATTATAATTAGCAGAGATCCAGTCAGTGCAGTTAATGAAGCATACAGAGCTCTTCAGCTGACAAAACACCCTTGACAGCCTTAGGGGGAGCTGGACACTCTTCAGACTCCACTGACAGCAGTGACTAGACTTAAGTATCTTAATCTGCCCTCTGAATCCCAGCCTCGGTTTTGTAAATAGGTATTTAGCACCATTGGAGGTATTCTGGGGTATCCAACCCTGTCTCCAGCAGTTGGCCAATGAAGTTGTGGTATTTTTATGGGCCTCATGCCATATTTGCCATTCCTGTACATGTCTGAGCTACCCGAGGGTACCAGACAGTGCTTTGGCAGCTGAAACAAGCCCTTAGTATCTTCTGTTATTTGTGTCTTGAGGATCTGTGATTCTTACTCCCACTCCAATCCATGATCTCTGGTTTCTAACAAGCAGCAATGTTAATTCTAAGCCTGTATTATACAGAGACTAATCCACTGTGCTGAGCCTTAATGTGGACGTTTCACATCTGGGCTCTTTATGCTCTAAGTTAAGAGGCTCCTCCTACACGTTTAATCTTCGCTTATTATTTATAAAGTTTCAGTAGTGACGCATCTCTATGAAATCCCTCTGAAACAGTGACAAGTGCTGTATTTCTGTTTGCAGATGTAGAGAGAAGTCCTACCCTGCTGACCTGCCCTCTGCCAGCGTTGTCATCTGTTTCTACAACGAGGCCCTTTCTGCCCTGCTCCGCACCGTGCACAGTGTCCTGGACCGCACGCCCGCACACCTCCTGCACGAGATCATTTTGGTGGATGACAACAGTGAACTGGGTGAGGGGCACTTTCAGTAATATTTCTGGTTGGTGCTGACACTTCCGGGCCTCCCTTTCCCGTCTCTTCCTGTGCTTTGTTGGCTGGCCAAAATAAATTGTGGAAGTCGCGATGCAAAGCCCATTTGTGCTGGGTCTGCTGGTGGAGGTGTGTGGTGTCCTGAGAAACCCAGGGCAACCTCCCCTTGGCCACTGGTGCCATATTACTGATGAGATTTGTGTTGTACAGGCTTTAACACTCTGAATCAGCTTTTGAAGCCAATACTCACAGAATCAAAGAATATTAGGGGTTTGGAAGGGACCTTAAAGATCATGCAGTCCTAACTGCCCCTACCATGGGCAGGGATACCTCCCACTAGACCAGGTTGCTCAAGGCCTTATCCAACCTGGCCTTGAACACTGCCAGGGTTGGGGCGTCCACAGCCTCCCTGGGCAACCTGTCCTGGTGTCTCACCATGCTCTCAGTAAAGAATTCCTTCCTAATATCTACCCTAAATTTCCCTTCTTTCAATTGGTATCCGTTCCCCCATCCTGTTGCTGCAGATGAAGGGTCCCTCTCCAGCTTCCCTGTAGGCCCCTTCAGATTCTGGAACGCTGCTGTAAAGTCTCTGTGCAACCTTCTTTTCCCCAGGCTGAACAGCCTCAATTTTCTCAGCCTGTCTTTGTAGGGAAGGTCCTCCAGTCTTCTCATCTTACCTTTTACACGCACTGGGTCTGTATTTGCAGAGAGGGTCATTAACCAGTTGTTTACAGTTCTTTAACAATACCTTGCTGGGGCTGCTCAGGTGCTCCGAGCAGGTCATGGAAGGGGCCAATAACTCCCCGGCGATGCAGCTGGAAGGAGCTGGATGCACACGCTGATCACCGCGTAGGGGAGGAGCTGATGTCAGTGTTTCGTACTTGCAGGGGTCCGTGCAGGGGCCGGAGCTCGGCTTTGCTGGGAAGGCTCCGCGTGGCTCTCGAACAGCCTCTTGTGGCCACCTCGGGAGCGGCTGTCCCTGGCTCTTGGAGCAGCCTCTGCTCCCGCAGGCACGGAGGGACCTGGGACTGGAAGACAGATTTGCAGATTATTCTGAGTTGGAAGGGACCCGCAAGGACCATCGAGTTCAACCCTTAAACAGCACCACTGCGTCCCTGTCAGGAATCGAACCCTCGCTCTCCCTCACGCCAGGCAGGGACACTCACCACTGTGCTAAAGTGGACTTTCCTTGCAGAATGGCTTGGCTGCTGCTGAAGGATTGATGCTTTGGCAGTTTTCTCTCGAGTGATGGACAGGGCAAGGACAGACAGGCAATTCAGGCGTTTTGGCCCTTCATAAGCAAAGTGCCTATTGAGGAGTGTGTTAGTGTGGCAGTGTTTGCCAGCAGGACTCTGCAAGTTCCCTGCTCACCTCTGCACAAGTCTAGAACTTTTTTTGCATTTTTAGATTATATTCTTTTTATTATATATGATTTTAGCTCCCTTGCTCTCATCTTTTGTTTTTTGCTTTACTTGCTCTAAGAGACTGATATGTGTCATGTAAAGTGCAATTGTCTCATTTTGTAGCAAGTGCATTTCTCTGGGGTCAGACCAAAAGTTAAGATACAAGAGGGAACGAAGATCAAACACCATCTCTTGCTGATAAGAATGTGTAGTATTTAAAACCTTGTTTTGTTTTGTGTTTTGGGAGTAACACTCTTTGCTATAAAGTCTCTTGTGCAATTTGTTGTTTTCAAGTTTTGTAACCCTCTTATTCAAAATTTGGCTTCCTTTAAAATTCAGCCTTTTGGGTATGGGAATGCATTTGATTGATGCCTATGTTAAGGCAGTAATGCCATCACTCTTCTGGTTTGTTGCTAATTTGAAGGCTAAATTAGGTTCAAAATGTTCAATTAGCTATTTTTCTGACTTCAAATGAGTATATTCTGAAGCCAAAGGCAGGAGAGGATATTGTTTACGCAGAGAATTACTGCTCTTGATGCTGATGATACTACAAATGTTTGCACTGCTGCTTAATTTTAATGGATGGATTATTACAGCTAAAGAAAGGCCAAGTGGGTGTGAGGACGGAGGAAATGGACAAGAACTTTGTCTGTGCTGTGGATCTCCTGAGCTTGGGCACATTACTTCCTCTCTATGCCCCTTTGTTTTGTTTTTTTAGTGAAAATTTTCCCTACTACCCCTGCTTTCTGAAATGGTGTTCTGGATTAAATTCTGCCTAATTCTTCAGCTTTAAATATGGGACTTGTGCTGCACATCAGTGCTGCTGTGCAAAACTTGGATCTCGGAAAAGTGCAAATTATCTGCAACTCAGTACTTAAAAGTAGCAAATGTCCTGACTCCATCCTAGGTTCCTTCTGTTTTGGAGGAGCCTTTGTTACATAGACAGGGAAGAAGGTAATGGCTAAAGTAATTTTTGGAGGCTCTCTGCTGGCTAAAAGGGAGAAATTCTCTTCTTGGAGCAAGATTCCTCAGGCTGTATTGAAGCCATGTTTTGGATTGTGTCAGAAGTAGTCAGTCTTCCCAGGGGACATGAAACCAACACCCAGAAACCGGTCACCAGCAAAACCCTCAGAACGTGCCTGGGACACAGCTGCCTGTTGAGGGTGATCCATGAGCTGTTCAGTCCCAGGTAATTGCTGAGCAGTTCCCATCACAAAGCCACTTTGTCTGGGTCACAGCTGTAGTCTGGGAGCACAAAGCCAGAGGTACCACTGGCTCTTATGGCTCAAGCCCGTGTTGTGGGACTGCATTAGCTCCCAGTGTGACCTCTTGTCCTGTTTCTTCCCTTTTGTTTTCAGAAGCTTTCACATGCAAAACTATTTCCTCATTTATTATATGTGCTTTCATGTGGCTTTGTCTGCCTTAGGTGCTGAATTTGCTAACTGACCCTTTTTGCTTTGTGCTAGACCATTGTTTCTGCAGGTGTTCACTCTCTTTTTCTTGCTATAATACATCAAGTGAAGAATGATTCAAGCACTATTTTATTTTAGGTTTGCAAATCCTGTCCTGCTTATTTGGGTAGCACCCTAGAGATTATTTCATCAATTTTCTGGAAGACAGTATCCCAGAAAGTCATTCCTATTGTCTCTGGCACATAATGTCACATTAAAGACCTGGGGAGAGAAAATTCCTTTGAAAATGAATCCTGTCTGCATCTCTCCAGAGACTTTTCTTTGTTTTCTCTTGGTATTCTCTAGCATCCTATTTGCTGTGTGTTACCTTCTCCTTCTTCATCCATAATGCCAGTGCAATGGCTGAGGTCTTAACATTTGGAATTGCATCTGGGAATCTCCTGCCTGAAAGTTCTTGTTCCTCCTGAAGGTTACAGCTCTGGCTTCCACATATATTCCACATTTAATATTGTTAACAGCAACCTTACTGTTTGAGCCGACATTCATCAGAATAACATTATTTCAGCATATCCTCTGTTGGAAGCCCGTTTTCCTCTTTGTACCAAGGTTCTCTGTGAAGTCTCAGCTGAGTTTTTGTTTTTCTTCCTCACTTTATATTCCTCTGTATTATTCCAGAAGTTTGTTAACTTGTGTTTTTCCATTACTTTCCATTATTTTTACATTATGAAGACTGATCATATGTCTGTCTTCTCTTCAGTAGCCCTGCTTTAATGTGAGCAAGCACTGCCCTTGGGTGAAATAAGTATTGTTACTCCTAAAATTGCCATTGATGTTGGTTGAGTTGCAGTGGTGCCTCCAGACTTCAGTGAACTCTGCACTCCTTCAAAAAGCACATGCTGCCAGCAGTGTCTTTGATCCTGCTGGATTTTAGAAAAGCAACCACCTGTGAGTGAGTTGTACTTTGCTGTTCTGTCAGCTAAGCAGGTACAGATAATGGAAGGTGTCTTCATGCTTTTTAAAGGTGTTAGTGTTTGATTTTGTTATGGAGTGTGGTAATTTCAATCATTTGTCTGTGTGAAATGGTGATCAACACTTCCGTTGCAAATGCCAGACACCGTGAGAAGAATCGGGAAATGCTACTTCTTTATACAGTGCTTTTCATTTTTAGTTTTCCTTTTAGAAGCAGTAATTCCTTTTTTAATTTCCAGTTAACTTGAGTCATGTACGAAGGGAATTGGAGGGCAGGTGTTGGATGTGGGATGACTGACTGTCCTTTTGATACTCCTGGTTCGAAGCTGTGCTGTGTTAGGGCGGATTTTTGGTTAAGATTTTGGGCCTTTTTGAGTTAAACCTCTCGGTACTTTATTTCAAGCTTTCAGAACTTCTGCCCGGTTGTTGAACTTGTGTTTTCCTCTTCTCAGCTGACTTGAAGAAAGACTTGGGTGAATATGTTAAAACTCAGCTTCCCAAAACCACAAAATTGGTGAGAAATGAGAAGCGGGAAGGTTTGATCAGAGGAAGGATGATTGGAGCCTCTCATGCCACAGGTACACGTTCCGATTTCTCTTTTCCTTGCATGCTTTGACAATAAGTTGATTCTGTGACTTCTCATTCTGTAGTGCAGCTTTTCAAATGTTGAATGTTTGACCTGTGGTTACTTTAGGTCACTGTAGGGGCTCTGCATGTTCTAAACTACCCAAATTTTTCTTCCCCTGCACTATCTCAAACAGTGACTGCAAATTTGGATCCAAATTTGTCTTTTAAACCCTGAGATACTTTACGTGTCTCACCTGTTGATTTACTTTTTTTCCCCTTTCTGTGGCCATTTGCTTTTAATAAAATGAGCTACTTTTTTAGAGTGGGTCAGTAAAATTGTAAAACAAACACCATATTGGACAAAATCCAGTGCAGCAATGCAGAAAATGCAGAATTCTCCCAGTTCTTGCCCTGAAACCATGTTGTCTTAGGAACATCTCTGTGGGCAAGAGACTGTGGTTGCAGAGTATTTTCTGCTTGTTTCATGTGCAAATTGTTGCTCTAAAATGGATTCTGCTCCCTTTTCACGTACACTAATCTTGTTTCTAATTCCCCAGTCTAACTGTAATGTTCCTTGCACAAGCTTTTCTGTTGCACTGAGTGTTAATTGGGAAAAACAATATTTGGTGCTTTATAAACAGCCTTCACCAGGACCTACTCTTCATTAAATCCTTTAACATCTGAGAGCACGTGCTACTTTCTCAAATCATTTTGAGTGACAGATAAACCTCTTACTTGGTGTTTGCACCTTAGCATAGTAATGGCATTATCCACAGAGAAAACTGTGCTTGCATTTCCCAGCTGTGCTAAAACTTGTTTGTTAGTGCAATTTTAAGTCAGTTTGTTGCATGTCTGATCTGGTGGAAGTCCATCTGCCTGCCCAGTCAAATACTGTCTGTTGTTAATGGGTGACTTGTTATATTTGCCTGTTTCAAAGCTGTTTTCTTTAACGCACTTTCCCCATCTATCCCACATTAGTGTTAGATCAATTCTGTGTTGAGTTATAAAAATGTAGATGAGTTTGTAGACCAGCTGAGCCTGAAGGTCTCATGGATCAAACTGACTCTGGCAGGCAATCTCCATATAAACTGATGAGTGTTGCTTTGTCTAATGCTGCTGGGTTTGGCTCTGCCTATCCAGGGCATTCACTCTCCTTTTAAACTCATGTGAATCCACAGTCGCTCAAGAGCTGTTTAAATGGGGAGATGCTCTATGGTGCTTTATAGTCAGTAATCAAAATGTTGTCCCTGTCATAGATGAGTGCAGATAAATTCGTCACAATGACTTGATTTGGAATCCACAGATCTTGGCTGCAACAGTAACTCGTTGTGATCTGAACAAGCTCAAGTGGACAAACAGACCACGTGAGCAATTTGTAGCTAAAGATGAAGAGTCTTGATTTTATGACTGAATTAATCCCTGTGGAGTCCCTGGCTTGTCAGCTTCCAAGTGCAGATATTTCCTCTCTGTCACACAAGGGTAGCGAGGATGCTGCTGATAAAGTTGCACATGTGTTTGTGTTCCATGTTACCATGGTATCTTTGTGTTTTTCTGTGTTTGACCTCTGCAGGGAAAGTGCTGGTGTTCCTGGACAGTCACTGTGAGGTGAACGAGATGTGGTTGCAACCCCTGCTGGCTCCCATCAGAGAAGATCCCAGGACCGTGGTGTGCCCTGTGATTGACATAATCAGTGCTGACACACTGACCTACAGCTCCTCCCCAGTTGTGCGTGGAGGCTTTAACTGGGGCCTGCACTTTAAATGGGATCTTGTTCCTTTGTCAGAACTGGAAGGACCCGAGGGAGCCACTGCTCCGATCAAGTAAGGCTCCTCCTGTGTGGTGGGAAGCTCTGAGCAGCACATGGATGATCAGCAGCACTTCTTAAGCATTAGGGAATGTTGTCTGGGTGTGCAGGTTCAGGAGCTGACTCGTTCATTTCACTTAGGAATAGTTTTTGTTGCTATTACATACATTTAATTTCATGCACTGACTCATGAATTAGATATATATCCATTTTATTAGGTTAAGAAAGCACACTTCTAGAAAATGTTTATACAACAGCAGCTTTTGCTGGAGACAAATGTCTGAATGAGTTTATGCTATTCTGTATTAAATGTGTTCAGTAATTTCACTTTGGAGCTGTGCATTGATGTTTGTTTTCAGTCTGTTGGTGTGTTTAGCTTGATGATTTCAATACTGGCTTTGTGTCAGTCATTGCCTGGATAGCCCAAGTAATACAGACTCTATAATTTGTATGGTGAAATGCTAAAGAATTTGGAAAATCTGTTTGTGGTAACAGAAATTTGTTTCTGCAGTCTTTCCAGAGTTGTTTTGAGACTTAAGCCTTGGTGAAGCTTAACACTGAAGGACTTGAAAGTTACTCTGCCTATTTTGAAAAAGAATTTTTTGTTGGATTGCTATTAACCTTTCAAAATGGCTTTCCATCAAACCAAGTTTTGCATTTTAGAGACCTTCACAGTGAAATATTTTGGTATCGGGATGGAAAAACTGAGAGCAACCTTTCAACCCAGGTTTTAAAGTGCCAGAAACTGTAGTAGAAAATTGTGTGAAAACAAGCAAAGAAATCCTGACCTATGCTTGGTTTTGTCACAGGGTTTCATTAACAAGGATGAGAAAAAGCCTCTTTCCAGCCCTTTATATTCCAACCCTCATATAATATTTATGCAGAGGGTTTCCTCTTTTTTATACTGTGGTATTATGGACTCAACTCTTTCTGCAGTTTGGTCAGTTCTGGTCTATTTAATTTGTCCCTGTGAGAGAGGGAAGAACTCAATACTGGGTATAAGCTTGTAACTGTAGGGAAAATAAAGACAGAACTAATTAAAGGCAACTTCTAAGTTTCACTGTAGGGAGCCTAACTTAGTTTTTACTTTTTTTACCATGTTTTAATTTTGTTTTGATCTTGGTTTGTTTGGGGTTCTTTTTAACTATTATTTATTTTGTTCCCCTTGTCCCATTGTTTTTCCTCAGGTTTACTAGGTAATGAAATACAGTTTATAGGCATTGCAATAATGGAAGATCACAAATACCATTTATAGGCCTGCTTTTGAAAATGTTTTGAGACCAGAACATGTTACCTCATGATTTCTGGTGTCTGCAGGACTTAAATTATTATATCACAGTATCACAGATAAGGCTGGAAAGGACCTTAAAGATCATCTAGTCCAGCCTATAGCCCAACTAACCTATCATCTACATCTAGATCATATCTCTCAACACCTCATATGTAGGTTAAAATTTGAGCTTCAGTACTATCAGATTCAGCTAAAATGACTGAAATTACTGTTTGTTTGTTTGTGGGTTGGTTTTGGGTTTTTTCTCTAAAAGAAAATGAACTTCTTTCTGTGTTCCTTTGTAGGTCCCCAACTATGGCTGGAGGGCTGTTTGCCATGGATCGTGAGTACTTCAACGAGCTGGGGCAGTACGACAGTGGCATGGACATCTGGGGGGGAGAAAACCTGGAGATATCTTTTCGGGTAATCGGCTTTTATGTGCTTTGGAGCGTGAACCCCAGTGTGTGGCTGCCTCTCCTCCCTATGCACAGGGTCCTTAGCACTGGAATAGCTGCCTGCAACAAAAAGTGGCACTTCTGTTCCCAGGAAGGAAATATGGGAGCTGCCTGTACAATAAATGAAGTTTTAATGGGAAGATTAAAGAGAATTTTGAGCTCTGTAGTTAAATATTTGTGGCTTTTTGTTTGTTGGGTGGAGCATTTCATAATAGGTGTGGAGAAGCATAAGAAAAGAATAAACACTCTAATTTCTGAAACGGGTTTATAAGCAATGTCTAGTGAGTGTTACAGAGTGGTTAGAGATGCAATATTGATAATATGTAAACTTAATATGTTTTCTTAGACATGTGTGGGGATTTTTAGACACTTCACTCTCCTTTATGGGGGCCTGGAAATGTAAATTTTTCTGGAACCAAATTAGGGATCAAATGGAGGAGGCAGCTTGGCTGGAGAAATAATGAGAAAATTAGAAGATTTGAAAGTGATACTTCATTGAGCATCCTGCATTTTGTCTCATCTTCCCTGTCCTTCCACCAAAAAAAACCCAACTTTTTGTGCACTGTCATGTTTATCTCTGCAGTTTTGTAAAGTGGATTCATCAACAGGTTTGACAAGAGTCTGCCTGGAAGTCGTATGCTATCATGGCAGATATGAAAAGAGGATTAAAAAGTGAAGTTTGCATAACCCCCCAACCCTAAAACCAAACACACAACCCCCAAAACTTTAGAGGAGTCTGTAAAATTGAGTCATTAGAGAAATCAAGAGCAGAGTTCAAAAATAAGAGCTGGAATTTCATAAATTTGAGTGGCTTTAAAGGAGTGTGTAGTAAATAAATTAAACTTTTCAATTTTCAGTTCAGAATATAATAATCAGATATCTGAGAAGTGTGTGGAGTGTGAAGAGGTCTTGTTATCCTGTAATAGTAGATGGTTTCAATAAAAAGGACTTCCAAAAGATTGGAGCACATTCAGAGAGCTTTATCAGTTCTGGACATCCCCTTCTCCCTGGGGGACTGTTGTAAGGAATTTGAATCTTTATCTTATCCAGAGGGAGTTTTGAAAAACCATAACACTCAATTATAAACTGCTAATGTGAGAAGGTTTTCTGACATCAGAGAAAACATTTCCAACAGAGGTCCAGGGATGGTGATTTGCTGGAAGCTGAAGTTTAAAAAGAAATGTTAAAACGGAAGTGGAAGTGGAGTGTAAATAAAATGCAGCTCTGGGGTGCTCTGGAGCTGGAGGTAATAATTTAATTTGTGGGCAAACATGACATGTAGCACAACATTGCTCATGCTTATCATAATACATAACCCCAAGACATACTCCTTGAAGAAGAGGAGGAGGTGGTGAGCAATCAAACAATGAGGTGTGTTCTGTTTTGGTCTGGGCAGATCTGGATGTGTGGTGGAAGACTTCTGATCATCCCCTGCTCCAGGGTGGGACACATTTTCCGTAAGAGGCGTCCCTACGGCTCCCCAGGGGGACAGGACACCATGGCTCATAACTCACTGAGGCTGGCACATGTGTGGATGGATGAATATAAGGTAAGGGAGAATTCCAGGCCATGAAATAAGGTTAGTAACTGGCTTGTTTGTCAAAGGGCTGTGTAACAGTGGGATCTGTGACACCTCTAATGGTGTTTTCCTTCTGTGGTCTGATTTCTTAATGTTTATTTTGATACAAATTCCTCAGTTCTGTGGGCTTGTTGTTTGGCTTGTGGGTGCTCAAGTCTCCTCCCTGTTGCTTTACTGCCTGCAGGAGATGAGGTTTTATGGCCTTTTAATGAATTGAAATATGATGAATGAGCTCTTGTAAGCTCTGCATGGCTTTGTGTCCAGATCAGTGTTAACACGGCAGCCGTGCACTGCCCTGTGCCTTCAGGTAGTTTCCGTGGTGGTGAGTCAGGGATTTTAGATCCTTGTTTGCTTTCTGTTTTAATTAACTTTGTGATTGTTAGTCTGCCTTGCCCTGGAAGAGCAGTCAGGATTGATTTCTGGATTCAAGGGCAAATGTATTCCTTCCTTCTCTGCAGATCTTGATACTAATGCTTTTGAACATAAATGAGGTGTTGGGGAAGCTCATATATCTGGGACACTTGATGACATTTTGCCCTCTGAGACCACAGGATCTGCTGTGTGTCCAGCTCCTGTGGGCCTTACCATTTCTGCATGAGACATGTTTTATTCACTTTATATTCTTTAGAAGTTTATGTTTCAAACCTCATCCTTTATCTTGATGTTCCATCATTTCAAGGAATCTATTAGAAGTCATTAATTTTTTATCCCCATTCTCCATCTCCATAATCCATTGGTAGATTTGATCTATCACTCTCACTTTGACTGGTGTCTGGGCACAGTTGTTTTGTGATTAATGATGGCTTTCTCTGAAGCTTGGACTTGATTGTTTATGATAATTTCCAGCTAATACTGCTTTACACAGCGGGGATTTGAACTGCTGATTCTTGCAGTCTCTTATCACAGATTTATGTCCTGAGCATTTCCAGCTGTTTCTAGTCTAATTCTCTGATAGTTGCCAGAGACTTGTCACTATGACAGATTTTATGGATGGAAAGCAAGCCTGGAGATATTTTTGTTTTAATAAGTATAATACAAACATTTAGGGCCAGTGTAATTCACCAAGGCAATCTAATGATGAATAAGACAAAGAGAAGACTTAAAGGGCCTGTTTTGCAGTAAAGGGCAAATATCATTATTTAATAAATGAATTTCCATAATGGAATTGATTAAGGAAAATTTTCATAACTGTCAAAAGCAAAATGTCGAAGAAGTACGTTCATGTGTACAGTGGTAATAAATAGCACATAAAAGGTAGGATACTAAAATTTGAAGTTTAATCAGGAAAGAGGCAGTTGGAATAGCGCAGATGCTTTTTGAAGCAGACCAGTTTCTGATAGTGGTGTCCAATCTGTCTCTGAACTTGCTCAGAATTGGCCAACACCCCAATCTACTTAATACCCCCCCTTCTCCTGCTGTTACAACAGCAGTGATACATCAAGCACCTCCTAAAGCTCAGAGATCTCGGGAAGGACAGATGTGTGATCTGTCCAGAGGTGGTGCTGCCTGTCATCTGAATATCACATAGCAGAAGGTAATTGAAAACTGTCAGAGCCACATCATGGTAAGTGAATTCCAGATGTCTCCTAGAGATTAATCCAGCAAAATACCATAGTTCAGTGCCCTGAAAACTGAATTCTACATAGTATCTAGTAAACAAGTTAATGTGCAAATAAATTGCTTTTTCTGTGAACTCTGTAAATCCTGTCTGGAATTAAAAACTTTCCAAGGGGATTTTTCTTCTAGTTTTGACAATACTATTTGTGCCACATTATAGATTCATGAGTTCCCATTCATCCTCCTTGTCTCTACATTAGAGTCAGACAGCACATGAGATTGAGCTGGAATCCTGATATGTCTTTGCCTAACCTGTGGGATTCTGAGTAAAATAAAATACGAAAAAATAACATTGTGGGAGCCTTTCTGGAGATTTTGCAGATGAATGGGAAAAACTGAGCTTCACGAAAGGCCCAGGTCATGGTTCTAATTCTTCACATGAATAAAGACGTGGTCCCACAGATCTGTTCTGATATGAAATGGTTTAGCCCTGATCACTTGAACAGTTGGAAGGTTGGAAACTGCTAAGGACAAAATACATTCAAATCCCACAACAACGAAAACAATCCACTAATGAAAGTAATCTCAAGAAACCTTTGTCAAGTGAGGCTGATGATGATTTCTGACTTAATGACTGTAGGATGCATTTATGGCCAATGGCAATAAAGTCAGAGCTGATTTGTTTCTTCCTCAAGTTGGCATCTAAAAAAGGTCAGCAGATTCATACTCAAGGAGTTGTCTTCATCAAAGAAAACCCCCAAGCTAGAAAAATTAGCTCAGACTTAGGCAAGATAAATTACACTTCCTTTGGCAATGCAAACACTGGAATTCCCTGCTACCAGTTTCAAGCCTAATGGTTGAAAGCACTAGCAAAATGAAATAAAATATTTGGAGTTGTGCAAACAGGAAGAAGTTGGAAATCAGGAATCTGAAATTCTTTTCCCCTTTTCCTCGACCTGTTTCTCTCAAATGCAGGAGCAGTATTTTGCTTTGAGACCTGAGCTGAGGATGAGGAACTATGGAAATATTACCGACCGTGTAGAACTGAGAAAAAGATTGAACTGCAAGTCATTCAAGTGGTATTTAGATAACATCTATCCTGAGATGCAAATATCTGGGCCCAATGCCAAAGCTCCACAGCCAGTGTTTATTAACAGAGCACAGAAACGACCAAAAGTACTCCAGCGTGGAAGGGTAAGGAAACTTCCTTAAAGATATGTAATTATGAGGTATAAATGACTTTGAGGTTATTTGTTAAAGATTTGCTCAAATACAATAAAAATAGTCTGTTTGCATGTGATTCTGGGTTTGCAACAACCTGTCTTGAAAATACAGAGATTTTTTTTGTCAGGATTTCACTCTGATCGACATTTCAGGTCATCCTGAGACTAGATACTATTCAAGGAGGTTTCTTACCCAGGAGCTCTGAGTTATGAAGCGTCGCTGTCTTTAGAATATGCTTTCATGGCTTCTGAAGATGGATTTGGACAGAGAGAAATTTGGCCTCAAATGTTCTCACTCCCTTGGTTTATGATCAGAGTGCAATGTCATTGGTTTCCAAACTCATCCCTTTTAGTGGGTCATTTTCTGCAAAGGTGAACTTCTGCACCTGAGGCCTGTGATGGCTTTTCTAGTCTTGACTGTTAGATAGATACTGAAAAAAAATGAGGGTTTACTCCTTTTTTTTTTTCCAAAGTAGAAGTGAAGAGAGAATTGTTTATGTGTATTTATGAAGGAAATCATTATTAAATTCGTGCCTTGAGGGATCTGAATACCTCAGCAACACTTAAGGGTAAATCTTCCTAGTGGTTATTTCCCATGGTTTAATTTTGAGAAAAAGCTTTCAAGAAGTGGGGACAAGACACAGAAAAATGCAGTTCCTTGGCTTGGTTCTCTGGGGTTCAAGAATTATACCCAGCATTGTACAAGAGAGTTGGCTTTGGCTCTGATGATTTTATAAACTATTTCCACATGCCTGCAAGGAACAGAATGATCAGCCAATGTCACCACTGCGTGCCAGACTCTTTAGGATTTGGGAGGAATTGTTCCAAATCTTAGTTTATTCACAAAAAACCAAATTGGGCCAGAGATAAGTGCTGGTTTGACAAGCTGGAAGGACTGTAATGGTCACAAATGGTGACAGTTGATACTGGTGTTATCCCATGCTGGTCATCTTGGCCAATAAAACAAGGACAAAACTCATATAAAACTCATGTAGCTGTATGGTTTGAAAACCTTCTGTTGAGTGAGGAATGATGAAAATGAGATCTGTCCTAGAAGTCTCTGGGGTGTGAGGAAATGTTACTTAGAAGGTTTTGTGTAATTTGTTTCAGATGTGTGTAGGGAACAGGAGAATCATGGTGCACTTGGGGCGACCATTGATGTGCCTTGGGACAGCTATTTCCAGAAATGGTGTTTACTTAAGAATATTATGTGGTATTTGTGCTAATATTTGCTGTCACATGACTGAGCAGTTTGTTCTTTTTATTACTGGAAGGGCCTTTTGGTTTCTACAAATCTGTAGAGTCAATAGAATTGCCAAGACAGCTATGGATGTCTTCATAATAAAACACAGCGGGTGTGTTAATCAGCCTGGCCTTGAGTTAAGGACAGTAAATTCTTTTTTCCTCTACATTCAGCTCCAGATTGGAAATAATTATTTTTAATGTGGCTGCCAGGTCTGGGACTCTGCCATCTCCCAGTTCATGATGTTCAGTCAGTGCTGCCTGAACAGCCTCGTCCCCACCACATCAGGGGAAGAAAAACAATCAGGCTGAAAAGAAGTCTTCTGCTGGCCACCAGTTTGTTCAGGGCATGTGTGTAATTTACAGTCACAATTAGGGTTGTTTTTGTCTCCCTGAGTGCCTCTGTGGGGATACATCAAGATCTTAATGATTTTTGACTAGTGATAGGACAACATGAAGCTATGCTGGGGAGGTTTAGGCTGGATGTTAGGAGGAGGTTTTTCACAGAGAGAATGATCCCTCAGTGGAATGGTCTGCCCAGGGAGGTGGTGGAGTCGCCATCCCTGGAGGTGTTTAAGGTCAGACTCGATGAGGAGCTCAGTGACATGGTCTAGATGGTGGGAGGCTTGGATGGATGGAGTGTGGTGCCCATGGCTCCAGGGTTGTGGGTTCGATCCCTGGGTAGGCGTTCACTTGGGAGTTGGACTAAATGGGCCTTGTGGGTCCCTTCTAATTCGAAATATCCTGTGAACCTAATCTTTGGACTCTGTGAAAAATGCCTGGGTGTCTTTTAGGGTGAGCATCATTGCCCACATCAGGAGGGGTTGCTCCCTTGCTGAGGAGCAACTTATTTCCTTTGGTGGCAGAAGCTGTGTCACAGGACAGGCTCCTGTCCTGAATCTAGTCCTCTGATACAGCTCTCCTCTAGGTAAGGCATTTGAGCAAAAATAGCCTTTGGATTGTTTGTAAAATACTCTCTTCTTCCCTAATTCATCATTAAAATAACATAGTTGATAACTGTGGCATTTGAATTTCCTAAAAGCTCTTGAAAATCAATGTGCAAACAGCGTTAAGTCTCTGAAGTTGTTTGTATTACAATAATTCTTTCTCCTTTCTCAAGGAGGTGGTCCTGCTTTGTGAAGAGAGGCTGTAGGAGGAGAATTATTTTTAAGCTGAACTGTAGTACAATGCAGTTTATACAGTCAGTATTCCCAAGTAGAGCATCTGGGACCTGGAATTCAGTGGAGGGGAAAGAGAAACATGAGAGAGTACAGTCCCCATGTGTTGAGCCAGGCTGTGTGTACTGCACTTGTTCCAGGGAGGGAAATCTTGATGTAATTAGAAATACAAATTGGAACTGTTCAATGCAGGCTTTTTTTCTCTCCAAATTATCTGAAAAACAGAATGGTATTTTAAAAGGGAAGTTGTTTATTTTTTAAAATTAGGAGGTTTGGTTGGGTTTTTTGGGGAACACTGAGTTCTAAGGCTTCCAGAGCATCCCCATATGTTCCCTTTGCTATGTGATGTTTGTTGTTTACTCTGTTCCTCACACTGTTTTCCTTTCACAGTTGTATCACCTTCAAACCAACAAATGCCTGGTCGCCCAGGGCCACCCAAGTCAGAAAGGAGGCCTGGTGGTGGTTCGGGAATGTGACTACAACGATCAAAACCAGGTATGATAGTCCCAGTCACACTGAAGAGTGAGTCACATCTTAGAAACTACTGTAACGTTTTCCTGCTGGTGTAATATCTCGTCAGCAAACAGGCTGATTTCAGAGGGCCCTTCAAACCATGGGATTGGCCAAGGACACTGGGGAGCTCAGGGCTCCCTCTAACACTGAGTGTTGGATGTTGTGATCTCCTGTCTTTTTCACACGAATCTCTGTATGTGGCTAAAGACTCTCCTTAAGTGGCTCCTGATGGGTTTGTAATCCACTGATTGGCACTTTTGGAATTTGTAGTTTCAGTCAGCTCCACATACTGGGATTAAAAACAGCCTTTTCCTGCCCTGCTGAACTTTATGTGCTGTAAAGTTAGTCCAGTCCTCTGCTGCTGAGGTGGCTGTAGTTTGGAGTGGATTAATGATTTGGTGTTATCATTGAATAGAAGGAATCCAGAAAATTCTTTGGCTGAGTTGCTGCTTTCTGGGCTGCTCAGTCTGTGGGTGAGAAAGCAAAAATGGTGTGGATGGTGTCCACATGGTTGTTTCCCTTCCCCTTCCTGAGATATTTTCTCATAGTGAAGTCCAGATGACTGAAGGAAAATGTGTTATTCTGTATCAAAACCTTTTTTCGATTTTTCTCCCAAAGACAAACTTCAGAACCTTTTGGTTCTGAGAAAGGCAAATTCTTGCTCTGATCCTTGATCTTTGGCTTTTCTCATGAATCTATGTTACTAGTGGTAAATTTAGCAATTAGTTCTTATAAAAACCCTGGCTGTGCTGTTTTCTTTCACAGTGATTTTGTTCTCCAACCAAATACGTCAACCAACACGATGTTTTTCTCCCATTAGACTTATTTTGTTCCCCTATTAAATCCCAAGAGTGCATTCAGCCAGCTTTCTGTCATAGCCTCTTGAAAAATCTTGCTGTAGATATGTGAGAACAATGTAGAGAAAGATGACACTTTATTTAACAGTTTCTGCTTATAAAAATAGCAAGAATCTTTCTGACTATTGGAAGCTTTTAACTGTTGTTTCACTCAGCTCACTGGCATTTGGAGCTGGTTTTGCTCCAGGCCCATCTAGTTTCTGCCTTTGTTCTGAGGAGAAAGCCTGTGTTGGGTCTGGTGAATGAATGTGGGAGCTGACCAGGCTCACTGAAGTCATCAGACTGACCTTACAAGCAAGTCTGCTTTGCCTTTAATTTAGGCTTGCTTTGTTTTCTCTAGCCTTCATGGTGGCTTAGGGGATTTCAAATTCTCACTTAACTCCTGGGTTTACTGCAAAAGAAACAACAGATACTGTGTGACTTTCAATGGTATCAGAATTATGGGGGACGCTTTTCATGGTTCTCACAAAGGTGGTGCATCTAGAAAATACATGAAAAAATTGTGGTTTAAGTTATAATGGAAACTAGGATGCTTCATTAACTGTGGCAGAAATAGTCTGCAACAACACTGGGAACTGAATACAAATTTAGGAGTAAGTGATGAAAGTCATTGTTAGAAATAGCACAAGTAGAAGAGGTGACAGGATGGTACAGAACAGAAGTCTGGAGTAACACAAAAAGCAGAAAAATGATTGTGAATTTCAATAACAGAAGACTAATGTGGAGTGAGAAGTTCTGTAGTTGAGTGGTTGTGGAGGAACTGCCAAGATTGCCAAACTCTCCTGAAATTCAGTAGAGTCCCTGACCTTTCTGGAAACAAAACTAGGCATGACAATGTAGTGCACACCACAAACTTTAGTGTTGAAGGAGGATGGAAAATATTTAAGTGTGTTGAAAGATCATCATGACAGACTGGAGATGCTAAAGTGGAAGGGAGAGAGTGTGGTGTAGATTCTACCCAAAACCATCCTGCCAACATAGGACTGACAGTGGGAGTGTTTGTGATGCAACAGCTGAAAGAAGATGGGACTTGTCACACAGATCATGTGTCCTTGTGCCGCCATCCTGACTGAAATGCTTAAAGCCACGCTCCTGTTCCAAGCATCTCCTCTTCAAGTCCGCTGAATTACATGGGGTTTTTTTCTGCTGTTTATTTTTAGATACACTGTGTTGATTCTTAAGGTTTACTTTGTGTTGTTTTAAGCTCTGTTCTGTGTTTACTTCATTTCAGTAATTTCAACTTTCTCTGGCCTAGCAATATAATAATCCTTAAAAATGAGACAATTGTTGTTCCAGCTGGGATGGCACTAAGGTGTCTAAGCATGTGCATTTGTGCTCTGGACCTTTAAAAAATAACTTATTTGAGCAGGGCCTTTCAGAAAAGCTCTGTCATTGCTCTTGTAGCACTTGATAAACGCAAGATTATGTACTGTAACAACTTCAGGAGTCAGAAACCAGAAGGATTTGCTCCCGTGTGCAATTCTTCTGCAAGATCTTCCTCCCTAAACCTCTAGATCATGGCTATGAGTTTGCCTCTCTGATACAGCTTGTCTGGGTGCATGTGAAGGTGTGAAAACTCAGTCTTGGTGCTTTTCCATAAACTCTTGAAGGAACAATTCCTTGCACCCTCTAACGATTGTTATGAATCATCAGTGACACGCTGAGCTGTGGAGCAGAAGGCCAGAAGTATCAGCTTTGGAATGGCCTTCAGGAGTCTGGTTGGTTTTCAGGGTAGCAATAGCCTGAAATAATGATCACAGACCATCAAACTTGGCTGTTTCTGAGGAGCTTCACAAGCTGCATGGTGCTGTGATGTCATGGCTGGAGCACATGGCTGTGATGAGGCAAATNGGCCTAGCAATATAATAATCCTTAAAAATGAGACAATTGTTGTTCCAGCTGGGATGGCACTAAGGTGTCTAAGCATGTGCATTTGTGCTCTGGACCTTTAAAAAATAACTTATTTGAGCAGGGCCTTTCAGAAAAGCTCTGTCATTGCTCTTGTAGCACTTGATAAACGCAAGATTATGTACTGTAACAACTTCAGGAGTCAGAAACCAGAAGGATTTGCTCCCGTGTGCAATTCTTCTGCAAGATCTTCCTCCCTAAACCTCTAGATCATGGCTATGAGTTTGCCTCTCTGATACAGCTTGTCTGGGTGCATGTGAAGGTGTGAAAACTCAGTCTTGGTGCTTTTCCATAAACTCTTGAAGGAACAATTCCTTGCACCCTCTAACGATTGTTATGAATCATCAGTGACACGCTGAGCTGTGGAGCAGAAGGCCAGAAGTATCAGCTTTGGAATGGCCTTCAGGAGTCTGGTTGGTTTTCAGGGTAGCAATAGCCTGAAATAATGATCACAGACCATCAAACTTGGCTGTTTCTGAGGAGCTTCACAAGCTGCATGGTGCTGTGATGTCATGGCTGAAGCACATGGCTGTGATGAGGCAAATTGCTGGACACGTCCCTTCCTCAGGACTGAGATAGCTTTTTTGTGCTCTTAAGCTGAATTTTTGTCTTTTCCAAACTGTCTGACAGACTAATGCAACAGTGCCAAGCTAAGCAACAGATTGTAACTGATGAAAGTCCTGGAATGCTTCTCCTGTCAGCATGGCTCACGGCAGGAATGTTCTTACAAAGGGCAGTTTCTGTAGTAGTTACTCTCTCGTATTTACTGAAAATGTTCAGTGCATTCCTCCAGTGCTAATGCAATTTACAGACCAAATAAAAACGTGTATCCCCAAAGCCTTGCCAGTTGGCCAGTCATGCCTTTTGCTGCACTCCACTGCACTCTGGAAGCCAAAGGGTAGGCGGATGCTTCCTAGTTTATTTAATGTAATTTTAAAGTATTTATTCCCTGGGAACAGCCATCTTCTCTTTTCTACCTACCGTGGATTCTTTGATTTATTGTTTTTCTCCAGGTTGGGTGTTAGGCTCTATTTTAGTACCAGTTGCTTGTATTGATAATGGACTCAAAGTTTTCTACAGTTAACTCCATTTTTTCCAAAGGAAATGATAGTGTTGGCTTTCCTAGATGCTGAGGCACCATCTGAAATTTTTCCTTGTGTGCATTTCTTCTGAAGGACTTCAGCCAGCTCTCATCTATTTACAGTAATTAATCTCACTGTAGGAATAATTTCATCTTTCACAGCCTCCCCCAAGCAAACAAACATGCCCCTTCAAAAAAAACCCCCAAAAACCACCAAAACAGCTAACCCCCCAAGCAGTTCAGTAACACAGCCCTTCATCACTTAATCATGGCAATAAAGTAACTCCAGAAGTGGATCACTAGGATATAGGGATTTATGGAGGGAGTGAAGGGGATGTCTCCTTTACCTGCTTGAAACCAGTGGAACTTTGAGGGGCAATTTGAAACCAGTTAGGAAACCCAAATACGTGTTAGTAAAATGAGAGAGGGCAAAAAAGCCCCACTCCCTGGTCTTGGGCAGTGTCACACTGCTGTCCTGGGAGGAGGTAACCTGTGGTCACCACTGAAGCTGTTCCTTAAGCTGTATGTGAGGAGAACCCACATGTCTGTAAATGTGACTGATAAAGTCATCTTAGCAATCAGTCCAGGAGAAGGCTGCATGATTTGTTTGAGTTTCTTATATCTGTGATATGGATGAAATAAAGTCCTGAAAGTACTAGAAACCCTAGGAAGCCTTTCTTTGTCTTAAATCTGTCGATAGTCTGAGCTACCTTTTGAGAGGTCTGAACAAACATCCACTTCTTCCTCAGCTGCACCTGTATAAAAGGAGTTTAGACTAACAGAGCTCATACTTTGTCCACAAGACCTACTCCAGCACGTACTGTTTACCTGTCTGTGGTGGCCAGAAGGACACTGTGAAACTATATGGTTAAACTAAAATCCCAGAAATAGAAGGAAAAACCCCAAGGCATCATTTCCCCCCTTTAGAGGCTAGGCAAGAACTCTGCCTTGTCTAGTCTTTACTAATTTTACTTGATTACATATTATACTACTATATTCTATGGCTACACCCTATACTAATTGTATTTAACCCTATACCATAAGGATGAACAACAGCCATGACATTGATTCATGCAGTGAACAATTACACAGACACTAATTATGAATAAAGCTACTCAGAACAACTGCTTTATTCAGGTCCAGTTTGGCAACCATGAAGTGAGTGTATGAAAGACCTTTTCAGGGTCCAGTGGGCCTTCATCGAGGGTTACCTGATGTAAAATATGGGTTTGTTTCCAAATTTTGGCCAAATCGTTTTTAATTCTTCCACTCTGATCTGTAAAGGAACAACAACTGGAGTTTGGGATTATACCCCTGAAGGCACAAGCCCGGTCTTTATTGAGGGGTAAAACCTCCTGTGCCTCATTCTCACATACCCAGTACCATCCCATATCCTGTGGACGGAACGTTCTCCAGGGTGTTTGTGCAAGTCTTACTACGGTTCTCAAGCTCAACCTTACCTTAGACTCAGTTTCGTGGGCTTGTGTGGGGAGAATTATGTTCCCTGTGGTGTGAACCATGACCCAAGGAACAGTATATCCTCTTTCTTCATGGAATCAGACTATTCATCAAAATGCCAATTAGGGGCCATATTTTATCCTCAGTCACTGTTGGCATCTGAGTACAGATCCAACCGTTTCTTTTATGCAGTAGTTAGACACATTTTGGACTAGGGCCACATGCAGAGTTTGGTCCCAGTCTCGCATCATGGTTACCACCTGACCAGAAAATGAACACAGGAAAACCAGTTTAAACCATGTCATCCTCTTCTGGGTCAGTCTCTGTTTTGCTGGTTGTCTCAGGAGCAGAGGCTTTCTTAACTCTGAAATTCAGGGTCCCTTGCCAGTGACTTTAACAGCAGTGAGGGCTGTCAGCAGAATTTGGAACTCCTCTCCACTTGGCTGAAAGGAGGTCATTGTCCCGCATTTTCATGTAGACCCAGTCCCTAGGCTGGAACAGATGAGCAGCAGGATCCAGTCCCAGAGCTCTGGGCAGCATGAAGCATCTCTGCAGTTTCTGCAAAGTAGAACTCAAGGCTCTTAAAGAATTTTGCAAATCAATTTTCCCTCTCATATGAATCTCCCCTGGAATATGTGGGATTTGTTTAGATGATGGGCTGCTGTTGGATTATAGGTTGGACTTGATGAGTCTCTTCCAACCTTGCCAATACTGTGGTACAGCCTACCATAGAGAATCTCACAGGGACTCAAGTTGTCCCTCTGCCTGAGTTGTGTGCAGATTCTCAGCAGGGCTATAGGCAGGGCCTTAACCCATGTCACTGATGTCTCCTGACAGATTTTGCTTCTTTGTGTTTTCAAAGTACAATTCATATGTTCTACTTTGCCACTTGATTGAGGGTCTGTAAGGTGTATGCAAATCCCAAGCAATTCCTAAAGTTTGACTGACTTCCCTCACCATTGCAGCAATAAAGTCCCACCCCTGTTTGATGAGGTCCCCAGAGGAGCCCCAGATCTCAGAATTATGTGATTGAGAAAACTTTCACCACCTCTTTCACTGTATTTGTGCAACAGGGGTAAGCCTCAGGCCATCCACTAAAGGTGTCAACCAGTATCCTTCTTTTTGTGGTATCTCAGCAAAATCTATTTGCCAATAATCTCCAGGAAGATCTCCAGCCTTTCTCACCCCCAGCACCACTGTTTCACTTTTGTACTTCTACTGTTGTTCTGACAGCAGATTTCACACTTGCTAACAATGGACTGAACTACTTCAGTCGTCCCTAACTCTTCTGTTGTTTTCTTTAGATATTTCAAAAGATTTTCTGTTCCCCAGTGGGTGCCCTCATGCTCCCTCAATGCTGCTTCCCGCAGGATTGGGGCTGTGACTACATCCTGAAGGTGTAACTGCCCATCCACCTTCCCTAATTTCTGCCTTAAGCGATTCAATGAACTGCTGATCTCTCTTGCTATACTTTGGGGTGTACCCTGACAGATCGACTTCCTTCTGTGGTGTTACTGCCAGGATGTCCTTGTCAATGCAATCACTTCAGCTTTCTGTGACTATACATCCGATGGCAAGGCCTTGGCTTCAGTGACCTTATCTGCCATTGCCACTGCATGGCCTGACATCCACTTGCCATCTCATATGAAGCTGCTTCTGTCCATGTACAGTTCCCACTCTGCATCCCCTAGAGGCACATCTTTCGGGTCCAGTCTGCTGAAATACATCCCCTTTATGGTCTGCAAACAGTCATGCTCAGGAACGTTATTGGTCAGTGTTGAGGACAAAAACATACCCTGAAAACATCGGTTGTTAATCCTGCTAATATCATCCTGCTTCGATAACATTGCTTGGTACTGGAATATTCTGCTAGAAGACAACCAATGTCTGTTCTAGCACAGCTCAGACTGTGTGCGGCACATCCACAACAATGTGCTGCCCTGGAGTAAATTTCCATGCCTCTTGAATCAATATGACAGTCGTTGCCACAGCTTTTAAACACCCAGGCCGTCCTTGGCTAACATTATCCAGCTGTTTTGGAAAGTAAGCCACGGCCCATCCTTGGTTGCCAAGGACAGTACTCCCAAAGCAACATTTAGTTGCTTATATGAAAATAATTCAAAAAGTTTAGTGATTCTGCCAGTCCAAATGCTGGAGCTGACATCAGGGAACATTTCAGGTTCAACATGCAGGCCTAGTATTGTCTGTCTGTGCCACAATCCCATTATCACCACCTTTAATGCTCCATGCAGGGGTTTCACCAGCAAACCATAGTCAGGTATCCACAAGTGACCCAACCAACCACCCCCAGTAAGGTCCGTATCTCACCCCGTGTGGGGCTCTAGAAGACGACTGATGGCTTCTTTGTAGTCACTGATGTCCATGGAAAATCTCCAGCCCCAAGTAAACCACTATTTCTTTTGCAATTTGGGCTTTTTCTTTGGAGATCTTATACCCACTCTGTCCCAAAAAGTTTAATAGAGTTACAGTGAGCTGGATGCACTCATCTCAGGTTCACAGGTTATTCTGAGTTGGAAGGGACCCCCAGGATCATCTAGTCCAACTTGCAAGCAAACGCCCAGGGATCAGGCCCACAAGCATGGAACCACGGGCACCACGCTCCATCCATCCAAGATTCCCACCATCTAGACCATGTCACTGAGCTCCTCATCGAGTCTCCTCTCAATCCTCAGCAGCAATTAAGATGTATATGGCCCACATACTGCAGGATCACTCCTCCAAGCTGCTGCTTTCTCCAGATCTTCAGTTGGTTTCCAAACAAAGTTGGTCTCTTCTTAAAACCCTGGGATAAAACTTCCCAGGTTAACTGGGTTCTTCTCCCTGTTTCAGGATTTTCCCATTCAAAGGCAAATAGTTCTTGGCCATCTTTGTGCACCAGGATACAGAAAAAAGCATCCTTAATGTCAAGCACAGTAAACCATGTTAAATCGTCTGTCAGTAAGTTGTAAGGCCTGACAAGAAGGCTCATGAGTGAAACCATACAATCAAGCTAAAAGCCCAGAAATATGTGAAGAAACTCCAAGGCAACAGGTGCCAGCTTTGAGCAGAACATGAGAGCACTTACCCAGACCTGTGGGTCCCATCTCTGCTGTGGGAGGCTGAACCAGCTGCTGCAGGAGCAGGACCTCAGTGCCCCTGCAGTCACAGGTGCAGGCATTGACTCATGGGCAGGCACCTGAGCTCTGCCACATCTGAAATGCCTCATTTGAGCATCACTGGGGTCATTTAGGACCTGAGAGGTGTCAGGCAGCAGCTGGGTGGGCCACTGCACTCCAAGACTGAAGGGGTCCATGCACCTTTGCTCTTTTGCGGTTGCCTGTGTTGAGAGTCAGGGAAAAAAAGCTGCTAGAAAGAGGTCAGTCCTACAGCATTCACCAAATTAAGTCATTTATTTCAGCACAAACACAATCCATTTCATTATGGACAGAGGTTTTTTCCATAATGTCTGCCATTTAAGCTTTATTTGAAAAGAGAAATGATTCATTATATTCTAAATGCATCCCACCGATTTTCTAGTGAAAATAACCAGTGATTTTCCTTGGAACTTTGGAGCTGATCATTGCTAGGTATCTCTGAGGGACAGCAATTAAAGGTGCTGCTATCCTGTGTGTGGGAGCTGGGCACAATTCCAGTTTTAAAAAACGAAATCTTGACAGTGATGCTGTCCTAGCTCTGCTAACTCTGCTAATTAGAAAGTACATCTTTTATGAAAATATCCCACACCTCATCTATTACCTCTTCTTTTTTAATGGATTAAATTTTTAAATGGCATTTTTTGTAGCTAGTACATAGGAGGATAAAAGAAGACATCTCTTAGAGCTGAGATATAAATCCTGGCCAGCCACCTGTCTGCTGATAGACTTTTGATACTGTCCTGGCTGCCAGGAGTTTCTTTCCTGTGTGGGGCTGTTGTTCCTGACAACCTTTAACAACATGAACTAGACAGTCTTGTGCAGCAAAGTAAATAATTTTTGGAGTATGCAAAGGCTTGCAGTTGTACAACAAAGAGACCCCACGGAGTGGCTTTTCTTTCCTTGTGCTTGAATCTGTTAATAATCTGCAAGTTCGTACTGATAGTCTAATCTGAATTTGGAATCAAATTTGGGCGCATTTTTCCACTTCCCTTTGTTTTCTATGCTAAACACGTAATTAGTTTGAAATTAATTTTGGCTGTCTTGTATAAGCCTTTGTAGAGAATCTCACACTGCTTTTAAATACTATTTTGTGTTCTTTGCCATTACTCAGCTTTTGATTCAAGGTCTGCTCCCTGTGTCACTGCAGTCTTCTCTCTCCATTCTCACTAGTTCATCACTTGTTTGGATTTGGAGCCATCATTATTCTTCTTCTAGTAATAATACTCTTCTGGCAAGCCTTGCAATTTCTCCATTCTCTTCTCCTTCTTAATCTTGCAATGCTTTCTTTCTCATGACAGGTTTAAATAGAAAAAAAATAAGTTGGAAAGCACAGAATGCCTGAGGTCAGTGCAAATTTTAATGGAATATCTGCACTTCCTCCAAGGAGGCCTTGCTGTGTTACAATAGTTACTGTGATGATGCTTTTCAGTCATGCTGTCCGGCTAAGGCTGTGTCCTGAATCCCAGTGCCCTCCAGAAGGCTGGTTTTAGTTTCATCAGCCAAAAAATTTTAAAAAATAGACAAATTGGAATTTATTTGACTGACTTTTCTGTCTGGAACTTGATATTCCACATTCAGAGTGTGAAACTCATGGAGACTTAGTGGAAAAAAAAAATCACAAAGTGGGCATGATGACTGCAGCGCTGAGCTGTGAGAAATGAGAACAGGGCTGGAGCAAGAGCACACCAGAAGAACTTCATGTGTCTGTAGATATGTCCAGATCAAGGTATTTTCATTAAACCAAAACAAAATGGGTGTGAGATGGGTAGGGGTGGTTTCACTCTATGCATGTCACAGGTAGCAAAACCAGTTTGGCTGGGGAGCAGAAAAGGAGCATCTTTGGATGAAATTTAGTGTATGCCTTAAAGGCTTTGGTGGCTAATCCTCTGCTCAGAGATCCACTGCTTGCCTGCCATGTTACCTTGTCCAGCTGCCCGGACAGGAGGCACACATGGGAGCTACCTAATTTTAAAAATGCCGCTTACAGGGCAGAATTACAACTGGTCCTTTCAGTGCCTCTGCATGTGGCAGTGCTGCGTGATGTTGGGAAGGCAACAGAGCACTGCACCTCAGTTTTCATTGTTGGAAAAAGACAACAAAGAGGCAGTGAGTGTTGCAAGGCATATCCCTGATATCTGGATGCTGAAGCACCTTTGTAGCTGGACGTAAGATTTAAGGCATCTGCCCTGAAACATTGGGATAAATGCTTTTCTGTCTTCTCTTTCAGGTGTGGATTTACAATGAAGATCATGAACTGATTTTAAATAACCTGCTTTGCTTGGATGTTTCGGAAACTCGCTCGTCTGATCCCCCTCGTCTCATGAAGTGCCACGGGTCTGGTGGCTCACAGCAGTGGACGTTTGGGGTAAGTGGAGTGGCTGCCGTATTGCTTGTAATTAATGGCTCAGTAAGTGACAATAGCACTAACAGGCCATCAGGGTTGAGTTTAATTGTGACTCCATGTCAGGTGTGCTGATGCAATGGCACTGTGCGTGGCACAGCTGAACACAGAGTCACAGAATATTGCGAGTTGGAAGGGACCCAAAAGGATTATGGAGTCCAGCCCCAGGCCCTGCACAAGAGCATCCCCAAGAGCACACCATATGCCCCAGAATGCTGTCCTAATGCTCCTCGAGCTCTGTCAGCCTCGGTGCTGTGACCACTTCCCTTGAGAGCCTGTTCACGTGCCCAACCACCCTCTGGGGGAAGAACCTTGTACAGAAGTCACACAGGCTTTGATGGCTGCATTTCAGCCTGAATAAGACCTTTGCTGAGTTCTGGGGCATTCAGGCCCTTTGCCACATGAAAATGTTTCTGCAGCTCCTCAGAGCCTTTTTTCTGCCCGTTACAGCCACCCACAGCACTGTGGATTATCTGGGATGTGCCACAGAGAATAAGATCCACCCCACAGCTTTGTTACATTGCATTTGCAGGACTGGGAGAGGGCAGTCCATGTGGTGATTCCTGCTTAGTGCTTGAAGAAGCCAAGGGCAAAGCAATTGCTTCTACCCTGTAATTGATCTCATTAGTTTAATTGTTAGAGCCTGGAGTGGCTGATTTCACAAACTGAGCTAAGGCTGCTCACACATGAAATTTATCTCCTGGGTATTCACCCAGAGGCTGCTCCTCTCATGCCCTGCATAGCAGTGATTCTGTAGCACAAATGTGGATGAAAATAAAATAGAATAGAAGCCAGTGGAAGCCAAAGCAGAAAAATGTAGTTTGGTTGTACTGCATGTGCAGGTCACCTCTTCTCAGAAAGGGTGAATTAGGGCTGGAGAAGTTTCAGAGGTGTGTGGAAAGGCAAATCAAAGCTGTGGGGGACCTTTACTCATGAGGAATATGAGAGCAGCCTGGGACTCTCTGGAAAAGTGAAGTCTTTTGGAACAAGGTAAAATACATTAGGGGAGTGAGTCACTGGTACAGGGAAAGGGCAACTATGCATTGTTGGTTACAGTATGAGACTTGGAGTGGAGGAGTATTTTGGAGGAGTGTGGTGTATGTCAGTACCAGAACAAGAGGACATGGCCTTAAGCTATGCCAGGGGAGGTTTAGGCTGGATGTTAGGAAGAGGTATTTCACAGAGAGAGTGATCCCTCAGTGGAATGGTCTGCCCAGGGAGGTGGTGGAGTCGCCATCCCTGGAGGTGTTTGAGAAAAGACTGGATGAGGAACTCAGTGACATGGTCTAGATAATGGAATGATGGGATGTGGAGTTAGGTTATATAAAAAAAAAAAAAGACATGACCCAGAGATTAGCTCAGATGGCTACAACATGGTGCTCATAGCACAGAGGTTATGGGTTTAATCCCTGTATGGGCCATTCACTTAGGAGTTGGATTCGATGATCCTTTTGTGTCCCTTCTGACTCAGAATATTCTGTGATTCTGTGTTGTTGCTGTATTCTGCTGGTTCACTGGACATCTGCTTATGGCCATGAACAGTGACAGAGTCAGGCACACCAGCAGCCCCCAAAGTCCCCCCCAGAAATCCACTTTAGTACAGTGGTAAGTGTCCCCACCTGGCATGTGGGAGACCCGGGTTCGATTCCCGCCAGGGANTGCTGTATTCTGCTGGTTCACTGGACATCTGCTTATGGCCATGAACAGTGACAGAGTCAGGCACACCAGCAGCCCCCAAAGTCCCCCCCAGAAATCCACTTTAGTACAGTGGTAAGTGTCCCCACCTGGCATGTGGGAGACCCGGGTTCGATTCCCGCCAGGGAGACAGTGTTAAGAGTTGGACTCGATGATCCTTGTGGGTCCCTTCCAACTCAGAATATTCTGTAATATTCTGTAAAGTAGATTCCATAAGCTGTTAGTAGAGGACATGACTAAGTCCTCTGGGTTAAAGAAAAAGAAGAGTAGAATCAGTTTCCTTCTCACTCTTGGCTGGGATTTGGCCTTGCTCTGGCTATGGGCTCTTGTCTGGTGGAAGATGTCCCTGCCTGTGGCTGGGAGGTTGGAATGAGATGATCTTTAAGGCTCCTCTTAACCCAGACCATTCTGGGATTCTATGACCAGTCTGCCCCACTGTAGCACTGAGTGCTGGGAAATGGGTTTGGTCATCCCTCCCGCTCATTATGAGACTGTGGCATAAACAAAATCCCAACTGGGTCCCTGTAAGGACACGAGAGCCTTTGTTTCAAAGTCTGGATGTGGTTATGGGATGTGCTGTGCTGTGATGCTGCTGTGGGTCTGGTGTGTCAGGGAGGCTGCTGAAAGGCTCATCTATCAGGAAGGAGCATCCCCTCCCCTCAAGCATCGCTTTCAGCTTCAGTTTGACAATGGACAACAGAAGTTTTAGTAAATAAATCCCATCTGTCTTTTTGTCTCCTCTAGAAGAACAACCGCCTGTACCAGGTCTCTGTGGGGCAGTGCCTGAAGGTGGTAGATCCACTGAGCCACAAAGGGTACGTGACTGTGGCCATCTGTGATGGGTCCCTTCCTCAGCAGTGGCATTTTGAGAGCTGAGGCAGCAAGGATGTGGCTGAGGAGAGTTAAAAGCCGAGACCTGGTTCCCTTCAGCCATGATTTGAAGTCATTCTGGAGGGCTTGGTGTGGAGCTCTTGGCTGCTACACCCGGCACAGCCGTTGCAATGGAAAATGCCGGAGTGTTGGAAATGCCGTGCCCTGAAGAGCTGTGTGTGTGGGGGGGAAGGTCCTGCTGGCCCCTGCTCACACCAAGCAGTGACAGCAACAGCCCCACTACAGAACAGCACGTAGAGGTGCAATTCTTTTATCGGTTCCTTGGATGATCATGGATTATTGGACTGGTTTTAAGTAAGAGAAATCAGTAGCGTGACGTAATTTAAATGGTGAGATTTTCGTGGACCTTTTAAATGACAATGACAGAAAGCAGTCCTCCTCGAGTATTTCATGTGCAGTATCTCAATAATTTACATTTCTAGTATGGGTTTACTGGCCAAATTATTTTACTTTTTCTGGAAAATATTTTTATTCCCTTTCCGCTTCTGAAAATTGTCATTTTTAATATTTAAATTTAGTTCTTTTAATTTACAATTTTAGGACATTTCATGTAGTTTAAATTCTTTGCTGTCATTCGTCACCTCATATTTAAAACAAAGTAACTATTGCAAAGTCTATTTTGATGACTCATGACAGTAGCTGCATTTAAAATAAAGTATCTTTTTTTTTATTAATATGTATGGCCTTACTCTTTGTAGCTGACATTTTGGGCAGCATGAGGCAAGTAATGATAATGTTGGAGTAATTACAGACCCACGCCTTCTCACAGAGAGGAGCTTCACTTGTGACAGATTGTGTTGGGTCCTTCAAGCCATCTGCCAGGGCCATCATCTGGGAGGAGAAAAGAAGAGGAAGCAAAGCAGGTAAGAGCTGCCTTGGCCATGGGGCAGCAGCTTTGCCTCCTCCATCAGCCCTGGAGGCAGTGAGTCACCACCCAGAGAACGAGGTGAGTGAGTTGAATTGTAATCCATAACAATAGGCTGAAGTGGAAGTTCTTCCAGGGGAAAAAAAACAAAGGCATTACCATGGGAATAAACACCAACCAAGTTCCTTCTTACCAAGAAAATCCTCTAAAACCAACCTTTGTTCACCTCACTGGGTTGGGCAGCACTTGTAAGGACACCCAGAGTCTTGACATCACTTCCCCGATGGCTGATCCAGGGCAGTGCAAGGCTGGAACAGTGTCAGCTCACAGCTGAACCCTTTCAGTGGCATCAGTTGCAGCCTGGTGGGGGGAGGGGGTTGCTGTGTGTGGAATTAATTCCACCCTTTTTTGCGATGAAAGGATGGGCTGCAGCTTTGCTGCTGCCTGTCTGATTAACCCTGCCTGCTCCCAGGGGCGAGCAGGGAGCAGCAGAGGGTGCTGGTACAGCTGGTGCAGCTGGTCCCAGCTGTGAGCTGGGCTTTCCTGTGACATTTGTGTTGGCAGTCACATTGTGCTGGAGCCTTGCTTGGCCTTTTCTTCTGTGGCCTTTGTCTTTTTAAAACATAGTAAAAAAAAAATCAAAAAAGCCAAACCAATCCTCGAACAGGCAGAGCAGGAGTTTGCTTTATGTACAGTCTGAGTGTTGCCACAGAGAATTCTTGACCTTTTGCTCTCAGTGAGGCAATTCAGAGGCTGCTGTCACCGGGAGCGGTGCTGGTTTCCAGGAACAGATGGAGGTGATGGCGTTCTGGATGGTGTCAGTTATTGCTGCAGGGAATGATTTTTGGCCACAGCAAGATCTGCTGCAGCTGCACAGCCAGGGCAGCACATGAACATTTGATCAGGGAGGGCTGGTGAACACCCAGCCCTGGGCCAGGTGCTCAGCTGGGCCCTGCATGGGCTGCCTGCAGCCTTCAGGTGAATAGGAAGCATAGAAGGAAAAGCCTCATCCCGGGGTAGCTGCTGTCACAGCACTCAGGCTGCCCTTGTCATACTGAGAATTCATCACTTGAAAGGAATACAAACAGTGCCTGGGGCTGATTTCGAAGCCTCTGTGTCCAGCACCTCTCTCTCCTTGGTTCCTGGAGTTGGTAGTGGCCCTGGCTCACAGAGAGACAGTCTGGTCCTGCAGCAGCCAAAATGCACAATATAAACATCACTGGAGAACAGCTTAGCCTGGCTGCTCCACAGTAAATCTTGGAGCCCTTTTTTAGCCTTAACCGTGCTGAGGTCTTGCTGGGAACATCTCTGGTGTCAGGCAGTGTCACAGGAGCAGCAAGTTTAACCCCCACTCTGTCCTCTGCTCGCTCACTGAGGGGGGGAAAGACTTGCAAGGGTGAAAGTGTTGCAGCTCATGGGTTGAGATGAAGAGAGTTCACTAGACAAAGCAGAAGTGTGTCCCAGCCCAGCTCCCAGAGCAGCCTCAGGGATCACAGGATATTCTGAGCTGGAAGGGATGGGGGAGCGCTGCATCCCTGTTGGCAACATTGTCCTCATCCCAAATCCAGGGCAGGGAAGGCACCACGGCAGCTGCAATGGAGAAAATTGACTCTGTCACAGCCAAAACCAGCACAGGCAGAATCTTCAGCTTTTGTAGCTTTTCTAGGACAAACAACTGCAGGGACTGGTGTTGGGAAGGTGCCAAAGTGTGACAGTGAGAGGGCAGGTTGCACTGGAGCAGTGGGAGGCAAATGCTTCTTGCTGGTGGAAGCAGACACAAATCCTGGCAGAAGCAGAAAAGAGGCACCTCAAATGACAACAGGAGGATGTACTTTATAGATGTAAAATATTTTTATTCGTAAATGCTGATCTTCTAAATCTGTTTCCACAAATTCCAAAACCCATAACACTCTGTATACTTCAAAAAAATTCTTTTTTTTTGTGTTGTTTTTTTTTGTATTTTTTTTTTGCCAACATTAGATACTATTATACAGAACAGAAAAACTGTAGGACAAATACTGGTAGTATGTTGGAATATTGTACAAGAGAAGAAAAATATTCAAGAAACAATTTAATACAGCTATTTATCAAGAGAAAAATATATACAATTGATTTATTCTGTAAGATAAAAATACATCATGCCATATACATTACAAGTTCAGAACTGTATTACTGAATATACCAACAGTTTACAGTCCACTTTAATTGTGCACACAAAAAAAAAAAAACTTCATTTTTTTTTTTATATTTAGCCTGTGAAGTGTCAGTACCAGAATTTTAAGTACAAAATAAAAAGCTAACCTGGTTCAAAATGCTGATTAAATTTCTACAAGCAAACACAAAACAGTGTTTATTTTTTTTTTTAAAGAAATGTAAACAAAACAATCCATACAAACACATCTTTAAATTACATTTTTCCAAAACCCTATTGCCAGAGTCCTGCAGCTGCAAGCACATTACACCTAATTTATCTTGTGTTCCTTTGAAGAAGGATCATCGCATCAGACTGAAGCTCCAACTGGATTTTACACTGTTTACATGATTTGTTGTGGGCTGAACAGTCACCTAATCTTGACTACTTTTTGCTGAAGGAAAAAAAAACAACAACCCCATGTCCAGCCTCTGTTTTGGGTGGTTTTAGCAGTTATTCACAGTTATCACAAATTGTAAGCACAAAAAAACCCTGACTTAAGAAATAGGGATGCAACAATATAATACAAATAAAATTAATCTAAATTACCCAAACATCTACAAAAGTCAGAGTTGTAATATACACGCCCTTACCAGGCTTAAGGTTTTACTTTTTAAAAAATTCTCATAAGACCACAGTTGAGACTGCTTTAAACATACAAAACCCTCTCTCTCTAAATTGAGATTTTGGTTATTATTTCATACTGGGACTCGCATGTCTGTGAGTACAGGAGATCATATTGTAACATCCCTATCGACGTTGGAGAATAAGCACCCGAACTGCTGCAGAGTCTGGTAGCATTTGGTCAATAACTATTTTTATACTGTATTTTTTTTTTCTCAAAATATTTACACTTTTATACAAAGTAACAGAGTTTGTTAGTTCTGCAGGTAACAGCAGCAGCTTGGCTTTCTTCTAACTTTCTTTTTAAAAATAGCTTCATTCACTTATTCAATAATAAATACAAAAAGGTTCTCTTATTTTACAGAAATCAAAAACTACAATAAACTGACTCATGGAATCAAGTATTTAAATGTATTTTAGTGCAAGTTATTTTTTTCCCTTAGCTCTATCCCTAAGGAAGTCGTTTCAGTACATTCCTTGTTCAGTGGTGTCTACTTTTTTATTTAAAATTTTTCTTTAATTAGAGGGCCTGCCCCTTTATCAAATAAGGCTGTGGCCAGCACTTTGGACTTCTCCCTTTCGCTGGTGATTTCAGTCTTACATTCATAGTGGCCACCTGCCCTCCCGCAGGTCAGCCAGCGGTTCTTTGCCCAAGTTAAAACAGTTTCTCCTTAGTGAGCTCAAAAACAAAAGTGCTGGACCATTCTGTTAACTCAGTTTAACCTCCACGTGTCTGGAAAGTCAGCGTCAGATGTTGCCGGCTTGCTTCTGGTGCTTGTTGGTTTGTGGGTTCTTTTTCCTTTTTTTTTTTTTCTTTATTTTATTTTTTTATATTCCTTTCCTTTTTAAATACTTGTGTAGAAATCTGTACTTCCAGAAGTGATTTTTCCCCACCCCCCCCTTTCAAAAAGGCAACAATTTTCCGTCGACAAAATCAAAATGTGAATCACTTCTTCCTAGGGACAAGCAACCCTCAAAGACAGCAAGGAATGCATCTTAGTTCATCCACTTTCGGCAGTTTACAGCTCCACAGTGACATGGAATCTTGTGCTGGTCGTCTTCAAAATCAAACTTATAGTCATAGCAAAGCTGGAAGGAGATGCAGGAGAATGGTTATGGAAGAGCAGGAATTAGTGACAGCTCAAACATCAGAGGCTGTGCAGTCAGGGACTGGCACGGGGTTAAAGGGAGGAGAGGAGGGAAATGTCACCTCCCCCCCAACACAAATTGTGCCACGGACCAGAAATCATGGAAGTACCTAGAAATGGATGGACCTGCAAGAGATGCATAAAGCCAAAACCTGCCCTACCTCCTCCCCCTTCTGGATTCTTCTGCTGGAGCTAATGATGATTTTGTGTCCTCTCTCAAAAGTGACCACCTCAGCCACGCAGTTGGGTGCACACGAATGGTTGATGTACCTATGGAAAAAGAGTGGGACAAAGGTGAGCTTTCAGGAAAACACATCCCTTGAGGCAAATCCAAACCAAACCTCAGGATGGCCTTAGCTCCACGGGCTCACCACCTTTCCACATACAATTATATTACTCTGTAACTCGTTTCTTTACCTAGAAAATGTAAAAAAAAAATCAACTGTCAAAAAAATCAAGTATCCAAAAAAAAATCAATTCTTTCTTCACAGCTGCCATGAAACATACTGAAAGATGAGCAAAGCTAATGAAAAAGAAGACATTTCAGTGGACCAGTTTGAAGACTGAATATACCAACTCAGAGAATAAAAACCTCAAGCTCAGTCCCTCAGAAACACCCCAAGGCCAGGGAACGTGAGTGACTCCTCTGCAGGAGGTCAGAGAATGCAGGGGATCCCCCAGGATTAGGGCAGGGAACACAAATGACACCCCAGGAGGAGGTCAGGGATCTCTCCAGGGCCACCCACCTTGCAGGGCCTCCTGTCAGGGTGGCATCGATGACATGGTCGTTGTCAATGCGGAACATGTACACACCACGATTCTGCAAAACACAAGGGGGACAAGGATCCTGGTAAGATTTTACTTCCTTGGCAAAAATGAGGCAACAAGTGCCTTCCTGCATTCCGGACCAGGCATTGCCCACCGGCTCCTGAGGGAGAGCACAAGTCCTGTACTGCCTGTATCCTCATGGGTTTGTATGGGATGATGGGTCATAAACATAAACCCCTGGCCAATTCCTATTTCCCTACCAGCTTCCACACTGCCTTTCATCCGGGATCTTCACAGTGCTTCACACACAGGCACTAACTGTAACAATGCCACTGGGTTGAAAGGAAAGTTGCTTTAAATTTAAAGAAGTTCTCATTTAAAACAGGTCCTGACACCTCTGCCGGAGCTGTGTGTCCTCTGGGACAGAGGATGTGTCCTCCCTACCTCACCAGGGTGCTGTGAGATTTATTAAACATCTAAATACTCTAATAACCACCACTTTATATTCCTCTGTTTATATTTTTAGCCTATTGCATTTATAGCACAGACGAAAACAAATCAGGGGACCTGAATTCATCACACAGAACAGCATTTGTTTTGTTGTACTAACATTTGAATGGGGAGAAGGAAAGAGAGAAGGAACAAACAGCTCATGTACCTGAGATTCATAGAGCTTCTCCTTCCTGTTTGCCACCTCGTTGCGGATGATGGTGCCGATGTACTCAATGACCATCGTGTGCTTTTCAATGTCTCGAGCAGCATATAAGCCCAGACCCTACAGTGAAATTTAAGAGTTGTGTAATAAAACTGCATTTACACTGTGTTCCTCGCTGTGCCCCAAACTGCTCCTGCAGAAAATCGTGTGGAAAGGAAACTCCTTGGAAAGAGGGAAGCAGCACTGACGAGTAATTGATGCTGTAACAGCCCAGATGCAGAACCAGCCTCACATTGAACCTTTAAGATCCAATAAAATGTACTTGGCTTCTGTCTTGGTGAGAAAGCTGCTCTGACAGCTCTGACACCTGACTGTGTAAGGGTTATAAATTCACTGAAAAAGAAAAGTGGGCTTTTCTAGACCAGAGAAAGCTGACAGGAACCCAGGAGCAACGTTTAAGTCCAACCTGAAATAAAGAACAACCGTGTCCATACACGGCGAGATTAGTGACAAAGCTTTTGCAAAACAATCTGTGGAGAAAACCAACAGCATTACATAAAGCAAAAGCACTGGCTTTCTTACTATTATTAATGCAAACAAGTTCTCCATGCTGGTCTTGTACCACTTCACTCATCTTGGCCTGAGTATCTCATACCCTCACTGTGTATTTGTCTTTATTTTAAAGTTTTACTAAGGTTTTGAGAAATATGGTAAAAAAAATCCCACCCCGAAACTTCAAAGGAACTTTTTACCAGATGACTGTAACAAACAAATTTTTAAGATATCAACAACTGGAAAGAAATCTTACTTAAGGTAAGGGATATGTAAGAGATCTGCCACATAAAAATCACCAGTTTTGGGGTGAGACTTGGTGGAATTTTGCAATAGGTTTCGTTTCAACTTTTAATCTAATTTATAAAAATATTTACATAGAGAATATATATTAAAAAAATAGATGTAAAATAGATATAAGCAAAACTATATGTAACTTTTCAATACCCCTTTTCTAAAGTGGGAGCTGACCTGAATTCGAGAGCGAGCCAGGTACACGTTGGACTTCCATTCAGTTTTCATCTTGCGGTACTGAGAGGACTTGGAATGGACGAACTGTTTGCTGTAAGGCGCGTTCAGCTCCCCCGTGACTGTGCTCTGAAAGGACTTCGATGTGCTGGTGCTATTCAAGGTGTGAGGCCTGTAGGAATTGGGCATGTAACAGGAAAGAATACAAGAAAAACTGAAGATTTCGCTGAAAACAGCCGCAAGACCCATTTAAAAAAAAAAATCCTTTGAGACATACAGACACTTAAAGCCAACTAGCGGAGACACAAAGCGCTTCCTCTGCTCGGGGCATGCACATACACAGCCAAGGACGACAGGGTTTGTAAGCAGCAGACGAAAGCACAAATAACCCTAAGCAGCCTATAAACCCTGGGCTGTACTATGTGAAATTAAAACAAAATACCTTAACACAAACCTCTTGACATGGGTACTCATTTTAGGCTCGGCACGGGCACAGCCCGTGGGGTTGATGGCAAGAGGAAGTTCCATTAAGGGGTTTCGGCCATAGCGGAAAGTGTAGTTCTCACAGGCCTCAACCCCTGGCAGCTGCGAAGAAACAGAGAAACAGAAAACAAAGCACAAGTAATTTGTGTGTAACACAATATTTACTTCCCCACACTACCTCCTGTTCCCGTTTTCACGTGTCTATCCAACAACTGGGGGGACCCAGCAAGAACCGGGGTGGTGAAGACTCACCGATTCAGCAATCCTGGCCACAGCAGAGACTGTCAAACCAAAGAGGTCTTCACCCTTCAGATAGCCAGGAAACAGCTGGAGCATTTCAGATTCTTTTCTTACAGAAGCAACAGGCTCCAAGATTTTATCCCACACACCTACACAACCAGCGGGAAAGAATTACAGTGATCAAAAAAATAAAGGACTATTGCAGAGGTTTAAAAATGAATGCCTGAGGGTATGGGAACCAGAACCCAGGACCGAGAAAGCTTTTGTTCATGGTTGCCTGCACAAACAGACCAGAGTCTAAAAGGTGAAGTGAAGGATCATTTGGTGAGTTGCTAATTTTTCCTGGACAAATTCCAAACAAACACACCATTGATTCCACACCCTTCACTCTCAGCGTGGAAACTGTCAATTCTCTGACAACAAGAACATGGACAGGTTCTCTTGAGAAAGCCTGCAAAAGTAGAATTTTCTGAAAATACGCTGCACTTCCACTGGCTGACTGTGGCCAGTACTCATTGTATGTGGGCAACAGCCTGGCACTGGTCTGACTGTATCAGCACCTGCAGCACAAAGGGAGTCGAGACCTGGAGTGTTACATATGAGGCCCATGTACACCCACGAGCTGTTTTCTAAGACCTGCCCATAGGTTTATGGCCCAATGTATTCTTCACCCTGCCAGGGGCATTACCCACCTCGAGAAAACGTGTTCACTCAACTGCTTTTAGTGATGTGAAGACAACTGAGCAATGGTACCATGTTTAAACAAAGTCACTTTTCATGAAAGGAAACCTGCGCTAACATTACTACTGCTTTAATTTTCAATACTCAGTCTTGGGTCTCCTCTGTGGACTTGGAACAAGTCTTCTTATCAGAAGCTTATACAATTTCTTCAAAGGTGTCCTCAATCTTCATAGCATGAAATTAAAAAAGGACCCTGGAAGCTCACTATGAAGCATTAGGTTAGGACAGTGTCTGCAACAGCTGTTGGAAACATGTACCACAGATACAACAAACAGCAAACCCACAGAAGTCATGACCTCAGTTCACAAAATTTACCTTTAGGTGTTGTGTCAGTAAGGACCAGATCCTCATGGCCCTGCTCCACCACCTTGATCACAAATAACGGGAGCCCGTCCTTCTCCTCGATGGAGCAGAGATAGCGGCAGCGCCTGTTGGCGTATCTCATGCTCCAGTAGAGCCGGCTGGCCTCGTATCCCACGGGGAAGAGGGCTTTGGAGGAGTGGAAGGCCTGCATCTGCTGTGGCAGCAGCTGACCGACAGCATGGAAGATCAGGCTCCCCACACGGAACGTGTGGTCCCGCTCTCCGCGCTGAACGATGCTGGCGATCTGCCGCACCTCGTCGCGCTGAACGTAGACCCTCCTGAAGACTGCGAAGTAACTAAGCTCCTGCTCATGAGTTCCCTTTGGTTTGTGCATGGGGCAAAGCATAGTCTTGTCTTTAAAAAACATGCATTGTGCTTTAATGGCACAGGTAAAGTGATAAATATTGGTGCACCTTAACCTGTGACAACCGCTGGTGGCGCCCATTTTGTGACAGAACATGCATTTCATCTGCAAGCCTCTTCGCAGTGCTAGTTCCACGTTTATTAAGGCACCAGCTTGTGTCTCATAGACTTCTGTAGACCAAAGAGCACAGTTCAAATGGACCCAAAGGTCTAAATCCAGGTTGAGAAGCCTTGCTGGTCCATCAGTTAATCCATCACCTTCCTCGTGACAGAAGCAACATTTCCTATAGTCTTTAGGCACGGGGTCTGGTTTAAGGGTTGTGCCCAGTTTTTTAAGAAATTCATCTATTTCTTCTTCACAAGGAGGTTTGAATGACCCTTTAGGAATCACAATCTGAATGCTCCACTTTTTCCATTTCATTCCTTTCCATTTCTTACTGGGAGGCCGGCAGTCCTCCAGACTGCTGTGTATTGCTTTTAACCTGGGCTTTAGTTTCACTGTTACCTTTAGCTCATCTGGTTTTGCCTCTACCTTGGCTGCTTCAAACGCAGGGGGGAACATGATGGGGGGTGACGATGGTGGGGAAACCTTTTCCTGAAGCTGAGGCAGGCAGTGGACGTCCAGAGTGGAGATGTTGTTGCTGTACTGATGGAATGCTTTCGGTGGCCTCTCCTTCATCGGTGACTGTGGCAGAGATGGGACTGATTCCTAAGAATCAACAGAAAACTCTTTAAGGAAAAAAATCCAAAACTTTTGAACCATTTATTCTGAAGACATGGGCAGGTCAGTATGGGAGAGGCTTCTCAAAATGCAGCAACAGAGAAAGATGGAAATTATCTTGACCCCTGTTACCACAGCTTGTGCCGGGGTACAGGAGCACAAAAGTTCTCCCATCCCACCAAGAATGTGATGTCCTTTAATACACGAGAGGAGGCACAAATAACCTCCTGTCCAGGCTCTGAATGCAGAATTCCTCAGTTACCCTCAGTGCGCTGACTGTGAGGTTCAGTTCTTAGGGATTCTTGGAAAGTGTTGCTACAATGCAAAATAACCTTAAAATACAGGTCACAGAATTAATTTAAAGCATAAGAATCTTGTATTTGGTACAAGGGGAAGATTTAGAATTAATGCCACATATTTTTCCTGGAAACAAGTAAGGAGGAAATTCCTGCAGGGCTCTAGACTAAATACACCTTGAGGATTTAACTACTCAGTCACAGTAAACAAGAGTTATACCTGCAGAGATTTGTTAAAAAAAACACAAGGAGAGAAAACAAAACAACAAAGGAAGTTTAGATTATGAAGTGCTTAATGTGGTTTGTGTGATTAATCTTGAAAGAGTAAATTAAATTATGTATCAAGAGGCTGAACATGACATTTAATTAACTTAATTATGTACATACTGAGGTACTTGTACAGAAATGTTACCCTGTTTAAATACAGCTGAAAATGAGCTGTACGGGACACTAAAAGGATGTGGATGTACACACAGTTATCTTCCCCTCCAGGGTTGTAGTTTTGTATTTAATTTCTGCCATAAAAACAAGTGGGATGCATTTGAAGGAAGACTGCAAACTCTACAGCCAATATAGGGCAATGAGAACACACTAATGAGGTAATGCTTGAAGCACATGGCCTGTTCTCTCCAGTGGTTCAGGGGGAAAAGGCATGTTTGATCTAAAAAGTTTAAAAGAAGTACTCAAACAAATGAACTGAGAGAAAATACATAAACTCGGCACAATCATTCAGTCTTGAGTGAAGACTATTCCACCTTTAATGATTAAAATAATCAGGTAAATTTAAGCCACCTTCCTCTGACCCTGAATGAACCTGGTCACAGCAAGAAATGATGGAGTTTCTCTCGGGTGTCTACACCCCTGCCAGTGTCTGTAGGTAGAGAATGTTCAGGACTACCTGAGAAAATTCCCTGGCCTAATTTCACTCTTAGTTGAACAAATTTCTTAAAACGTCTCTCTAGTAATTGTAACCTCTTTTATCCTCATCTCTGTCAGCTAGCAGCCTCTCTACTGGTATTTTGGTAATCAATGCTTTAAAATGGCAGCTTTGCCCAAAGCCATGGAATAAGATTGTATTTTCCCAGTTAAGCTGAGCAAAGAAGTCTTTTTCCAAACTTGCTGCTCAGTTATTATTTGCATAGTTGTAATTCTTTTTTTTCACTGTATAAGCCAAATCCAATGCAGGATACAGACCTCAAAAATGTGTCTGTGGTTGCGTACAATGCCCAGAGAACTTGAATGACTAATTTTTTGAGACTTCATCTTCAAAGCCTGGGAGGGCAGCCAAACGTGGCTGCTGTTCTGCCATGCATCTGTCAGACACAGAGTTCTGCAAATATGATTTTTACTTCACGCTGCTGGTTCAGGATCTCAGCATTTGAATATACAGCAATTAATTTATAAACCTCTCTAATGAAGTGTGAACTGCCCCCTCACCCCCTTTCTGTTCTCCAACAAATGGCTGCAATAATTTCAGCTCACTTGGGTCTGCCAGTGTTTGATACTTACTTTGTTCTCTGAGTTTTTTGCTTGCACAGCTGCTGAATAAAGAACAAAGCAGTTGTTGCTACAGAATACAATGTCCTTCATTTTATCAGAGCCTTCTTGGGAATCCTGGGAATCAAACACACAAGATTATCAGAAGTGCATTTTAATACCATTCTTCACATGAATGTAATGAAACAAGTCTTCCAATTTGGCTGGAAACTCTTTATTTGTAGAACATTCCTGAAATAATGAGTGGTACTGTGATATAAATACTTGATTATTTGACAGATCTAATGCTACCACCACCTACACCCTTGTTCCTCACCATCTCCTGCCGCTCACAGAAGTTTAACAATCAAAACAAAACATTCTATACCATGCACCCATCTGTTCCATAGGCACTCTTGCAAAGCAAAATCCATTTTCTTTTATCTTTGGATGGCAAAAGAACATCTCATTTCAGCCTAATCAAAGCCAGATCACACTGGTTTATCTACTGATCCATCTGCAAAACCTTACTAGGAATTCAGAGTGTTCTTGGCTACACAAGCCCTTCTCTTCTGTAAGTTCTGACTATGCCTTTGTGGTATAGTTACCTCCGTGTCACTGAAAGAGCAACGGCACTTTCTGAAGGAATAACAGTTCCCAATGTAAATACAGGAGACTGAGACTAAAATCTGATCCCTGCACAGAAAGACTGCAAGGATTCCTGCTCTTCCAGTACTTCCTTACAAATAAGCTCTTTTGAATTAAGGTCCCTAAGTGGGCTGGGCAGGTTTGTAGCAGAACTCTGGAAACTGCCATAGATGGGACTTATTTTATGAAATGTTCCGAAGTACATTTTATATAAGTGACATCGCTGATGGTTTTTATTTGTACTGCAGATGTGCTGGAAGGTCTCACACTGAATTAGGACACGCACACAAGGGGGACTGCAAAGGAAGCTGGAAGTGCTCTCAGTCAGCACCACAATGGACTTTGTGCCATCCTGTTACATGTCAGGGGCCCCAGCTGAGTGCAGGGACTGAGCTGGGCACTTCAGGTACTGACCTGTTTAAGGAAAGGCAGATCCTTGAAGGATTTCCGCACTCCGCTGCCCAGAACCACGACCTTGCAGTGAGAGCACCACCGAGGCCTCAGTGCTGAGCCTTCTGCCATGTTCTGGCTGTGATCCTTATAGCCAGCCAGACCTAGGGAACAGATCATCTGTTAGGGGCTGTATCAGATTAACCCAAATTTATGTGAGCTCATGGGACTCTGCAGGGCTCTATAGTTGTATCCTCCTGGACAGGGCATGGAAGGTGAGCTTTAAACCTCATCCTTATGGGGAAATGTATAAACCAGACCTAAACCAACTGTGCAAACAAGGCAAGAAGACATTCTTGTGTAGGAAATGAAGAACTAAACCAACATAGGAATACAGGCTGAAACAAGGGGTGTGATCCCTGTGTGGGAGTCACTTGGGAGTTGGACTAGATGATCCTTGTGGGTCCCTTCCAACTTGGAATAACCTGTGAACCTGTGAAGTATGTCAAGCTTTCCAGCATGAGAGCAATCTTTCTGACTGATGGATTTAAAATCAGACTGGACAAAACCCCGAACAATGTTGAGAACTATTGGAAGACATGCCTCACTAGCAGTGATGTAGACAACATAATGGAAATCAGAGATGGATCAGAACTAGTAAGTTGTGGTTAACACCAGGAGCAGTTCCACCATGGAAGAGAAAAGTGCTATTTAGAACAAGAATCAATTATTTAATTCTAAAACTAACTCAGTTAAAACTTTGGTACTGAGCATGTAGAGGCTAAAGGCCACTCACCATTGCTGTTTGCAGGGAATGGCACACTGGGTTGCTTCAGTCCATAGGACCCCACAATCCTGGCAGGTCCCATGGATCCTGCCTGAGGACCCTGAAGGAGCAGGTGCTGCCTGTACTCCACAGATGGGTTCACTCTGTGACTGTTGGTGGCTGCCATGGAGGACGGGACGTCTGGAGCGTTACTAACCTCGTAGCTGTTGGGAATTCTGACGTGGAGCAGGTTGGAGAAGGCTGCTACAACACTACTAATGTTCTAAAAACAATAATAAAAACATACCTTTGTTTTCATCAGATAGGCAGTTCAGATAGCAGAAACAGAAATTATTAGAAGATTGCAAGAGCTGCATTATGGCACTATGCTATAACCCCTTCAGAGTCACTATATATAAAACATATTAACCTCTGTTGTGCTTTATGTATGTAATACAGACTTATTTCTTTTACCTCAGCAGCTGTGGGATGTAAAGTAATTGCTACAGATATAAGGCCAGATTTAGGACCATTCTGGGATGGTCCAAGCTGGGAGGCAAAGAAGCCAGAACCAGGTAAGGCTCCTGAGCCGGGTTCTGATTTTATGTAATTCCTTTTGGCTTCTGAACCTGAAAATAAAACAGAAGCCAGCAGGTTAATCCTACACACATGGGAATACAAAAAAAAATAAATCCAAATCCCAGTTGTCACTGTTCCCTTGGCTGCAGTCTCACCTTTTCCAGTGCTGCTGGGTAGAATGGGAATGATGGGAGATGGTACAGGCTCGGGGTTCTCCTCCTTTACAACTGACAAGTCTGGATACCGACTGATTTCCATTCCCACCACGCTTTCAGGAGAGGAAGAAGGAACAAAGCTGTCAGGAGTGTCCCTGTCCTCACAGTGATCTTGCACCCTGGAACAAAACCCAGAAAAGCTGTTTTGGAAATGGATTAAAACCTTTGGTAAGCCAAAGCCACAAACCTTGACAGGGAGCTAAAATGAACTTGCTTCTTGCTACCAGTCACAGAACACAAGTAGGTGGTTGGCCATCACTTCTGGGTAACTTGTATTCCATTGCACATGGTGGTTTCTTGGGAAAGAGCCACAAACAAAACCAGAGGCACTAACAAAGCTACACCCATGGGTCAATCTACCTATGTGAAAAACTAACATTTAGAATTTAAACTTTCCGGTTTAAAGAGTATTCCCCCATCCTTACCCCCTTGTCCATACACAGGCTTCAGTGTTGCAAAGACACCCAGGTTTTGGTTAGGCAGGTGAAAGGGAGGCCAAAGAGAAGATGTTTGTAGGAACACTCATGTTCCAGCCAGCATTTCTCACATGGGGAACTGAGTGGAGCTGGAGGGTTTCTGGCTGGCTCTTGACACAGTCCTGCTGCTGGTACTGCACTCTCCTGCCATGGTACAGCACTACCATACTGCTCAGGAAAAATATGATTTGTATAGTTTGCTTCCAGCTTTTAAGGGGGCAAAGTAAAGGATTCATAAGACCTTAACAGAATCTGGAGCTTAGCGAAGGCATAAACCACTTATTTCACTATGCTGCTCCCTACACGTGGCGTGTTAAGAGTTAAAATCATCCCATTCCATTCTCTGCACTGTGTGGCTGTGCAAAATGGATTTCATATCCTCACACCTTTACAGTCTCATCTGACAGCAAAACATCACAGAATCTGCTCCAAATGTCTGTTTTGAAGAGGTCAAGGAAAACCTACCTTAACTCCTCCTGGTTGTTGTGAGGTGGTGTTGGAAGGGAAGCAGGAACATCCACAGTTTTTGGGCCCTGAGCCATTGCTCTTGCTAATAAATCATCTTGTGGTCTGAAAGGCAACTGGAACTGCTTTGGCCCCAGAGCTTTGGTAACTAAAACCAGAAAGGCAGAGCACAATGAGACATCTGGATAGTGACAGGGATCCTGGCTGCTGGCTATGGGTGAGGCCCCGATGGTGACACCACTCTCAGCTACTTGGAGTTCAAAAAAATTTGACTATGATTAATCTCCATCTTTACAAAAACCTGCAGATTTTGAGAAAACAGGCTCAAGGCTTTTGAGTGTCCCATACAAGACGATGTTTGTTTTACTTAAAAAAAGCCCCAGAACTACAAAAAAACCCAACAATTTTGTAACAACCAAGGAAAACGGGTGTGAAAAAGGGATTTTAAACACTGACCAGTTCTTACAGACAGTATAAAGTTTTAATTAATAGAAAGCAATTTTAACTGACTGAACTGTAAGCACCAGAAGATACAAACTGACTGCATGCATTTTGGGCAGACTGCTTTGAATTCACTCTGGCCAGTCATTTGTACTGAACACAAAAAACTAATTTTATGGTTTAATTTTTCATTTCTTAAGAGTGCTTCTAGCTTTCCATGTGTTTTTGAAAGGGAAAAAAGAAGAGGCATCATCTCACACTACAGTGGTGTAAAATATTATTGGATAATAACGCTTACAACATTAAAAAGTCTGAGCATATTGTTTTTCTAAGGGGCTATTTCAAGTGAAAAGCATCCTAGGTGATAACTTAGAGAAGAGGAGACTGAGGGCAGACCACACAGCCTCATCACAAGGGGCAGGTGTTGCTCTGCTGATCAGGGAAGGGCAGGGTGGAAGTTGTGTCAGGGTAGGTTTAGGTTGGGTATTAGGAAAAGGTTCTTAACCCAGAGGGTGGTTGGGCACTGGAACAGGCTCCCCAGGGAGCACCAAGCCTGGCAGAGCTCCAGAAGCATCTGAACAATGATCTCAGGCACATGGTGTGACTCTTGGGGTGTCCTGTGCAGGGCCAGGAGCTGGACTCGATAATCCCTGTGGGTCCCTTCCAATTTAGGATATTCTATAATCTCTTTTGCAATTTGCTACAAACTGGACTCAACTCTTCACAGAACCAGTAAATTCAAGCCTTACCATCATGGCCTCCCAACACACCAGCCTTGCCAGCAAGTTCCTCCGTGGTTGCAAAGCCATTGACCAACTTCTGGCAGGCCACGGGCGGCGGAGTGGGAGGGAGAGAGGCTGGGGGGGTTGGAGGATTGCTCAGATTGTTCTGCTGCATGAGATCAATTAGAGAACCATTAATTAGCCACGGAACACAGGGAGAAAACTTGCCTTGTTCCACTACCAAACAATATAACCCACTTAGAGAAGTTTACACCCACTGATAAGCAGCGATAGTTAATTCTCAAGCATGTGACCAGGTACATAAGAGTATCTACTATAAACACAGTGCTTGGCTTTTCTTATACATATCAGTGATATCAGAGGAATAGTTTACTCGAGTAAAACATTACCAAATACATTACCAAAAGAAGATATGGCTAAATTATTTACAGAAATGCACAAAGAACATTTTAAGGAACAGTTTGGGAGCCCCAACAAGTTCCTGTGGTTTCAGCCAAGGTTTCAGCTTCAGACAGAGAACTATTCCACAGTGACTCCCCAGCACCACAAACAAGCCAGCTCACTCCATTTTCATTAAAAGGGAAGCCACCTCACGTTTAGCACAGGATGAGCTGCCACTGAAGCAGTGACTATGGAGAAGCAGATATTCCACAAGTTCACACTCTGGGCTACTTCCTGCCAGCTTGCTGAACTGCCCATGTTTTAAATGAAAATTAAATGGGAACATCAGTGTCTGTTCTTGTTGCAGCCATGCCTTCAAAACTAATACTTAGTTTTTGACCACAGCAGCTATTTCTGCTCGTTCACATTCTTGGCTTGCCCTCCATGTAAGGCTGGAGTAAACACCACTGGTTTTAATAAGTTAATAAGTTTTTATATTAGGGTATCCAAGCAGCAAATTTGATTCTGTCTGTTCCCTATCTTGCTCCTCTTCCAATACTGCCACTCTGATCTCAGAGACTGAATTTTAAATGCTGTGGGTTATTAACTCATCAACAAACAGTCTATTTTGGTCAGAGTTCTCAGGTTCTTAGTTAGGGCTTAGTGGACAAATGAGGAAAAGTCTATTTCCCATTTAATTCACATTAAGAAATGCTTTAATGCTTCCAATGACTTTACAAAGTACTGAGAACTCAGCCTTTTCTGCTCCATAAAACTGTAATTACAATTCTCACTATTTAGCATCCATTTGTTAAAGGACTATTTGTAGGTTTTAATTAGTTTATGGCAGTTTTCAGAATTGATTTCCACTTTCAGAGAGTAAAATAATGACGACTGTTTCACTATTGTACTATCTAGTCCATCAAGAGAAAATTTATTTTTCTTCTAGTTGCATAAAAAACAGGATCTCTGACTACACAGTACCAATAATGTGAGAGACTTCTCTTCCCACAGAGAGCACACAATGGAAACCCAGACTAAAGCCATACCTTGTAAATGAGCTGGGAGTAGTAATCTGAAGCCCCATCAAGAGTAGCACTACCAAAACTTCCAACAAGTCGATTGCCACCATTTAGCTGCCCACTGCCATAGGGAAGAAAGTGTGCAAAGCTCACTCCAATTATTGGTTCCACCAAAGGCAGAAGAGAAAGCTGCTGTATTGAAAGAAAAAAAAGTTAGAAATTAATTAAAGTTCAATATAGAAGCACTGAAAATCTCCAAACATCAGTAGAGTGGTTTCTAATGAAAAAGAAAAAAACAAAGAAAATATTTTTTTCCACTGTCAGAAAACTGTATCAAACACAGGCCTCTCTGTTTGTTCAGGAATGTGGTCCCTGTTCATTGGATTCTCAGCTCTGGCTCTCTGCCAGTTTATCCACAGAGGCTGCCAGAGCTGACAGGAACTCCATGGCTTTGAGACCACTTGTGTCAGTAACCTCCTGAACAGAAACAAACCCACAACTTTAAGTTTCCTGGTTTTGTACAAGTTCTCATTCTCTCCACCCTGTACTCAGAATTCAATTTAATGATCATTTGCATCAGGAGAGATTTCTTTTACGTGTCCTCTTGATGCCTTTCCCAGCACCTGCACACCCACCTGTTTCAGCTGGATGAAGGTATCAGCATTAGGGTAAACAGTTTGCTTTTCTTCTTCCTCTTTTTTCCTTTTCTTGGACCGAGGAGCTGCCTTCTCTCCCGTCCTCTGCGCTCGCTTATTTCTCTGTTTCTTGGTCTCAGGTCCTACATCTGTTCTCTGAAGCTGGCTGTTACCACACCCAAATGCACCTTGCATCTGGGTTCCTGCAGTTGGCTGGTATAAAAAAAATAAAGTGAAGCAGAATTTTTTTGCATTTTAATATACAGTTTGTCCAAATTCACTGCATGGGCCTAAGAGCATGGATGCAGCGTAAGAAATCTCTTCAATCACAAATGGTGTTTTACTGGTACATGTAACTGCTACATTGGCTCCACAGAGAGAATTATGACTTAATCATTAACACCACTGACATCTGAAAACATCATTAAAAACTCACAAAGCAGAAACATTCTCTTTGGATACCCTGAAAAATAAAGTTATGTGTGTATGAAACCCTGGAGATTGTCTTGAGGGCCTAATGAAAGGCAGACTTGGTGACAGAAAGAAAGGCATGTAAGTTAATCTAACACAAAAGTGTTCTGAGGTTAGAAACAAAAAAAAGTGTTGTGAAACACTTCTGGATTGTACCACTTGCTTAAATACCTCCAGTACAAAAATGCAAAACCCTTCTTCACATTAAAGCACAGTTGGGTAAAAGGAGCCAGAATGGGACTCAGTAATGCAACAGCCAAAAGAAAGTTGGATTTTTGCATCATTCATTATCATTTTAAACAGCTCTACATGATCCCTACCACAAGTACTCTCACTAATATGTATTCCTGACACATGTTTTAGCTGTGGATCTTTAACACTTCGTTTACCTGCTGCTCACAGAATTTTGAATGCGTTAAAATTTGGTTTCATGGATGAGTTGAGAGTTTGGGCAGTCAAACCCCAAAACTGAGTAGAGATTAAAGGATACAATAAAATGACAAAAAAAAAAAATCTACATGTGAAGTGTATTATTCTACCTTCACAGCAAGCACTTTTCTTTAGGTCTGTTTTTAATGACTTTATAAATTAATAGTACATCATATAATGCCAGATCAGCCTATCCATGACTCAGGGAGAGTCACAGAAGGAAGCAGCACACACACCATGTTATGCACAAACACATGCAGTAGGTAGTTATGAATCATACTGTAAAATCTTGCCTTTGTCTTAATATTAGAAAGTGGCCTTTTTAAAAATGATTTTCAGCAGAAAACATTTTCTTTCTCTTTGCATTTTAATAATTTCTGAACATGATGACCTAAAAAGTCATATCAAAATATGTTGGTTTTTTTAACACAGGTAATTTTCTTACAGAGAAGAGGCAGGAAAGGAGGCAAAAAAGCTCTTTACTCTTATGCAGGTAGGTTACCTCCCCTCCTTTTCACACAAGCCCATGGTAAAGGCACAAACTAGGCTTTGACTGGTGATGACCACTGTGTGACAAACCCAGTAACAGCTCACCATTCCTTCAGCTGGATTCTGCTTCTCTGCTAACTTTTTATCCCCAGAAGCCTCCTCCTCTGCTCGGCCACTGTTCTCTGGCTTCTGATTTAGAAGAGATGAGGACTTCTTATTTTTTAGCAGGTGTTTCAGGAGTTCATTCCCTGATTCCCCTTTGGCTGCTGGAACACCAGCTGGCTGTGCTGGACTCTGCGCTGAAGAGACCGGCTGCGAGGTGACCTTGTCTTCTTCCACCTTAATACTGCTTACATTTTCTGGTTTAGGCTCAGCTTGACCTGAACATGGATCAGTTTCTGCCTTTTCCAGTTTAACTTCTAGGAGGCTGGTCTGTGAGTCTGTTTTAGCCTTCTCAGTCTCTGCATTCCCACTGGGCTGTTTCTGGGCCAGGCTCGGGAGCTTCCCCTCCCGCTCCGGAGAGCTCTGGCTCTCTCCTGTGTTTGAAGTCAATGGGCCCGTCAGCTGCGGGGATGGTTGCATTTCCTGGTGACGTGGTTCATTGGGGGTGTTCACTGTAGGGGTGGAGGTAGACTCAGAAATGGTTGGGGTTGATGGTGCAGTGATATCCGAGTGTGGAGTTGACGGGGCTTTTATTGACTCGGCGTCATCGTCCTTTTTCTTTTTTCGAGTCCTTTTCTTTTTGCCCTTCTCCTCTGGGATTATGTCAGAATACAGCTGGATGAGAGACTGGCTTGACCCAGGGAAGTTTGTTGCCTGGGGCACACTAGTGTCCGAACCACACGGGGCACCACTCCCCAGCACTGCAGACGAAGGTACGGCAGAAGGAAACGGAGGCCTGACCTGGTTCTGCGTAAAGGCAGCCCCAGGGAGATTCCCATGAGTCTGTTTTACATTATGGAAATTAGGGGCTCCACCTGGAACAGCAGATGCATCAGGTCCAAAAGTTGTAGGTCCCACTGGCCTTCGCTCACTGCTTTGCATAAAATTAGTGGCAGGAGGGGAGGTGACAGCACCTTGCTGCAGAATTTGCCCCATCTGCTGCTGCTGCTGCTGCTGCGGGGATGGCTGCAGGGGCCGCGCGGTTTGCATGAAATCACAAGGCAGCTCGGAATTGAAGAAAGGTATCTGAGATAAGGATGTTTTGTTATTTAATTCAGACCCCATCACGCTGTGCTGTTCCAGCTCCATTCTCTGCTGCAAAGCTCTCTGTCGATCCACCTCCTGCATCAACTGAATGCGCTGCCGCTCCTGCTGCTCCCGTAAACGCTCCTTTCTCTCCCGCTCTTGGAAACTCTCACTAAAAGGGTTGTTGTCCTCAAACTCCACCCTTGGGGGTGGCCCTGACTGTGCAGCTGCGTTTGGGCCAGGCACAGGCGCTGCTGTACCAGGAGTAATGGGCAGCGGCGTCATTGGAGGCTGCATCCTTGCTGGATTCATGGACATATGACTTGCAGGAGCAGTTGCAGGTTGCCATCCAGCCATATTTGGCATTCTGGGAGGGTTGGATTGCCCAGGGATCATCACTGGATGCTGCTGATGCTGGAGCTGCTGTGCCACCATGGGGAAGTTTTGCTGATTCATTGCTGGTGATGTTCCTCCTGGAACCATGGGTGGCTGAGGCTGGACACCTGGCATTATGGCATGGGGGGCCATTCCACACTGCTGCTGCTGCTTGATCCGGTATTCCTCAATTAGCTCGGCGTGCTCCTTCTGCTGCTTTCGGATCTAAACATTAAAACAGTCATTATTCATCTCTGCCAAGTACTGGCTGTGCAACATAAACCATGTAACTCACCATTGTAATTCCAGGAGGCAATGAACCTTGGGCAAAAATAGTACTTCTGCACTGTGTTTTTAATGCTGAACAGCCATTAGTTATTTAGAAAGACTCCCCATCCCAAGACATTAGACAAAGTATCAATGCCTCACAATCCTAATTAATAATAAGACTGCGGTGTGCTAGGGAATATACAAACCTAAATCAAAAGTGATCCTTGTCCTACAGATCTTATCATCTATTCACAGGATACAAGGAGTTGTGAATGGACAGAAAAAAGGAAACACTGAGATGGATGATGTTCACACACCAGCAACATTTTTGAAAGATGTAATCAAAAAGGAAATGGTTGCAGGAAAACAGTGAGGCAGATTCCCATTTAGTCATAGGCAGATCCTCAGACTTCTCACAGCAGATAGAAATGGCAACTGCTCCTTGAAAATTAAAATCTTAAGACCCAGATAAACTCAACTTGGACACTAAAAGTTATGCCTTGTAGTTAAAGGCAAGCAGGAGAAGCCAAGAGAAGGATACAAGAGTGTCAATCAGATAACAAGAGACTTGCAGAAACACAGCAGGTACCAAACTAAACTGGTCTCTTAAAAAAATAAGAGGACTTGGAATCCACTGGTTACTAACACATATATTATGGAAAATGTCTCTTTCACTTTTGTTCACTAGGTTATGACAGTTTCCATTTGCTATTTGTAATGATAGAAAAAGTCCATAACAAAATTAATAATGTTTGATAGTGCTCTCCTTTATCTGAGGAAAGGGATAAGCCAGAGGGCTCAGGATAACAGAGAGGCCACAGGACACACTCCAGACCGCAGGACAGATGCACCCAAAAGGTTATTACACAGTAATCTCAGGTCCAGGATGATTTATGAGCTCTGGCTTGGCTCTGACACTGCCACATAAGCAGCACCACTGCACAGAGCCACCAGCTGGGTCCATCTGCACTGCACAGGTCCAGTGCTCCAGGGCTTCTCCGTGGGTCTACAGCACCAAACCTGTAGCACAAAGCCTCCAAACTACTACTCCCTCCCAGGGTCTGCAGGGGTGGATCAGCCACGTGACTGCACTTGGAATTAGTTGGGATCTCCAAGGACCAGCACTGACTACACCCAGCTGGCCCTGAGCCCACTGCACAGGTCGAGTTGGTGATTTCAGGAGTGCAAGGCAGACCAGGGCAGAATGTATAAGCACAGGCACAGAGCCACCCCGGAGCCGCCAAAGCCCCCTGGCTGCAGGGCCCATCTGGCAATGCCTCCATGGCTCTGTGCCTGGGCTAGTAACTCTGTCACACATCAGCTCGGGGAGCACACTCAGCTCCGGCTCCTCCACGCTCGTGTCCAGGGCCAGCAATTCACAGGGATCCCAGAGCTCTTTTCTCTCTCCATACATTTATGGACTCTGCCCTTTTCAAATATTAACAGAAGCTTGATTACAGAAAAATGACTTGATTTGAAAGAGAGGCAAATTGCTTCAAGTATAAGGTCCTTAAAAATATACTTTAACTCGGTATGTTACAAAGTGCTGTTTAGGATGTGGGTGACTGGTCTAAACTAGTGGCTGAAGGGCAGTAGAGGGCATTTGCCAGCAGTGGATGAAACTTAAATTTCAAAAGGGAAAGAAAAAAAGGAACTTTAATTATGGACCAGTAAATGGATCTGTCATCAATGCCATGATCAGCAGTTGTTACTTCAGTCTAACTCCACTGTAGGACTAGAATCACCTTATGGATGATAAAGATTGGTCAAGTGATTTTTTTTTTTTTTTTTGCATTTACTCTACTCCTGATTCATTGTGGAAGGGAAGAAGGAAAAAGTTATGTAGACATGATTTACTACTCCATCCCTCTCCCACACAGTGAAAAGACAAGCCAACTAATATCCCATCCAGCTCATACTTTCTCTTGAAGCAACACAGGAGCAAGAACTTGAGAGTCAGATATCACTTAAGACTTTGTTCCAAGCAGCCTGCTGCTAATTTTCCCCCTCACATTAATAAAAGATAATTCTTAAGAGCTTTCATTTTCAGCAGGACTAGTTGATCCTGACAATCATGGCAGAGAGTTTCTAAACAATGCCTTGAGGAACACAGCATTCAATACCAGTGGCCAAAGCATAGATTTAACACAGGTGTAACTTGAATCTCACTTGCTGTAATCACAGTTACAGGATGTGAAATTCCAACTGAGCATAAGGAAAGAAAAACAAAACCCAGTGAAAGTGGTTACATGTAGGAACAGGGGCCCAGAGAGGCTGGGAAATCTCAACCCTTGCAGACTTACAAAACTTGACTGACAAGGTGCGGAGCAACCTGATTTAACTGTGAAGCTAGTTCTGCTTTGATCATGACTAGATGAGCTCCAGATATCCCTCTGACCTGTATTATTCCATGATCAATACCAGATAACACGCATTGATGATCAGCATCTAGGAATGAGACAGACCATAAAACTAGACTAACCCTAAAGATATAATGAAAAGAGATTTCAAACAATAACATTGAACTGGCACATAACCAAGGGGTTCTGATTATGTGAGGGCACCAGAAGAAGACTGAGTTCTGAGGTTCATTCAAGCCTGAAACAAAGCCCTGCATGCTACGACTTTGCTCTCAACACATATTTCATTTTTGCTTTGCATGGTGCCAGAAACTCTGTTGCAAGTTTGCCAAGGAATTTCCCCTCTTCCCAAAGTACTAAACTAGTTTTTGTCATAATATTTGCCACAGCATATTCCTCTGCAAGTCCAGTGTCACCAGCAATCCAGAGTAATGCTGTTACACACACAAACACTGCAGGGACTGGCTCCCTTTAAGTAACTTCCACTGTATCTCTCAGAAGATTTAAAGGAAAAAGGCATACCCATAAGACAGCTCAGTATCAAGGGGATTAGTTTGGATTCCAGATGATTACCTGATCTAGTTGTTTTTGGACCATACTTTGCTGCTCAGTAACATGTTTAAGCTGTTCTGCATCTTCTTCAGGGAACTCACGTCCCGCTTTCTTGGCTGTGCGCTGCTTTGCTGAGAGAGCCTTCTTGGATTTTCTGTGTGCTCCAATTTGCTCCTCAAGGTACTTCTGTTGCATCTGCAGAAGTTGTTGTGTATCTTGCAGCCACTCCTCGTATTGCTTTCTTTGTGAATCATCTAGAGAGAAGGGAAATTAAGTATGACATGATCTCATCCTGAGGGTGAGCTCTCATCCTACATTTTAGAGGTCAGCTTTAACAATCAGGTTCCCCCCTTATTTTTAGAAACTACCGGTTAAATTCAGCCAAATTTGACAGAGTATTTGGTATCTCATGAGATATTAAGTTCTGGGAGTGATTTGAGTAAAGGAGGCAGAGAGTCAAATCACTGCATTTATTGAGAGAAAGTAGTTTTAATACAGTCCCTTCATTTCAGCAGACACCAGCCCACTGTCAAGCCAGTAAATGTGCATTGCCAGTGAGCAAATGTACCTCTGAGAGCAGCTACAGAACTGGATGGTACCCTGCTTTGCCACAGAAGAGGGGACATGGAAGACCTCTCAAAGTACTCAAGCAGAAAGAGAGATAAGGGAGCAAACTTACAGGAAACAGCCTCATTAATTCTGGTGATTGCAGAAGACCGTTGCACATACAAAATCTATTTTTATTACTACTTATTAAAAAAAATTAAAATTATAAACATCTATCAAGTATTCATGAAATGAAACAAAGATACTGTCTTTGTAAAAATCACTTTGTCATTGTCAATCCTTGGCACAGGGCTTTCAGCTCCAGTGCCATTTCCTCCCTGCAGAATAAATGCCTCTCATTAGGCTGTAACTGAGACATCGTTCCTCTCACAGATGAGAAATGCTCATCTGCCTCCAGCCCATTGCTCTCAGATGTTTTTCTCGAGGCAAAACAATCACGTCTGATAACAGTTGATCTGCACTAAGCACAGAGAGGAAGAGAGATGGTTTGGTGATCGTGTCATTTGTCTCCTGATCCCACTGTGGCAATGAGCTGGGACACCAGGAGTATGGCATGGATGCTCCTTGGCAACAGTTTGTTTGACACAGATCCCCACACGGCAATGCAACATGTCCCTGCCGCCTCCCACTTTCCCAGGGACTGTGTTAGTGACAGCCATCGACTCTCAACAGCTCACAGGGTGAACCTGTTCTTGAGGGGGTCTGTTCTTCCAAGGGCAAATACTGCAAAACTAACCCCATAACCTGAAGGGACAATTGAGTGGAAACACAGAGAGTAACATAAGCAACGTCAAAGTACAAATGGAAGAAATGAGTTCCAGGTAAGAATAACTACTACTGAGAGAAGAAACAACTTTTTTGAAGTGCTCAAAGCCCATCACTACCCAACCAGGGTGAGGCCACGCTGAGTGCCATGTCAAACCTCACAGGAGATTAATACAGATAATACATGTATTGCAAAAGCTCCTTATTGCATGCTCAGTACTGCTACTCCAGTTCCAGCAAAAGGTGAAGGGGTATGATTCTGTTTCTTACTCATAAATATCAAGTGAAGCATTTGTAGTGACAGAAACAGTTTTTTACTCCTGGTCTTCCTTCTCCTAACATATGTTCAGTTTTAATTTCTGCTAATAAATCTTTCCAGTCATAGAGACCAGGATTTACAATTGATCTAGGGCAGCCAGAAACATGGAATGCAAAAATGTTGTGTATCTCTGCTTTCAACAACTGTGTTTCCCAGCCAGGCTTGCTTAACTAATGCCTGGCAAGTTTTTACTGGTGTTTGTTCAAATGACAATGATGCTGCAAAAAGCTTTTTGCTTTTAAAATAATAAAACAAAAAACCCAACCCCAAAACATCAATATGGATAGTTGCTCTCACTGAGCTCGGAATATTGCCATACAACCAAAGACCAGGTTTCTGACATAGGAATCTAGCAATTAATAGATTATTGTTCGCACATAATTCAAATAATGTTAATTTTCTGTTTCCCTCTCTCCTTATGGTGTTTCATTAGTGACAGCTTCCAGAAAAATATGTTAACACCATTTATTCCATTACCCCTTCATTAGTTGGCATTGTAATGATTAAATGACTCAATTTTAAAAGGATGATTTTTTGAGAGATAGGATCCATTTATGGGTATTTTATTTAAAAAAAAAACAAACCAGAGCCATACAATGAAGCGACTCCACACAATAAATTATTAAATCTTTACTTACTGACAAAGCCAGGACCGAAATTGGGAGGATTAGGCCTAGAAATCTGAGGCGTCAAACTTCCATCCTAGAAAAGTCAGTAAAACAGACAGACAAGGATATTAAACCCTGGTTCATTTAAAATAACCAAAACCTTGCTCTCAGTATTAAACACTTTGTTTCAAACTTGCATCCAGTTGTATTACCTGTGTAATCGCCTGCTGCATATGATTCTGGCCTTCACTGGTCTGAGCCCCTGGCACTGGCTGGCCCATAAAGGGAAATCTATTGATAAATAAAGAGAAAGTGAAATTATAGCCTTGAAAATTGTTAATTTAAGGGAGAGACAACTTTTTGTATTATGTTGCCCTTACACAAAGCATTTGAATATTTTATATCTCTGTGCGTATCTATATATACACATATACATTTATATTTGTTTGAACTTCTGTACCAAACTTTTTCAACATCTGGAAAATATTAACTCTCCCTTAGTTGAAACTATTGCATTTCAGATTTTCCATTTCCATCATGCCCATGGAGGTGGTTGAATCACCGTCCCTGGAGGTGTTTAAGGGTAGACTGGATGAGGTGTTGAGGGCCATGATATAAATGTTATAGATGTCAGGTTTTAGTTGGATTATAGGTTGGACTTGATGATCTTCAAGGTCTTTTCCAACCTTATCAACACTGTGATACTTTGATGCTGTTAGGAAGGAGAAAACACACAGTTTCCAGGGCTACATAATACACAGTTCACAGCTCCTCCTGAACCCAGAACAGATTTAAAGACAGGATCAAACTTCCACTGCTTGGGCTAAACCTTAATTACACCCAGCATTAGATGATATGCTGCAACATAAAGTTTCATGGTTGCATGGCCACCCACAGTTTTCTAACTCACTGTGAGGGAGATTTGTCATTACCTAATTAGTAAGTGGGAAAACAAAACAAAACAAAAAAGCAAAAACCCCCAGTGAAGCCATGTTGACCAACTCCATTACATTTAGAACACAAGTCTGATGCGTTTCAATACCTTTTATAGCTCCTACTGCCACTGGCAGTTCCACTGGTGTTATTCTTAGCTCACCTACCTGTATTATCATGGACTATGAACTACACAACACCAGGATCTTTTTTTGTTTCCTGCACACAGTTTCCCCAAGCTCTATCATTTCCTTTGACATTTTGTAGTCTCAAAGAATGGTACCAAGTGTTAATTACCTGTTCATGACCATTGGGGGCATCCCCATGTTACTCTGTGCCATGACTTTGTTGATGCCCTTAAGAGCAACCATTTTTGCTTTCATTATGGGATCTGTAATTGCATCAAAGTCTGCAAGGAAAAACAGCAGAAGTGAATTACACAGCTGAGCATTCCAAGTTATTAACTGGAGCTGACTTGATAACATCTAGTTCATGTGTATATCTTTGTTAAAACAACCTAATTGCATTACTAATTCACATGAGTTGTCATCTCCACATTGAAATTCATGGTTAATAAGGAGTTTCATGCATCTTCTAAGGAAAGTTACTCCAGCAAACACTGTCCTTCTTTCCAGCCACAATATACAAACAAAAGCAGGTCAGTCTGAGATTCTGAGAAGGGCTCTAGAGCAAATCTGGCCCATGACCCAATTGATTAATAAATTCTATTTACAGGTTTAAGACTCAGGAAGAAAAGTTGTTTCTGTGAGCTCGATTGGCAACTGACAGACCATCACTAATGCACTAAGAGAACAGCCTTGGTAGCCAGTGTAGTTACAACTAACACAATTTTCAGAATTTAACACTTCTTTAGTAAAAATTAAATTATGGTCTTGATCTGTATGCTCAAGCTGCTAAGTTATATTAAACAAGCAATCAAAGTTTATATGAAATGCATTTAGTTCATGTAGGATTATTTGTCATGTTTCTGGGGCTTGCTTAGATTGTGAGTCAGTAATACAGCTTTTGATGGCCCCTTTCCTTGAGACACACGTGATCCTGGTAATGGCAACAGGAGCCTTGCCAAGGAGTTCAGAATTCCACCTACATGCTCAATTTCCACACTCCAATAGGCAGGCAGATTTTTGTTATGCCACCTTCAAGCTCCACATATCAACCTGCTTCTTTCAGTGCTAGAGATTATTTAACTATTTATTGTTCCACTTAGAACCCTGCCCCCCCCCACCTAACCAGAACACAAACAAACAGATCACCCACATACCAATATTGGGGAAAAATGGCTCTGAACGTTGGCGAATCATGGCTTGCATCTGTCGCTGCTGCTGCTGCTCCTGCCTTTCCTGATCCAAAAGGTCCTGCAGAAGAAGTGGCTGCTCCTCGAGCAGAAGTGGCCTCTCTCTGTTTTGCTGCTGAGCTAATGGCTGAGGGAGCATCATCTGTTGGGGACCAGAGATGCCACTAGGACCAGGACGGTTTGGTACAGCCACAGTTTGATTAGATGTCTGTCCCGTCCCAAAGTTATGATTAGATGATTGACCCTGAATAAATCCTGGATTGGGTGACCCTTGAGAAAAATTATGGTTTATTCGTGGAACCATGGACAAATTGGAATTTAAAGTGCTTTCCAAGATCTGTCCACCAGGTGTCATGAGTGTTTGTGGAATACCTGATCCATGGTTCATTTGTGTGGGTGGCAGAGATTGAGATGGAGATCCCAGAGTTCTTGCTTCAGCATTATCTGAATTTTCATTAGACAGCAAACTAGAGAGGACTGGGGTGGACCCAGAAATACTGCAGGAACTTACTGCTCCCTGAACAGGAAGTGGAGTGGATCCCTGAGCATCTGGACTAGGCACAGTTGTTTCTTGACTAGGAACAGCAGTAGTTTTGTCAGGGAATTCTGGGTTAGGAGGCTGTGCAGGAGTCTTGTCTCCATCCTTTAACTCCACTTCAGCAGCCTGTTGAGTACTTGTGGATTCAACATTTCCATCACTTTTTTCATTTTCATTCTTCTTTTCCTCCTGAGTGTTTGGGGAAAGTACTTCCGTTTTAATTTCGTGTTCTGTAGCAGATTTCTTTGGTGGAGTCTGGTTTTCAGGAGGGGCAACAGTTGTATCACCTTGTTCTCTCTGTTTGGGCTCTTCTGCCTTGCCCTGGATATCTAGTTTGTCATCAATGGGGACATTAAGATCTAGTTCTTCATTAAACATTCCTTTCTTATCCCCCACATCAAGGTCTGGGTCTGTGTATGCAATTAAATCAAATTCTCCTGATCTCAGAAGATCATCAAGGTGAGGGTCATTGGTTTCCAAATTATCCAGAGTGTCCAGTTCATCTCCTTTCCCATCCTCTGTGTCTAGATTCAGATTTTCCAGATCCTCATCATCTAAATCCTTGACTTCAACCGCATCAAGGTCTTTCACATCCAAATCTTTTACAGCAGGATCATCAGGATCAAGCTTTTCTTCTAGACCATCACTTGGCTGGTTGGGAATCTGTAAGTTTGCAGATTCATCACTTGGTGCAGATGTAGACAAAGATGGTCCTGGGAATGCATCAGCAACTGGCTGATGACCTAGAGAACGCATGACGAGTGCAGATGGGTTGTCAGGATTGATTTGCTCCGGCTGGGACTGTGACATGTGCTCCAAACCCGTAGGTAGCTGCAATGGGTTGGGTATTCCTTGAGAATTATGTCTCAGTGGTTCTGCCTGTCTTGGGCCCGGAAAATCCTGCCTGGGCATAAAGCCGGGATGTCTCTGATGCTGAGCTGCTGCATCCATAACATTTGCAGCAGAAGGATTAAAGGGCAGCCTTGGCCTCCCATCAGGAGCTCTGTGACGTAACTCGATAAATGCCTGACCCAATATATTGTGCTGCTGAACTGGAATTCCCTGTGGAGGAAAATGTTGTGAGATGCCAGATGTGTTATTTATTTGTGGATTGTTCACTGGCCGAGGCATATCAATAGACAGAGATCTTCTCAGCTGTGGAGGAACTCCAGGGCGCTGCATTGGCTGCTGGGGACCAAGGAAGCGTTCTTGACCTGAGGGTGGACCATGGCCACCTCCTGGAAACCCATATCTAAAATAAAGCACGAAAGACTAAATAATCTTTTTCCCAGGACTGCTTAGTCTGGCATATTTAACTAAATAGCTATTCACCAAAATGCTTTACATGATGCATTCATTACGAAATTTAAATAAATATTTTGACTGATTATGCTTACATTTAAATGAGCTTTATGACTACAATAAAATAATTGCTTTAATTATGTTTAATAAACAACCTGTTTTCAATTTCTATAATAATAATGATAATGGATATAAAACTCTAACAGTCAGAACTATCCTAGTAAATAAAACGCATATTAATGCAGCTCAGTGTGAAAAATAACGGTGTATGGATTTAGAAATTACTGAAATAAATCCAAATACTGAAAATCATAATTCCTGACATGACAATTTACGTTGATAGTGGAATTCATTCTACATCATAGCACTCATTGTATAAATGGCACAGACAGAAGCTGACATTTGATTACATATTCATTAGAAATGAAAACAAGAATATTATACATTATTAAGACATCAAAAATATAGCCCAACTTCTCAGTTTTTGTTGGTTTTGGTTTTTTTTAAAGAAATGCTCGAAGACCACGGGCAACAAGATCCTTCAGCTCACATAACTTTGAAGAGCATTACAGTTTCTCCATTTTTATTTCTGACTCCCAATAACAGAGTGTAAAACACTGCAAGTGTAAAACACATTCTGATGTTACAGACATGGGAAAACCCACTGCTGCAGGAAGGTTACCAGCTCCTGCAGACAACAGAGATGACTTCTCATTCAAAAAAATTCCTTTATCTAACTACTCCTGCAATATCCCAAGTTTAAGAGCTCACCTAAGACCATGAGGTCTCATCCCCAGGGCATTCATATCTCCTGGGAACTGGGGTCTGTTGAACTGCCCGTCAGCTGGAAACGGCCCACGTTGGTCTTTTGGGTACACGGAGAACCTTGGCCCACCTGGGGGGACAACAGAGGACCGAATATTCCCAGGATATGGAGGAGGAGGGCGGTTAAAGATTTGATTTAAGTTGTCTTGCTGCCAATGCTGAAGAGGAGTTGCATGGGTAGGAGCTGCTGCATCCTGCAAGGCCTTTTCCTGACGAACTGCGTTCTTCTTCTGCTGCTGTTGCTGCAGAATAATTTCACGTAATTTCTGGCGCTGTTAAAAAAAATAATAAAATCATTATGCTTGACACTGCAACTGAAATATATTAAAGTGTTATACTCTGCTAGGTTAAGCCTTTTGGAGCAAAGAAATTCTTCAGTTCCTACAGAAAAATATTAAAAATCACCAGAATCACCTCAGAAATGAGAAAATTAAAACGTATGGTGTGACCCCATTCCACCAATTAACATTGAAGCAACTCTCTTTCCCTTTCCTATTTGTATTGGGTTTTTCTGTGGCTGGGTTTCTGGTAGCAGGGGGGCTATGGGGGAGGCTTTTCTTCAACGAGTTTCTGGAAGCCTCCCTCATAGCGGGCAGAGCCAATACCAGCCAGCTCCTGGCTGGACCCACTGCTGGCCAAGGAGAGATAGAGACACCTCTGTGATAACATATTTAAAAAGGGAAAAGAAAAAGTGAGGAGGAAGAAGACAATCATGGCTGTCAGAGAAGAGCAGTGAGAAGATGTAACAGCAAATGTAGGCATCAAGGCCAGGGCTGAAGGAGGGGGAGGAGGTGTTCCAGGCGTCTCCCTGCAGTCCGTGGTGATGACCATGGTGAAGCAGCTGTCCCCCTGCAGCCCATGGAATGGGGAGAACACAGGGATGCAGAAGATCCACCTGTAGCCCGTGGAGAGGGAGCCCATGCTGGAGGAGAACTCTACCTGGTAGGATCTGTGTGCTTAGGAATGGAACCACGCTGGAGCAGCCAGTGCTCAAGGACTGCACCCTGTGGAGTGACCCACGAGCAGCAGTGTTTGGAAGAGCTGCTGCTCCTGGGATTGGACTCATACTGGAGATGGTTGTGAAAGACTTTCTCCCGTGGTAGGGACCCCATGGAATGCAGGGAAATGGCCTCCTCCCCTGAGCAGTGGCAGAGAAACACCAACTGCCTGGCTTTCCCCTACTCCTGTTCCCCTCACTCCTGGAGGAAAGGGGGAATGTGGTATCTGTTGTAAGAGACAGAGGGGTGGGGGGGAAGGTTGCCTTAAAGATGGTACTTCTCATTTTAAGCTCTGACTTTGTTAGAAATAAATTCTTTATATCCCCACCTTGGAGTTTGTTCTGCCTGTGACAGTGAAAGATTTCTAACAGTCCTCATTCCTGCTCCAGCAAAACCTTTCAGTTTTTTTCGCTTTTCCTCTCTCCCACTGGTTGTATGGGGAGTGTAGGATGAAGTGAGAGAGCAGCTGTTGGTGTGTCTCTGGCATCCAGTCAGGGTCAAACCACCACACTATTCCAATAACACCGGCCCTTTCACCACATGAGAAGTGCATTCTGAGGGTCACAGGACTAGAAGTCCACTGAAGAAAATTCAGCAAGAGTTTTATGCCACAGCTGCAGAATTTACTCTGTATGACAAATACATCCAATTTTCCACTAAATCCATTTCCCATTGCTCCTTCCAAACAAAAGATTGAGCAGCTATCCACAAGCTCAATGTAATTCTATGTCTCAGTAAGAGCTGTTTGCCAAACATTCACTGGCAGAAAGCTGGAGCGAATGTGCCTCAAGAAGAGCAGTGACCAAGAGCAGGAGTCACCTCAACACGTCGGCCAACTGCATAGTCACATGTGTGATTTGAGGTCTTTGCTGGTACCCCCTTATCAGCCAGTGAAGAAGTCTCTGAGAATGAGTTCCACATCTCATCTGTTATAGAACAGAACTAACTGTCCTTTCAAGATGGTTTGGGTTTTTTTCCCCTCAGGCTTTAGCCAAAAGCTATTACAGACCAACCACCTACATCTTCAGTGGCTTCAAATATAGCCTTTGCTTCCTTTTGGATCTTGTCCAAGCTCCTTAAAAATTACTGATGTTCCTATATATTGTGGTTCTATCCAGGATGATCAAATTAAGATAACAATTAAATTAAGACAGTTCTTATCTTACATATAGCTGTGTTACAGTACCAGAACAAGAGGACATGGCCTTAAGCTATGCCAGGGGAGGTTTAGGCTGGATGTTAGGAAGAGGTTTTTCACAAAGAGAGTGATCCCTCAGTGGAATGGTCTGCCCGGGGAGGTGGTGGAGTCGCCATCCCTGGAGGTGTTTAAGAGAAGACTGGATAAGGAGCTCAGTGACATGGTCTAGACAGTGGGAGGCTCAGATGGACAGTGGTGCCCATGGCTCCGGGATTGTGGGTTCAATCCCTGTATGAGCATTAGCTTGGGAGTTGGACTTGATGATCCTTGTGGGTCCCTTCCAACTCAGAATATTCTGTGATTCTGTGACTCTGTGTTTAACAGCTTCAATATTAATTTATTCTTATAAGTTAAACTAATAACTTCAAATATTAACAAGAATGGGAGAAAATCTTATGAAATTTTAATACCATCAGTGTTGAATATTATTCTCACCTGTCTCAACTTCTCAGTATCTGCTTGAGACATATTCATGGTATTCTGTGTATCTGTTACTCCTGTAGTGGGTGCTGGGCCAGGAACTTGTGAAACTTTGGGAAATTGTTGTCCTTGAGAAGTCATCGGAGAATTCCCAGATGCACTGAAGGTGCCCTCAGATCCAGGCCGTGGCTGTTCAGCAGCATCATGGGCCAGCTGACCCGTTCCAAAAGATTCTGGCTGAGGTCTTGGAGTCATTGGTGGCTGATCATATGGGTCACGCGCTGCAGCAGCGGGACCATGGCTAAATGAATCCGTTATTGCAGGTCCTGCAGGTCTGGGAGTTTGAGAGCATGGATCTGATGGCCTGACGAAAGTGCCCTGCAACCTGCTCTGTGGTGCCTGCAGGAAAGGATCTCTATTTGGTATTAGTCCTGGTCTTGTCATTGCTGGCCTGTTAAAAGTCTCAGGAACCCCCGGCCTCGGAGTTGGTGGTTGCTGAGAATAAGGATCATTGAGAACTGGCCTTGGTGTTCCAGGAGGTTGGGCGTATGGATCAGAATGCCTCTGATTTGCTGGGGGCTGAGAAAATAAATCTGCCGGCTGAGAAGGTCTTGGCGTTGCTGGTTGCTGCATATACGGATCAACTGTGGCGGGCCGAGGAGTCCCTGGAGGTTGGGCATAAGGATCAGCAACTGGCCGAGGAGTACCTGGAGGCTGGGAATAAGGGTCCTGAGAAGCTGGCCTGGAAATGGGCCCAGACTGAGAGAAGGAATCACTCTGTGGTCGCACTATCCGGGGTGGATGGGCAAAAGGCTCCTTTATTGCAGGGTGCGGGGTAAGGGGAGGCTGGCTGTATGGGTCATTAGCCTGATTATGGGAGAAGTTATCCACTGGCCTCGGTGTCAAGGGGGGCCTTTCGTAGGGATCAACAGGAACACGCCGTGGCGTGGTTGGCATGGACGCGTAAGGATCCTGTGGGGACTGAGGAGGGCGCATTGGAGTTTTAAAAGGTCCCGGGCTCCCATCAACAGGAGCGGGAGTCGGAGTCAACGGAGGCCGTGCATAGGCATCAGAAGAGGCTACTCTCTGTCTCTGAAATGCATCAGTTCTAGGAGCAGGCTTAGTAAAGGGATCACTGCTTCCAGCTGCTAAAGGAACCTTCCCCGACTGCTCCAGGGATCTTGGGACGACCCCCAATGGTTTGGAGAACTGCTCTGATGCCATGACAGGCCTGGGTGTGTCGGGTGGCTTTGCATAGGGATCACTGCTCCCTGGAGATGAAGAACATGAATCCCTGACTGGTGAAGGCCTGCTTCCCGCTGGTTCAGGTCCCTGAATTGGCCGGGATACGGATGACTGTGCTGCACAGGTATCTAACAGGGCAATGGGGTTCCTTCGAACAAAGTTCTGGTTAATGGGTGCTGGCCTAGGTGTTCCCACCATTTTAGCATATGGATCCAGTGGAGAGGGAGGTCTTGTGTTTGTGGGACCTGGAGAAAACATCTGTTGTGATGACGTCTGAGGAGTCTGAGACTGAGACAGTGAATCGTGTACTGGGATGCGGGTTGGAGTAGGGGGTGGGGCTTGTGGTTTTAGGAACACATCATCAGAGGATGCTGATGTAGGCGTAGCAGGGAGCTGCTGCTTTGTAAATAGATCCTTATGGAATGTCTGTTGTGCAGGAGACATACTTCCATTGCCAGTTTGTGGCGTTAAGGGGCTCTGGATCCCACTGCTGGGTGTGTCTGAGCCAGACTGGTTCAGAAGCTGCTGTGAACCAAACTGCTGCTGCTGCTGCTGCTGTTGTTGTTGCTGCTGCTGCTGCTGCTCATTTTTCACTTGTTCAAGCTTCTGTGTGGCTTCTATTTTGGCTTGCTGCTTACTCTTCTGCCGCATTTGCTGTTTTAAAAGGACGAGGGAAAAGGTTACACTTCTAAGTTCAGGGTACATAAAATCTTTCTGAAGACTGAATCTATAATTAGAAAACCTTAGGACACAAAGATCAATTATAAATAATTGCAAATTCTGAAGGCAATGGGAGCAGAGGGTTCAGCTATTTGTAAAGTTCAATTACCTTGACAGGCATCTTGATTTCCTGGGAATAAGCATTTCCCAGGTTGCCTAAACAGCATCACTGCTTTCCAGCCTTATCACTCTGGAGTCAAAGGTTACTGACAGATGCAGCACTGATGTGAGGGCTTCAGGAGACAACCAGACCCATTTGAAGAAGCACAAAGTTACTGCAATCCAGAGTATGCAAAAACAAACTACTGCACTAGCCAGCCATGCAGAGAAACAACACCCTATTTCCATAATACAAAGGATCTAAGAGTTAAAATTTTAAACCAAAATTTTACAAGCAGCTTCTCTTGTGATAACATCTATTTTCTTCCCATGCAGAATGTCCGACTTTACACTCTTCTACAAAGAAAGATTCAAACTCATTTTATTAAAGTGGATCCCAACAATGCAACAAAAAGCTGGAAGAAAAAAAATAGCAAAACACCCTGAACGCAACACACCTGTCTGAATTTCCATTCCTGCTCATGTTCCGATTCCCTCTGTTTTAATGGATCTTTAAAGAGGTCGGAGTCGATGCGTGAGCTGGGATCAATGCTATCCTGTTGCTGCTGCCTTTTCATGGAGTCATTTGACATCTGTACTTTATTGATGCGCAAAGCAGCTCTATTATCTCTAGCTTTTTGCTGGAAAAAGAAAAAAGATGCAGTTAGCCTCACTTTCTTCTGCTAAGAGTGAACACTGCCTCTGTTATTCCTACAAAATCTATCACTAAATTATTTGTACAGGCTGTTTTATTCAAAAGCACCATTACGGAAAAGAAATGATACACTTTAAAAGGAATTCCAAATGGAAAATTCTTCATCCCCATGGAAGTGTTCCGTTTGACATACATGGAAAGAACTGAGGAGTTATTAGCAATTAGTAAACCTACTAGCAAAGGTTTTCTATACACAATGGGTGTTTGTTCCAGATGCCATGCTGTGCCAAGAAATCATGAATCCCACTAGTTTACCTTTCAGATCACATATTGGTGTGGTCTGCAATCTGAAGACTTGAGCACAGCAGATGATGTTTGGATCAATAAAGGCCACTAATGTGGAGAACTTCAATGACAAGAAAAATACAGTCTACTCCATTAAATAGCTTCTATAGATCTCAGCCTGATAACAGTTAACAGTATAAACACACAGGATATGGGCTTATGGATCAGGAAAAATTGGATGGAAGAACAGCAATTCCTCTTCAATGAGGCATTTTACAGCCATAGTGACACTTTAAAGTAGCTAATGGAAGTTTCAAAGAGTCTGTTTTACCACCAATCTAGGATGTGATTCCTTTCCTGAACCGAGCCCTCACATCTTCTTTTTCACAAATTTATTTCCAGTTGTCAAGCAGGAGTTGCCTAGAGAAGGCTTTAATACTTTGCCCCCAGCAATGAACCAGGGACACGGGTGAGAGCACCGGTGTCGCAGCGGTAGAGAAATTAGTGTCATTTTCCCCTAGAAGTGATGGGATTGTGCATTCTAAACAAAGTAAAAAGCCCACAGTGAAAAAACAAACACTGAAGAGTGAAAACACTCTTCAGAATTTCATTTGACTCTACTCATGCCCAGCCCCAGAACACAAATCCCTCAGGAGAGGGACCACAGCAGCTTCTTGTGTGCCCAGTCCCAGGAACACCAGCACCAGCAGAATGAGTACAAGGACTATTCTGAGAGGAATCAACCATGTCTTGCTATGTAAATATTGGTGTGCACGAGCATAATCTCGTATGCACTTCCCTGAACATAATTTTTGCTGCTGCTCTTTTGGATATCCATCATGAGGACAGGACTGCATGTGTTAAGAAGAACAAAAAAATACAGCAATCAGTAACACAAATCTATTTTAAAGTGGTAAATACCATCCAAACAAGTGGTATTATCTTAGAAATACTACATAGAAGGAATCACCAAGATTAAGTATGGTATGGACAAGATCACAGGGAGGTCCAAAGGTGCTGAAATCGCTGCAGTGAATAAAAAGCAGAATAATGATGATGCCTCGGTGATACAAAGAAGAAAAGAGAGAATTATTCTTTCAAGAGGAAAAGGTGTCAGAAAGATCAAGGTCCCTCCTTCCCACACTGAGTTTGGGGTATGATTTATCCTCTAAAAAGTTGTCAGAGATAAGGGGAATTTTAAAATTTGGAGAGGAGGAGATGGCATTGGTACTGCTAAGCCTGGAGCCATCAACATGTGTAGGAATCAAATTTGATTACTGATGGGACTCCATTAAAATGTGCAGGTAAGGGGAGGCTGAGAGACTGAAAACAGAACCCTGCATAATCCACAGAAATGTACAAATGAGAATGATCATCCAATTGCTGCTGTGAGAAGACAAAGAAAAGATGAGAACCAGGAGAGGATGAAGATACGACAAGAAATTAAGGAAAAGTAGATTTGCTAACAATGGTTGGGAAGCTCAAAAAGAATCAGTAACACGGGTTCTGAGATTTGGATGCACACGGGCTTCAACAAAGCACAAGGGTCACTCTTTGAATGGTGGAAGTTCTGCAGAATGGAATCGATGACCATGTAATGCCAAATAGCTGCTACAAATACCTGTGTTCACTTGACTCAGATGGGAAGAGGTGAATGATTTCGGAGAGAAAAATGAAGTCCTTCACACTCCCCACAAAAATGGAAGATATCAAAAGAGTTTCCGTAACAAAGTCATACAAGAGGGTGAGAAGTGAAGGGGAAGAGTAAAGCAAGAACCGAGAAGTGGAAGTAAATGAGGAAAGCAGGGATGTGAGCACTGACAACTCTGAAATCGTTAGTTCAACAGGTGAAGGCTTCAGCAACTCTAATGGGGCAAAAATGAACAGTGAGAGGGGATTATAAAAGAGAGAGAAATCACATAATCAGTTGTTATTCTCCTTCTGAAGAAACTGGTGAGATCCTCTGCAGAGACAGAGCAAAGAAGGCACAAATCAAATGTAGCCAAGAGGCCGGATAACTACAAAAGTTCTCACATCAGCTGATGCCTTTGGATTGCACAATACTAACATGGTTATTCCAAGACTGAAAAGCAAAATATACAGGTAGCAGTGTTCAGTTAGAAGTTAAATTACAAAGATATTCTTGGAGTAAGGGAACTTCCATAAAACTGGATTAATTTATTCAATCCAGAATTTGGTTTATTAAAAAAAAAAGAAAGATGACCTTATAAATGAAATATATGTTTTCTGGAAGCATATAAATGCAAGTGGCAATTGTTCTTACCACATAGGGAGCCCTCTCCTGTGAGCTTGCTTTCCTCCAGAGTTTAGCAATCTGTTTCACCCTTGTAGCCCAGTCTGCAACCAAAAAATACATTAATACACAAAGGCTTTGTCACATCAAATCAAGAGGCATAAATTGCTGCGCATTATTCAGCTTGACTCAGTAAATCCCTCACCTGGGAATTCTTCCTTCAGGTTTGGGAAGTTGATATTTGTATAGAGAACGGGTGCCACAGTTGCCATTTCACCCAAAGCTTCCTCTTTTTCCCACTTCAGAGTGCTTCTCTGAGCATTGGACATTGTGTCTCCTTCACCTTCCAAAGGTGCAGCAGCTGGTGCCCACGAGCTGTTCGGGTCACTCACCATTGGATTGAACACTGGATTCTTATCCCTGACAAATCAGAAAAGGGGGGTGTTTTATAGATTGTATGAAAACAACACAACCAACCAACCCTCAATTAGCAAAGTACTGATTCTGTTTGCCATTTCCACAGGATGCAAGAACACAGAATTTTCTGTGGTGGCTGTTAAGAACTAACAATATCACAGTATTAGTAACAACAACACCCTCCAAGAGCTGTTGTTACTAACATTTTTTTTCTTTAATACTAAATGCACTGAACACTAAGTATTTTTTTATTTCCCAGCTTGACTTACCTGGTATCAGGATATGGCTGCTGTGTAATGGGAGAGAAGGTGCTCAAACCACCCCCAGGAGCCAGAGCCGTATGAGGGAGATGAGGGTTAGGGCCAATCAGACCATTCATAAGGGGCACTCTTGGAAATGCATTCTCTCCTGGAAAGGAGAAGTTTAAATTGCTGTTTTAAAGGGTGACAACTTATAAGGTACAGGAGGAAATTTTCATTGAGAAAACAATGTGTCATCTAATGCAAAAATAATAGCTTGAAAATGTTATAGCACTGACCTTACCCTTTTGGAAAAGATTTTAAATCAGTTTAAATTGCTTCCCTAAAAGCCTAAGGGATTCTTTTGTACTGTATCAAATCCATTCTTTTTCTTCTTTGATTTTTTTTAAATGGATTTCCAAAACTTTCCAGTAGCCCATGCTCTGATACTGCACTCTATACTGAGGTGTATTCTTAAAAGCTGATGGGCTTCATGTCTGTTCCACCAGATCCAAGCAGCAAGCATGGAGAATGGCTTCCAGTCCTTGCAGGATTATCATTAGCCACCTGAATTAAACATCTCCTCTTTGGAGATTCCTGAGCAGTGTACCAAAGTAAACCTCATTATCTACTAACTCCCTAATTTGTAACCAATGAAACAGATAACTCTACTCAAATGAGCATTAGCATTTTCTAATTAAATGTCCAGTCTAGCAGGACGAAGGCAGAAAATTTTATTTATTTGATTACAATCTTACAAACGTGGCCCAGGCACATTCATCCCAGCAGATGGGATTTGCAGATGTTAATACACAGAATTAACGCTGGTCTCTGGATCCCTGTCACTTAAGTGAGATTATAACTGTTGTTCCTTAAAAGCACAGGGGCAGCTCAGGAATTAGATGCATCTCTAGGATGACATTCATTCTCTCCTGCTTCAGGAGAGATCTATAGGTTTCTGATCTATAGGTTACATGTGCTGTGCAGCAAGGTAAGTAACACACAAAGTAAGAGAATGTGCTTTATCACAGCTGGTAAACAGAGAGTTCACAGCAACTGCAAAGATCTGGAAGGATGGTCAAGCTTCTGGTTTGCACTGTGGGATCACATGTGAGAGGAGAGCCTTCATTTTCTCTGAAACTGCTGAAACTTGATGCAAGCTTCCTCATTATTGAGGCATTTATCTCACAGAAACATGTGGATCATTACACTGTAATGGAACCAAATTGTAAATCTAAAACTCTGTAACTGTGGCAGTTCCCACAGGGAGGAGTTGAACAATCATACAGAGCTCAAATGCTGAAGTTATCTCCCAGGACTCAAGTAACTGGGAAGAAGGCAATGATATCTGTACTATCTTTTGCTTTAAATCACCTCATTATTTCCTTTAAACTCTCTCCTTTCAGGAGTTTTTGAAGTCTTTCTTTTTTACAGAAATTCAGCCAACTAGGAAACCAATCACTTTTCTTCTTATGATTAATTCACTGGTGAAATCAATTTGTATACAATTTTTCTGGTAACAGTGTAACAGAATGGGCCCTCTACATGAGCTTAGAGGTGATGTCTGATGAGAAAAGGAGCATGTCTGATTATCCTATCCTCATACATAGTGCTTAAAAATTCAGTTCTACTGGTAGCAATAATAAATCAATCTGTTCCTTGCTTTCAATACAAGAGCAAGAATATGCTGTATCAACTCGTGATACTTTTAGTAGTAATGAATAAAAATAAATTATACTCTCCAACACGTACTTCAAAATTATTTAGCCCTTTAATAGGACTAGCTAATATGTTAAACTGATTTCTTATAGGAAATTAAGACTCAGTAAATCAGTGTTATACAGCCTTACCCTTGAGGAACCATTCAAAGGTAATTAAAGAGTAAAGTTAGAAGAGAAGACAAGTTTTATCACAGACTAATTGCAAAACCATGAAAGTGTCAGTTAAAATAAAAGTGCTGCTATGTCAGAAAAATCTCAAATAACTGTCCTTAGCAATATTTACATGCATGGTAATCACATACTCCCTTCAGAGCAGGTTTAGAATAATATTTCACAAATTAACATTGGCAGATTCCACAATTTAGCAGCAGCAGAAAGTAAGGTGTGTCCTACTTCCATGCCAGCACCTAAAAGATGCACAACTCTCCTGCTCAGGCTGCTGCTCCTAAAGGCACCAGAGGAACACAGGAACACACCTTGGCTGTGCAGGGACATGAGCTGTGGGGGAGGTGGAGGCTGTGGCAGAGGAGGCTGGGGGGCTGCTGGACTTAACACAGCTGTGAACAAATCTTCAACATCCTTTCCTCCTAGTTCTGGAAAAAAAATACCCTTCATGAGTGGCTGCCATTGCTTAGGAACTGTGTTTTATTAAAGACAAGGAAGATTAGAACATGTACCTGGGATTTTGTACAGTTTGCCAAGAATAGCACCTGGACAAAATAGAGACAACGCAGAGTCAGTAACTGTACAACCATGTTACGAAACAGAGATGAGTCATTTGAGGGGGGGGAGTGTTGAAAAGAAGATTTCTGCTTACGTTCTCTGTAAGACCAAGATTAAGGACAAAATAATTACCATCTGTGACCATTTTGTCCAGTTCTGGACTGAGGATTCCATCCAACTGCTCTTCACTCAGTGGCCGGGAGCTCTGGTTGACACTCGGCTGAGGCAGAGAAGAAGGATCATCAGAGATGGGACCAATATCCAATCCAGCTGTAGGAAGAAAGAATATTAAATTAGATATCAATAGTAAAATTTATTGGTAGAGAATAACGAACACAAACCCTTTTTTCCCTAGAGCTGAGCTATCGACAAAACCAGGATTTTTTAAGATTTGAATGGCAAGGCAGAACATCCATTGGAAAAAAAGTAATTAAAACTGCTCACTTATTGCAATGTTTGAGGAATGTTAATTGAATAAAATGCAACTGGAAGAATGGGAAATAGGACTACTGAGTTTAGGTACAGAACAGTTTTGAGTGTATTGTTTTCAGCCCATAGTTCCACTATAACTATTTTTCACATTTTAAAAACAATTGCACTAGTGATTGTTCATCCTCATGTACCTGAAGGGTCACTCCAAATGTTCTTCTCATCAAATACTACATCAAATATCTACCAAAACACTGTTGCACTATAGCCAATATAAAACAAGTTATAGAAGTTTCTATTTCAAAATCAAGTCCTGAATATTATGGGTAACATCAAAGTGATTTGTTGATACTAATAAAACATAACTTATTACATAAATTTCCTAACATCCTGTACAAGTCAATAAATCCCCCAAACGAGAAAAATCCTGGGAAAAAATAGAACTACACCCTTCAGTATTTAAAATACACTTCTGTAATACACACCAAATAAACCCAAATTTAAAATAAGAAAACATGCCATTTTACTTATTGTCAATCTATGTTTTATATAAAGTGATGAACAATTACCCAGGGGAAACAAAAGGATTGACGCTGACGGCTTTATTCATGCTTTAATATTTTCATATCGATAAAAATGCTTTTAATTCACAAAATATACCACCATGGTAAAAACTACACACTACTACAGGAAGTAATATTAACAGCAGCAACAAGAAAATGCATGGGTTTGTGCTATGGAACACAAAAAGGAAGGTTTTTTTAAAGCTGTAAGCAAAACTCTCAAAGGAGGAGTGCAGAGGTTATAGGTTGTGTTAGACTCAAACACCACAGAGTGGAAAATGGAAGCAGGAATTAGTGACACAGCAAAGGAGCACTAGTTTCTACACATGCACTTCTTCCAGCTAAAACCACTAGGAAAGAGGGCTACTGCTAACCATGGACCATCCATCGTTTAGGTTCTTACCAAATGGGGAGGGTGAGTTCTCAACCTGGAAAGTGCATAAATCAAGACCTACAGGACCCAAACCAGATAAAATGGATGATTACAACACGAAAACAAAACAAAAAAAAAAAGTAAAGAAAAAGCTGCATGCTGAAAAAAGCTACGCAGGTATGAGAGACAAGGGCAGCTAAATTTTACTCTCTCTTGAGCAGCAAAGCAAAGAGCCAAGTAAAACAAAATGTTGACAAGGTTGGGGAGCTTTTTTTTTGGTAGAACACACAAAATCACTCCAAAGGTATTCTTAAGATACAAAAATTACATCTGAAATGACCTAGAGCATAACCTACGGATACAGCACAACAAATACATCTATAAAAAAGAGGAGGGGAAAAACAAATCCTACAGAGACTTTATACATACCTGAATGATCTCCAGACTTTACCAAATCATCCGAAAGTATTCCAAGAATATCATCATCAGTATTTAAGACCTCGGAAAGATCTGCTAAAGGATCGTCGGTGCTACCTGTGTAAGGTGCAACAAAGAAAATTAACCAGTTGTGACATTTCTACATCACTCTGGTGACGTCCCGGAGACGGGGTTGAGCTATAAACCCAAACACAGATTTTCCAGGCTGCAAGGGCCTCCTGGAGTGTTTGACACAGCAAGTAACTCTGGAGTGAGAGACTCTGCTGACCAGCATTCCCTCCCTGCCAGGACTGCAGCCACCTCCCCATGTTTATGTTGGTTAGTATTTTTAAAAGTGACAATGTGTTCACAATATAGATAAGGCTGGAAAGGACCTCAAAGATCATCTAGTCCAGCCTATAGCCCAACTAACCTATCATCTACATCTAGATCATATCACTCAGCACCTCATCCAGCCTCCCCTTGAACACATTCAGGGTTGGCAAGTCAANCATGTAATCACATCATGAGGAAGGAATACTGGATCATTTTAGAGGGGGGAAACCCCTCCCCCCCCAAGGTCTACTGAGAACTTGCAACTTCTAAGACACAAAGGTCTATGAATGTAAAAGTCAACAACACAAAGCTCAAATAAATGATCAAAGAGTATCTTTTTTGGAAACAGGTAAATCAGTTGCCTGTTTTACTACCACAGAAGCAACCAGCTACTACACCTTGATAGGGAAGTGAAATCTAAGAAGCAAGAATAAATAAATGGAAATTGAAGATTCTCTTTTTAAGATCAGAAGAAATCCTGAAGAAGCAAGAAGAGCCAGAGATAGAAATGTCATGTCTGTTTGCCATCTAGGAAAAACTGGCCCAGCCTAGCAATAAATTCTTTAATATTAAATAATAAATTCTGGATACTATTATCTTCTTGACCTCCAATTCATTAGAGAGCAATTACTCCAAATGGCCCATCTGGTTTTATTAACTAGTTGTTTAGGACTATTACAGATGTGCAACATTTGCAAAAACTGTTTAACAAATAAATGAAAATTGGGAAAAATAGTTTTCAGGAAAGCTGCAGACTATCATGAATGAATGAGCAACCACTGCCAGACCAATGAAACATGATGAGATGGTAAACATACACGTAATTAAATGGAGAAAAGGGATTAATACAAATCATAAAATGTACAATGTGGAAAACAAATATATGACCAGGTTGAAGAGGGACCAGAAAGTCAAAGAACACACACATTTCACACATACACAGATGCCTTTCCCACTGCTACAATACAGCTGCTCCAGGAAAGTATGTAGCATAATACAGAGCCTGGTGCCAAGGATTTACTTCTATCATGAGGCTACTTTTCAAGCTGCTAAATTTACCAATGAATTAGAAATTCCTTCTGCTCTTTTTCAGAGACAGCCATCTTCCCTTCTTTCACTACCAAGTGGAAATCACGTCCAATCACGAGTCAAAATGAAAATTACTTTTCTTCACTTTACTATTTTTATTCTTCACTTTTATCCTTTGCAATTTCTTCTATTTTTAGGTTTCCTCATTTATATTTGCAACTCAACAAGGTGGATCAATGTGCCAGTGCAGACCAGCCTGTTAAATGCACATACAGAATACAGCTCCTATTGATATCAGTAAACTATTAAAAACTGCCTCAAAACCACATTATTTTGTGGGAAGCTATTTTGTGTAACTGACCAAATATATTTTAAGGTTTTAAACAGAACCAAATTGTTGGGATTTTGGTGGGTTGGGGTTTTTTTAATTTTATTTTAGGCTTGTTTGGGTTTTTTTTTTAAGATACTTGTTTTCCTTCTGCCAATTTGGTCCAATTATGCAAGTAAATAACTAACTAACACCAGGCACCACAAGGTGATGTCATGATTGCAGCTGGCTGGGAGGTGAAGCATTGACTTTAGCTCTTCTTTTAACTTTGCTGAACTCCTACTTGAAGGTAAGAAAGTATCAGAGAGAAAAAAGCCCCCATGAAGGAATCATTGAGTGCATTAAAACCTTTTAATGTTTCTGCAGTAGTTTTATGTTTTGGTGCTTTTCTCCATAGCCCTTAGTCATGTGCTTAGGAATAGTCCCTAAAAATTCAGCTTCTAATGTGAATATAAATACCTTGTGGAAGTTGCTGGAAAAAAGGTCAGGTGGAAAGATATAACTGAGGTGTTTACCACCCACAACTACAAACTGCCCATGAATAAATTCAGGCGTCAAATTCGAGGGCCCCTAACTATTAAGGCCATCAGATTCTGTGATGGCCTTACAATGAGAGCAGCCGGCTTTCAAAATGGAGCTTTTTGAGTCTCTTAAAAGGCTGAGTGTTGGTGATAGCAGAAGGCCAGAGTCTAAGACCCATAAATCTCACACAAGACATCTAATCTAAAGCATATTTGTACTTTTTTTTTTTTTCTTCTATTTTTAGGTTGTTTTAATTCCATGTGTGCTAAACATTATCTTGGAAACAACAAAATCACTTGAGTCAGCTGCTTCAGAGCAGAATCAATAGCTGGTTGACATCTGCTGCCAAACAAATAGCTCAATATTGCTCATTAATTTGACTCTTTCAGAATGGAGATGAAAGCCAAAGACAAAGCACAAAGGAAAATAATTTGCTTGTAATGCTGGATCTGTAAGATAGCTCAGTTCTACTATCTTGTGATCCTGATGCCTCCAATGCATCTACTTTTATTTATTTATTAAGTCCTAAAACAATAAAAATGTCTCTCCCAAGTCTGTGACCACCCTAAGATATTTAATCATGTGGTAACATATTTAGTTATAAAATGTCTCAGTAGCACCTGAATCAGTTGCAGAGACAACTCCTCTCCTTTTCTCTAGGAAAACGTCTTCAGCATTCCCTGGAGAGCCCCCTTGAACAGATGATATTTTCAGCATCCCCAGGAAAAAAAAATACACCAAATCTAAACTATTTCAAACTAAAGGAAAGATCACATTGCCAGAGCCTTCACAGAACACACCTCATCAAGTGGCTTCTTTATTATCGAGGATACACAAGTCAGGAAACTCAAGAGAGTCCTCGGAATGCAACAGATTCAAATCAACACCTTCTACTTCACCCATGAACAGCCAGGGAGACCCTGGAGATCTGGCGCTTGTGTTCTCAGGGAGCAAACCTTTGAACTCTGCTCCAGCTCTGCCTTGGAAACAGTTTTAAGGGTTGGTGCCACACAGGATACAGTGCACAGTGTGCCACTCACGTTAGGAAACTACAGGAAAAGTGAGTCTTGTCGCTGAAAATACAAACAGCAACCTCTTTGCCAGATGGAAATCAGGGCTGGGAGCCTACAACTCATTTCAGTTGCAGTGATCTCTTGGTGGAATGGTCTGCCCAGGGAGGTGGTGGAGTCACCATCTCTGGAGGTGTTCAAGAGAAGACTCGATGAGGAGCTCAGTGACATGGTCTAGATGATGGGAGGCTTGGATCGATGGAGAATGGTGCCCGTGGTTCCACACTTGTGGGCCTGATCCCTGGGTGGGCGTTCGCTTGGGAGTTGGACTAGATGATCCTGTGGGTCCCTTCCAACTCAGAATAACCTGTGAACCTGTGACTCCAAAACCCCTTTTCTGTCCAGCTCTGCCAATCACCATCACTACTGCAATCCTGGTTAGCAAAAGCCTCAGCTACCCTCAACCAAGCTGTAAGAACAAATAAATCACAGAACGTGTCCCTGAAATGCACTGACAGCTCACGAGTAGACTGAACACCCTGCTGCCTCCCCCAGCAGTCCTGTGCAAGTGCTCGAAAGCAAAGCAAGGGCACTCCTTCAGATGCTTGAGAGCTCTTTGGAAGATGAAGAAATGTATCTAACCCTTCATCCTGGGATTACACAAGTGGAGTTTCCAAGAGAACATTTTCCTTGTGGAAAACACCCATGCAATTAAGGAAGGACTCTCAGAGGAGTCAGCAATCCTTGTGAGAAATGGCACAGTAGGAAAACAGCACAGTTGGTGACAACACAGTCCTACAGCCACCCAGCGCAGCGAACAAAGAAGTTCATGTTGCTCCTGCCCCATAGTCAGGTCTGTATTCAAACAACTAAAACATCCCCAGGGGCCCCGGGACACCATTCCCATCTCCAGCTTCTCTGCAATTTCAGCCACAAAGAAGCTCAGGGATTAGTTTACCAGGGTCTCCACCACACAAAATTCATCTGTCTCTCACATGTGTGGATGATCTTGTGGAAATAACTGTGTCCCACAAAGACACAGGGGAAGAGTTAAGGAAAATTGCACTGGAACTGATCAATACTGGCAGACAACTTCACCCACTGGTGCTCCAACTACAACAAACAGCTCCATCTGGACACAATTTTGGCTGGAAATCTGAACAGTTGTGAGACAATTGTAGAGAACATTCCTACAGCCAGAAAGCACTGGCCTTTGAATCTCTCGTATGTCAAATGGGAAAAACAGTAGGTTATCCACTAAAACCGTTGCTGGTGATTTATTTATTAATAGCTGCTTCATTATATTTCTGAATCAAAGGAGGAAATTACAAAGTTTTACAATTCTGCTTCAGAAGAACGCAGGGGTGGAAAAATGGCAATGTGAGCCTATTTTTTTTAGTGCTGGGACCAAGGAAATACAGACTGTGAAACACTCCATTTCCAGCAGTTCCCCCTTCAGGGGTGGTTACCTTTTTTGTTCTCTATTACGCACAATTTCAACTGTGTAAGAATCAATGTTTAATTACAATGGAGCCTTTTGATTTTCATTTAGCAGATTTTCATTGAGTAGCAATCACAAATAAGTGACCTTTCTTCCAACGACTCTTTGGACAGGGGAAACTGTATCAATGTGTGCAAACATTTTTAAATGGAAAAACTTTGATGATGAGCTCAAACACAAGCCACAAATTAACTGATTTACACATGAAATAATAACAGGTTTTAAAAATAAAAAGACACCTCTAGCTAACAGCATACGCTAACAAGATACAGGGAAAAAATTAATTTGGAGGTGACAGTAAGGTTTTAATGGCTCTTTTGTGTGAAGCTGCCCTTTCAGCAGCATTTTACAACCCTCTGGCTATTTGCAAAACTCTCAGCAGTAGCTTCAGTCAGGTTTTGCAATAGCAAAAGCAGGAGATTGCCTAGGGGCTACAAACTGTACCTGGAAAGGGCACTCATGCTCAGAAAGGACATGGTGAACCAAAAATTCCGAGGAGACTGGCAACCTAAAATAATCTAAAACATTAGAGAAGAGTCGGATGATGCTCATCCAACTAATCATCACTAGAGTGCTAAACGTACCTTTTAATTAGAGTATCTATGTCTCCTTCTATAATGGATGTGTATGCTTGTTCTTACACTGAATTAATTTTCATGCATTTTATACACGCGGATGTTACAGTCAAGGAGTTGCAGATTTGCATCAAGTGCCAATTGTTGTGCCATCCACTGATGTTTCTGGAACAGCTGGAGCCCTCAAGCTGAATACCATTGATTATCTACATCACTTAACCTCACAAAGACAGTTCACACACAGAATGTTGAAAAACACAACAGAAAAACAGTGTGAGAGAAGTGAACAAGAGGGTGGAAAAGCTCCAGTTGCAACAATAAAACCAAACTGCTGAATTATCAGCAAATTGAGTTTTACATACCTTGAGGTCCCAGTTTTGCCTGCGCTGGAGTGGAGGTTGAGCTAAGAAGGGGGTCAGATGAAGGATCCAGGAAACTGGTGGTTAGATTTGCTTTACATGAAAGTGGAAGTGATTCTTCAGGTAAATTATCCAGGCTCATCTTGTTCTGTCTACTGGTATCTAGTAGGTCTTTCCCAAAGAAAGCTTCCTGCAAAGACAACAAAATGAATCAATGTAGGAAGAACACTGCATCTATTGAAAAAGGTAAAATTAAAACCCATGATTACTAGAAAGATAAAAACATGGTCTCAGTCGCACAGGCCTTCCAGCATGGCAGTGTCTCTTCCAGGGTAGGAGTGGCATGAAAACTCATGTTTTATGATTAAATTCACATCTTAAATTATATAGAAAAATTCTAGTCTTTACATATACAGACACTGTTCCAATACAGTGTTATGATATACATATTACAATTGGTATTTAAAGTATTCCTTCTCACACAAAAAGCACAGCTGAAGAAGGGAAACACTACTGGGGCAACAAGATCAAGAAGTCAATGAAAAATATTCAAGTGCATTGTGGTCTAAATTGAAGAATGACCATACTCTGCATTTTCACTTAGCACAAAATCCTCCTCATGTCTTCACTGCAGTAACAAAACACCTGAAGGTATTTAACCTACATTAGTAGCTTTTAAAATATTATATAACAGCTATCACTCACCTAAGCCTGAACACTCAGTAATTTGACAACAACCTATCAAATTTTCAAGTCAATTTTTATTCATTATATAACAACTTCTGTTTTCGTGCAGTCTTTCAAATCTTGATTTAGGCTACAGTTCTAAAAATAAAGCTGGAGATAGATTTTTCAGTGTCAGTTATTCTAGAATGAACAAAAGAAGAATATAAGAAATACTCTATATTTTATAGAAGTACAATGTGCATTTGAATAGCTCCCCTTATTAATCCAAAAGAAATGTTGTTTTCCAGCTCACTTCCCTACTTACAAAAACCAAATCATTTTAAAACAGAGATTGTTCTACCTCTCTGTTAACTTTTTGCTTCCAATCCCAAAAGAGTTGATGTTATGAAGTTTGGTGAACATCTACAAGATAATAAAAGCCCTCATGAAGAAGGTGGCAGAGAAGAATAACGAGGCAAATAATGTTCTCAGTGAGAGACACACAGAAACCAATCAGTTTATCAAGCAGGTAATGGAAGGTAAGGTGCTCAATCAACATTAACATCCTGGTTATTATCCACCGCTGCTGATGAACTATGAATCAACACACAAAGAGAAGGTTTTTAGCTGGATTTGCACATGATGTATCCCAACAGCTTTACCTGCAAGTAGGCAGGAAAGGTTTCTTCAAGCTTATTTTTCTTTTTTCTGTAACGCTTTTTTATTTTCTCGGTACTTTCAGAAGCTGGAGTAGACTCTTCCACTGGAGTGTCTGGCAGCTGTTCTGTCCAACCTAAAAAGCAACATTCAGGCACAATTGAATCAAATATTCAGTGTCTTGCTCTAAAGGGACAGTGGCAGCACAATTAATGTGTGTGGCTACATCTCTGGGCGCATGGGCTTACTGAACATCGCTCCAGATGTGTTACCCAGACAGATGTGAACTACCCCTGAACATCCCGGCTCTGGCAGCACGAAGTACCATCCCTGATACCAATCACAGCAAGTTACAGACGGACCTTTAACTTTTGTATCTCCAAGCCACCTAAGAATTTGGTAATTTGAGACAAATCATAGGTGCCATTAGACCAGATATATGAAATACAATTCCACTGAAGAAATATCTCCAATATCATCAGAGTACATATTAATCACCTGCCATTTCATATACTATTTTTCTCAAATTGAAAGTAACAGGTGCTTTTTTTTAATCTGAGAAAGAACTATTGTATAAATAATGGACAGGCTAGAAAAAGAAATCTATAAAGAAGCCCTTCAAGAAAAATTACACATTTATTCAGCTATCATATTTCAATGTGGCACTGCTTTTTCTAATAAACACAAAAGCACACAGTGCTCATCAATCATTCAGTATTTTATTACAGCAGAGCGGGGAAAACACTGCAGGTAAAAGCAGAACTTTGTAAGTCCTGCTACTTCAGCCTTGCCAAAGCAAATCACATGAAGTTAAGGACCCAGGGGAGTTATTTAAGAACCTGTATTATAATGGTGATACAATCAGCTCTGCTTTGTGGTGTAGTGATCTCCTGTCCCATAGTCAGAGCACCAGGAGTGGAACGAGGGTCACCAACACTGTGACCTCTGCACTGTCAGAGAGGGAGATTTAGCAAAAGAAAAAACATGACAGGGGTGCCAAAACCCCTGGGAAGGCTCATGAGTACTGGCCACTGAGAAGCAGGCTGTCAGCAAGCTATGATGATTTAAAACATACAATGACTTTCTGATTTATATTTTTCTCAACAAGAAACTGTGCCTGAGCAGACAAAAAGCTCCAGCTTTTAACTGAAGAATAGTTGTTTAAGAATAATGCTTTTGAACAATATGCATTGTACTGATACCCAGAATGGGGAATTAACTTTTTTTTTTTTTACTTAAAGGAGCAGATCCCTATAGAAATGAAAAAACCCACAAAATTTTCAGCACTATCTGAAACAAGGTAGCACACTACACTGAAATAATATCTATGAAGCAGAAAAACACAGCTGGAACCATTAATATTAAAAATTAATTAATATTAAAGAGAGAGCAAGCACTAAATTGGGGACCTAGCTAGAATACTGGGTTGCACTGATAACAGAAACATTTATTGGCTTCATGGTGTAGTTCTACAAATGCAAGCAAGGACAATATTTAAATGCCAGTTTTGAGTCATACTGCCTGGATATTCCAGTAAAGATCCAGTCTCCACCACATTGTACAATGTACAGCAAAAGACTGGTCTGGCTCTACAAAGAGTGAAAACACAACAGCCAAACAGAAAGCAGAGAATAACAGGAGAAATCAAAGGCCAGGGTCTTCTGAGGTGGCACCAGCCAATCTTCAGAAGCAGCTGCCTCCTTCTACTGACATTACAAGAAATGGGCTCTGAACTAAACATATTCCACAGTATTCTCTAGATCAGTGTGAACAACTCCAGATGGATGAAACAATTTAGTCTAATCACACATAGCAAGAAAGAGAAAAGAGCCCATAAGTAAAAATCTGACTCCTTGTTAGGTGCCCAATCCACTGAGTACTACAGTGAAGAGGCATTAAAACGGCTCTGCCATGAGAAGAGACACCAAAGTTGGATTCTGGACTTTGATGAAATTATAAGTGTGTAGGAATGGATATAATCTGTTGACTTAATAAAGCCATCATGACAAACATGTATGTTGATCAGTTGTACTATTTTTATTGCATTAAGCGTGAACAAAAATTTAAATACAAGTTCCTGCACTTACCTTCATCTCTGCCAGGCAATTGCTCGGAAACAGATCCAGAAGAATCTTTCCTGGAGAGAGATCTTTTCGTCTTCCCCTGCCCTGTACGACTCCTCTGACGTACCATAAATCCACCAATACCTTAATAAGGAAGCCAAAATACAATGTGTTAATAAAAAATATGTTTCATGGTAAGAATAAGAACCAAGATTACTCTGCAGGTCAAGGGGACTGCTGCATCTGGAGGTCTAAGAATGAATCTGAGATACTTCAGTCATTTTCATTCACAGTTTTATGAAACATGTCTGAATTTTATGTCTTGGTGGGTATACACATAATGATCAAACAGGATAACAATTATGGGCCTGCAAAACATCCACAAGAAGTTCAAATCACCACACCTGGCAACTTTCAGATGCTGGTTTTCCCCTCCCTGAGCAAGCTGATGAATTGCTGGAATTAGCTGTCAATCTACTAAATGAAACCTATTAAAGAACCTCGGAGGACTATTAAAAAACCCTCTACAAATAGGTCTAGAAGGCACAACAATCCAAATGATGGTATTAGAGAAGGCTTTATCACAAAACAACAAGATAATTTATCAACATCATAGTGCCTGAAACTCCAGAATCCTTTACTAGAGATTGACTGCAATGTTCGTGATCCTTTGCAGTTTGTCTCTATATGCAAATGCATCAGATACAGGTTCGTTTAATTTTCCAGGGAAATTCTTGGCGGCAAGAAACTAATAGATAACTAATAGAGGCATTCTGCCTGGATACAGCTCAAGTGTTTCTGCACCCAGGACACACAGTTAATCCACAGTCAAGATAATTAAGAATCAACTGCACTAAGAAATTATAATAAATGAATGCATCCAACAACTGAATTCATTAAAATTCACTGTCAGAAGTCATCTGCAAGTATTTGGCAAATTACTCCTATTCCTGAAAATAAGATAACTACAACATTTCTCTGAAGCTCCGATATTGCCACATACATGTACATGCACACACACACAACACTGTCCTTCACCAGTTATACAAATACACTGCAATATCCTATCAAGTTAAGAATCAATACAAGCTATAGATTTGAACTCGTACCAATAATAATCAGCACTCTAAGAACAGGTGCACTGCTGAGCCAGCAACCTTTGGAGATGTGTTTTGGTAAGAGGACAAAAATTGTTTTAAACAGAACAGAGAAAAAAAAATCTACAATAAACAGAGAAACAATTCAGAATTCCCTATTATTTTTTATTTTTTAAATTTAATTTATTTTTAAATTACACAGAACCCTCCCCCCCAACAATGGACACATAATCATCTAAGTTACTTTATCCTACCAGGTCTATATGGTTTTCGCTTCCTTTTTTTAATCCCATCAGCTCCTTCAGCCACTTTGGTATCATCATCCACAGCTTCTCGTTCTGGGCTCGAATCTGATTTTCCATCACAGTCCATAAGATCACCTTCTGCAGAAAAGAAGCAATGATAACTTTAACTGGAAAAGGGAAAGAAGATACTTTTTCCCAAATTTCTACATCCGACTGATTTCTGAGGAACTGATTGTGAATGATTGAGATTTTTCTAACAAGTGACAGATAACCATAATCTCTATACATTTGTGGGGAAGCCACCCTTTCTACACACAAAGAGTCAGTATATAGACACATATCCTATGAGATGATGTTTAGACAAAACCAGAGAATAAATGCTTCATGTGAATCTGTAAAATTTTTGGCGCCTCCTTCAGAAGACTGTGCCATTGAACTTTCTAACTGTCTGGGCAATCTCTAGCCATACATCAAGGAATATGGATCCAATTTACCAAGATATACTTCTTTTTGTTCATTGTCCTCTTCAGCTTCGTTCGGTAGGTTTGGTGGGTTTTTTTGACTGACAGTACATTGAAAAACTGAAGCCTGTGCTTGGAAAGTAATGTTTCATGACTCTTAGCTTAGAGGGTTCATGACTTGAAGCCGTGTGACTGACTGGAAGCAGACTTTCTATGAAGAGGAATTTGACTTATATAATAGTAAACTCAGCCCAAAGGAATTACTCAGCCTTGAAGATGAAGACTGGAATTCAGAGTTGGAGTTTATATTCTGTGGGAAAGCAGCACAGAAACAGATGTAAAGTACGATGACATGAAAAGGCCTTCAGTGTTGAAGAGAGAGGGAGCTAATTTTTCTTGATATCCCCCAAAAGACCTAACATTTTCATTTTATCGTAAAGCTTTTGAAACATTAAATATACTCTCAACCCTGAAAAGATATTGGAATCCTGATTTCATGCTTTGGATTTAGGTGTATAATTCTACATGGTCTAAAACTCCAAACTCTAACTTAGAGTTGTAAGAGGGAGAAATACGGTTACAAGAGACAGAGTTGGTCTCCTTTATATCACTTCTGCTATGGTAGAACTGCATTCCTCACTCTTCCACAGGCTGGGTCATGGACCAGACCTTCCCATTGATAAAAACCTTACTGAGTTCTACCAGCAAAGCTGGTGGCTTGGCAAAGGCCACCAAGCTGAAGCTCCCAAAGCAAGCTCAACCTTCAAGTGGACTTTCAAGGTAGAACACCTGATGAAATGCTGAACCTGATGAAAGCCTACAGAGGAGATGGTAACAAAATTACCATGAACTCAAGTTTTAGTCTGATAAAGCTTCTTTTTCCCACCTAGAATGTCAGAGTCCAAGTAAAGGTTCTTCGCTTTTCCCCAGAAATACTGCACTGTGTTACTCTAATCAAAGCCATGGCACAGCTCTATCCATCCTGCTGCTCATACAAAAACCCCAGATGTTTAGAGAACAGGGACTGATGCACTCTACAGAGTAGAGCTCTACACACTTAGAGCTTCCAGGAAACCCAACCGATCCACCATGTACATGCTGTGTTGTTACCATGATGTATATGAATGTGCTTTAACTCCCAAAGAGGTAATGAAAGGTGATTAGAACTGAAATTAAAGCCTGTGGAAGCCTTAGCTCTCCCTTTCATACCCTGCTGTTACATCTATGTATCTTATGTCTACTTGAAAAGTAGATAGAAGGCAATATGCAGGTAATTAAGTCAGACAAAGTCATATAGAAACCAGGAACATGTTTTTAAAAGTAAAGATGATTAACCACTGAAAAAGAACAAGGGAAGTGACTAGTTCTTTGTCTTGATGCCTCCAAATGAAAAACAAAGGCTTTTTTCCCCTGCTTTTAACAATCCAGTTGATGAAGTATATGAAAGTATGAGATGAAATTTCAGAGTCTGTGTAATGCTAGGATAATGTACCAAACCCCGTGAATACTGAAAGGAGTGAAAGAAAACCAAGTAGTCAACCATTTTAAAGATTATACATAAATAAAGGGAAGCCATTATTAAAAAATATATTTCTAGTCAACAGCTAAGTACGTGAACCAAAACTAGGAACCATACTTCAATCAACAAGTTAACACTGGAACTTCACTGTTGGTCAGACTACCCAGTTATCTCAAGTACACTCTTTATTTCTAAAAATGCTTCTTATGCCATTTAATCTGACTAAGAACAAGGCATTGCTGAGTAAACAGAAAGCACTTGAAATTGTGGGGAGGTGGGGTGCCTGCGTGCCTCTGTTCCTCTCCTAACAGACACCTGCATGACCAACGTAATGGCTTTCACACCTGCCAGTGAAGTTAAGCCTCTCACCAGGCAGGGATTAACACCTTCCCAGGATGCACAGCCAGACCCTGGCAAAGGGGACAGGAGAATGGTATTGCACCACTCTGGCTGCTGGTTCTAGTGTCCAAGAACAGGGATTTGAAGAGTGGGGCTGGCTGCTCCTACATGCAGGAGCATGAAGGCAGCAGATGGGACATGTACTGGTGGCACTGGGACATGTGGGTATTTCTCCATGTCTAGCCATGTGCTGGAAAGAACTCTCCCAAGGGATTATATTATTGACTGAAATGTTGGCCCATACACAGGGATGTGTTCTGGCAGGCCAGTGTTAGCCCAGATCACGGACTGCCAGGTCAGCTCTCTTTATCTCTTTCAGAAAAAAAAGGAACATGTACTCCCTGCAAAGAGCTCTTTACTCCACTTCCCTATTTTATTTTAACACTAGATTTCCACTGATCTAGACATTGCTTTGCTAAGCCAATATTACCACTTTCAAACAATGTTGGCACTAAATTTGAGGGCCTCACAATACGCTTGTACTCAGTGAGTGTACAACAATTCCCACAGGTAACTCCGGGAATAGACAAAAAGTCATCCCCTATTTCCAGCCTTAGAAATGTGAGTTTCCTGTAGGATGGATGACCTATAAACAGAACAACAAGGAAAATCCCCGAAATGGTCAACAATGAGCTATAACTATTGATCAAGCAATTTCCATAAAACATTCTGCACAGAACATAGGAGTCATAAAAACTCCCAGGGATATTTGCAATACACACAGGTACTGCAACACTCCAAGCTACAAGACATGCCAAAAGTAGACTGCTACCTCTACTGTCATCCATCTCCCCATCTCTTGAGTGCTCTGACTGGGCATCTGGGGGTGTCTGAAGCACAGCCACACTGTTCTGATTTATAATCTTCAGTTTAAGCTTTGGTTTCGTCCGTTTTCTTCTCGGTACTGTAACAGTTAAGCTCTGTAACTGAGACATGCCGGATTCTGTCAAGCAGACTCCATCCTGGGTGTATGTCTTCGGTGGGTCTATAAAAGTTGAATGAATCATAACAGCAATATAAAACTCTTTTAGTTTACAAGTCTTAGATTTTTTTTAGGAATAGCACTTACAAGAGTTAATAATCCACATGTATGGAGCTGATCCGTGAGTGAAGAAATTGGTATAAATAAAACGGAGACACTGTCTTACACGTTACAGTTACTGCTTTATTACTCAGATGTCAAATCCAGGAACAATCTATTACATTGCTGTGAAACAACTTACATCAAGGACTCATTAGAAAGAACAATTTGATTATGGAAACTGGTGCCTTGCAGGGTATTTCCGTAACACTGGCACCCCCAGGAAACTGTCCAAGTCTTTGGGTCCACATCTTTGGGGCCCTATTTCTTATCAGTTAAGGCCCCTCTCCAGCCTTAAGCACTTTATCTTCATCATATTAATGACCTTAAACCTCGCAGAACTCCTGGCAACTCAGACAAGTTATCAGCCCTATTTCACAGGCAGATAAAAGACAAGCTACATCAAGCAAGCTGCTCAAAATTAAATTGGAAATGGTGGGTAGAACCCGAGTCTCCCAAGACCTGCAAGACTGCTCCCTCCTCAACCTGTTATATGACAACGGAGTCTACTGATAAGCTCTAATATTCCTTAATTCATCATGTTAGAAAAGTGCTGTCACCTGTGCTGGGGCACTGCAAGTGGAGGTTTGGGAACTTCCAGGGAATTAGCAAATAATGAAGAGGCTGCAATGATGCTTCAGCTCTTTGGAGCCAATTAAATCATGATTTGATAACACAGCTTTTGAAAACATACAAATACCATAACATTTGTTCCCTTAAGCCAAAAATATTTTCTTATGTAACATCTCACAACACAGCTGGTTCTGAACAATTCTTCCCAGTTGAGGTTTTTTCTTACACTGAACTTTAAAGGTGGGTGTTTCAAAAACATCTCATATTACTTTTCAGATTGAAGATTTGAGGGGAGAACCTTCTCTCAGAACTGCATTTGTGAGGTATGAAATTGAAATAAACTCTGATATGATGGAAGCTGCTGGGTGCTATCATTATAAAAAATGACTTGTGAGTAGGCTTGTCAAGATTATAAATTCCTAGCACAAACCAGACAAATACAGAAAAGTTGCATCCTACAGCTCCAGCCTGAAAACATTTGTGTACATGCTTGACTCAGCCACACTGTGTTATCACCACTGACATTAAGGCAAGCAGCTAAGTCTGCAGGATCAAAGCATAATTTAAAGTAATTATTATAGTGCAGGTATGGCAGGCAAAAGAGAAGAAATGAGAGAAGGAGCAAAAAAAAAAAAAAAAGGAAAGCATGCTGTGGTAACTGAAGGATAGTTAATGCTGTGTGTTATAAAACCATAAAAAAAGGAATTTTTGTCTCATGTAAAGATATACCCTTAAAATACGCTAAATGATCAAGTATTAAGCATTTACATTCTTTACCTAGTTCTTTTGATTTTGAAATAATCTGAGCTCCAACTGATGAATCACAACAGTCCAAAGAAGGCACTGAAAAATATAAGGAAAATAATTTCAACTTGTAAAAACGGTGACTTGATTTAAACTGAAACTATCAATTTTCCTTCGAACAGTTCCATCAACGTCCCTAATTTATACTGTTGGCAACGTGTACTTGCACCTTCAAAATAAAGTGCCTTTCCGTGTCACGGAAAATGTGACAGCAAAACAAGCCTGAGAGAAACTGAAGTTCTCCAACTTCCTGGAGCCAAGAACTGCACTGGAATGGCACTGAACTCAGTGGTAAATGATCTCCTTCTACTGGGCCAAGGGCAAAAGAATATACTGGATGTATGAGGGTAGAAAGTGACCTCTACACTGGTCATGATGTTCATTAGGGCTTTGCTGCCCTAATCCTGAAAAATGGAAAGGCTTTGTGAAGTGGGTATTGAGCAGCTTTTGCCCAAGGAGGGGCTGGCACACTCTGACAGCTTTGCACACAAGATTCCAGCTGTGTCTGTGCTGTCAGGCCTCTTACAGAGCACATATGAGAAGGCTGCTATGTCTGACAACAGGTGATATAGGACTTGTTGAAGTTAGACAGGGTAATTCTTATTCAAGATAAGGATATCAATAAATGGAACAGCAGAAAATCCATAACCTACAGCTTGTGTGCCATGGGGAAGCACTGGAACAGTGTGACTGAAAAAATAATAATCAAAATGTCCCACCTCTGCACAAGGCTACTGCTGTGGGTAGAAATGCTCTTCCCATCTGCCTTAACTACATAACCATAATCATGCTTCACTAACCCGTGTTGTGTACACTAAACTTTCAATATTAGTAGTGACTTCACAGAGATTGTGTAGGCAGAGTAAGTAAAGTGAAAATTAGGAACTTTCATCTCACAAGCACTGAGAACTAGATCAGAAAACCTGTTAGTTGGGCACAGTTAGCATTACCACATAGGCAAGTTTATCTGCTTTTTTTTTTAAACCAAGAAATTTTATTCATTCTGAATTTAAGACTCAGTGTCTGCCACACCAGTTGAGACCCCTGAGGCAGCCGTGGGAGGGTCAGTGTGTCATGTCAGACCCCTGCCCATGTCAGCCCCCTGCACCTCACACATATCTTGGGAGTCAGGGACAAGACTGGGAAGAGCACAAAAAGCTTCCAAGTAACACTTAAAACGACTACGAAAACTACAGGATGCCATCGAAGCATATAAGCAAATTTCAGGAAAGTGAAAGTCTGTCTTCAAAACCCACACTGCTTTAAAATGTATTTGTAACTCACATAAAGGATATCACCTTCAGCAAAACAACATACACGCGATTAGTAAATAAAAGAAGCCTATGAGACTTACTGAAAAACTGATACATACGGGTGGAAGGAAAAGACAAGGAAGAAAATAAACTCAAAATGACGTTTTGAAAGAGACACGGAGCTGGAGGGAAACAAAAAATATGGGACAAGCTGCAGGATGGAAGATACTCCAAAGCACTGAATTGAAACAACAGAAAAAAGGCAGATTGTAAGAACTACTCAAGGTGGAATAAGACATCATCTGTCCATTTAACTGGTTAAAATTTACAAGATGTTTTAAGACTGAGATAGCAATCATTGAACTGGAATCTAGGGTAAACAAAAAATTCAGAAAGACAGGCTTAAATGGGAATTTGAAATCCTTATTTAAAAGTCAAACAACAGAGAGCTCTTCTGATCCAGGTCAGACTATGAACAATTTTAACCCTGGAGACTGAATAGAGTTGAAATGCTCAAACAGACAAGCTGAGAGTCACAGAGGTGAGGCCTTCAGAGACCCACTCACAAAAACTGCGCAAACAGTGTTTGAAGACAGTATCAAACAGAATTCCAGAAAATGAGCTAATTAGAGTGCAGATTAAGGATTAAAATCAACCAAATGGATAGCAGAAAAACACAGTACTGTTAGAGAAAGACTGTCTAAAGGAGAAAAAAAAAATCAAAATTGAACAAAAAAGTGCTTTTTGAGGCATTCAGCTGAAGTTCAACCAAAACTGTTAAGCTTATTTGCAAAAGGGTTTAGACATGCTGGATATTGTACAGCATTTAGTAGGTTCAGCTGAAAACACGTAATTGCACAGAATACAATGTGATGACAAGAACTACAGTTGCAAAAAGAAAGGGGCTGCCATTTTAAAGGCTGTAATAGAAAAGAAAAATTCCAGAAAGAAATGAAACCAGCACAAGGCATGGCTGATGCAGAAATACAGCACTAGCAGAGGACTCATTACCGAGTGCCTGTGTGATTGACACAGGGATTTTTTTGTAAATATAGTAACACAAGAACTTTAGAGTTGACATAATAGACGTGCCAAATAATAAAAAACTACCTTTCAAATCTTTTTAACATCTAGTATTACGCTGGGTTTATATCTTCTGTTTGTAAAGCACACATAGAATTAGGTTTCAGAATGAAGAAAAATTGAATTCAGTTTAATGAAAACAGTACAACAGAGGCTCCCAGCCATCGTGGGTATCACTGGCAGTGTCGAGCACTCCTGGATTAGTAAGTGATACAAACTCCTCACTGCCTCCATGGGCATACTTACTTGAGCCCCGGGAGGAATAATTGCACAAAGGCAGCTGCAGAAACTGCCACCACATCAGCTGTAACTGGTTACAGAAAACCAGGCAGAGCTGGTCCTTTTGCAGAGGAACAAAAGCAGCACCAAGGCAGGAGGAAGCTGGAGCTTGGATGGAGAGAGGATGGGAGTAAGTGAGGAGGGATGAAATCTGCAGATGGGGCATATGATGCACACGGGCAAACGACAGAAAGGCAGAAGTGACGGTCAAGAGCTCCTTGTCTAGGAGTGAATGGGGATGAGAGAGACACACACCCCTCCTGACTGTACAGGTATAAAGCCCAGAGGAAAAGCTGCTGCTAACACCTGGTCATGAGAATTGGAAAAAAAATTCTACAAGGCACAGCGGGGTAACATTTGTTATAACTTAAGACTGTAGTAAATGTAATCTGATGAAACACTTGTCAGAGATGGTTATTTCATAATAATCCAACAATTAAAGTTTCTGGTATCTACTTTGGAGCAAATCTTACCACACTCTGGTTTTTGGTATTTATGTATGTTCAAGAAAAAAATAACTATTTATCTTTTATTTCTACCTCCTGAAGAAGATGACTTTGTAAGATTATCAGATATGATGAGATAGGGAAGAACTCTTACAAATTTTTTAAAGTTTCCATTTTCTGAAGGAAGAAAAATGGAAGCTTGCTCTCATCACCTACACACTAGGGCCATTAGCTCTTTACCAACAACAACTTGCAATATATTGGTAATTTCACAGGTTGAAGGGCTCTTGCTTCTTCTAGAAAATGTGGTTAGAAAACCCTGTAACACTTGCAACACATCCATGGTACATCAGATGGAAAGGGCAAGAACCATCCCAGTAAGAATCCCATAATATGGTACGTTTTAAGAAGCTTTCTACTGTTAACTAACATTTGTACCTCTAGGTTTATCAAATTCTAATTATTCTCACTTTGGAACAAAATGTTGTAGCAAATTTTCAAAGGAGTTTTAGAAGATTTAATGAAAGACCAAAACATTTCATATCCAAGTACATGCAGGTATTTCTATGAACATGCATCGAAGGACATATTCAGACATGCAGCTGTGCAGATGTACACATGTTAGAGAGGGTTTATATATACTCAGTCAAACCAGGAAAGAATAAGCACACAAACTTGTCTTATTTAAAAAAAGGTGGAAAAAACCTGCAAGGAAAACTTGGGAACTACCTGACAGGTCTGGCAAGTCTGGTTCCTATTCCTTGGAACACAAAACTAAACATGACTTCATGGAGATGTGCAAGAGGGACTAAAGCAAGGGCCAGCTCAAGCCTGGAAATAAAACATCTCTGATACCATCTCGTGAAGTTCTTCTGTCTCACATATCATGGGCTTTAATTATCTCTAAAAGGTAGCTCTGCCAGCTCCACAGAGAAAGGAAGAAGGAATATTTCTTACGCGGATCTTTTTTCTTCAAGTACTCAAAGCTTATTATCAAAACAAACAGAAGACTGTGCTATATCTGCAAAGTTTTTTTGCTTTTTCCACTTTCTTTTTGAATTTTTGAAAGCAGATCTTGACAATGAAGTGACTTGCAGAAATACAGAAGCATTAGTCATTCTTCCATTAGTGATAAAAAAACGCTACTTGGAAGTGTTCCAGCACCATGTGTAGTTGATCAGGGACTTTATGAACCCCCAAGGTCAGGTCAGCAAGTTACAATTACTGCTGGGATGAGGACATGCCAGTGGAAAGGGACATTAGATGCTCTACTGAACTTTTCTTGGCAGGCGTCTTGAGCACATGCTTCATGAGATCTTCAATCTTGATCGTGAAAGCCAATCCTACTGGCATCTTCTTGGTGGACAAATATTTCTTGAAACATTTGTTTCAGTTCTTGTACCTTCCTCCTACTGTTCTCTCGTGATACCCCCAATAAAGGGCTCATATGAACACTTTAATGTGCTTTTTTCTAAAAGTGGGAATAGGTGTTGATGTTAAAGCAGCAGAGTGAGGCAGAAACTCCTGTGAGCTGACATGCAGAGAAAACAGACCTGGGGTATCGCCCTTGCAGCAAGGCCATAAATCATGTCACAGGCCAATCTAACTGCTGACAGGCCACTCACAAGAACATTAACCAGCACCATCCCATGGAACCAGACGCTGTAAATATGCTTAAGCTGCAGTAACCTCAGCTCCTGGAGTCCCACTGCTACAGAACTGTAAGAGAGACTAATGAGGCAGTGGGTATCCGTGTCCAGAGAAGTGCAAAGTTCATCAGAAGGTACTATACATTTTAACTAACAAGAAAGTGACAACTCCTAGGCAAAAATGTATGGCAAATTCTTTTAAAGACTGCAGCCAGGGGGGAAGCATTGGTCCTCAATACTGGGAGAGCTGAGGGAAAGGCCTTGAGAAAACACAAGGGAGGAGGGGAAAAATGCTTACACAGACTGTTGTAACAGCTACTGCTGCCTCAGACAGACTCAAAGCATCAAAATATAAAACCTTTTTCAGCTTAGAATTAATTTTCAGATACTTCTGGAGTTATAACTTTAGAGAACTGGGCTTTCTTCCTTCTGCTTGGCAAAGTGAGATGCCTATTATCCTTTCAATACCGAATGCTTTTAGTTGTTTATCCAAATCTTCAATGATTCTACCCGGAGCTCCCAGTTAAGTTGCCTCTGACATTGCAACCAAATCACTAGAGGGTGAGAAAGAGCTGAGGACAATTCCACCAGGGTGCTTAAAACAAACACGAGCCAAATCTCCACCAGAGAAAAGAACCACAACACATTTCCAAACCTATTTATTGCAGTGTGCAATCCTGCCATTGGTTTCGATCGTCTCCTTACCGTTTGTTGGTGGTATGTATGGCCTACAAATGGTACAGTCAAAACCCATATCAGCTATGTTTTCCACTTCCTCCTCTGTGTTTAAGTTCTGACAGATTGCATGCATCCATCTAGAAATTAAGTGGGGGAAAAAATACAATTTAAAGGAAATATGTGGTGTTTTAGGAGAGCCAAATATCAGTCTATGGTCCAAGTAAATGTGAAATAGTTGTTTAGTTTGAATTCTTTTAGGGAGAAACCACAGAAATCAGGTTTTCCATATACAGAGTCCTCTACAGTGGTGTGTGTTACATATGCATATGGAGTAGCAGATCAACTATTTCCCTTCACAGGAAAGAACACTTTATAAAACAACATCCTGGACCAAATATGTTTTACTATTATAATGTTCTCCCTATATTGCTATAGTTTTTAACTTACTTTATACAACATAACCTAGACTTAGACTCACAACAATAGTCTTGAAAGGTAAATTATTACCTTGAAAGGTAAATTTTATTTTTACAGAGAGGGGGGTAAAAGAGGCACAGCATGATTAATTAATTTGCCCAGAGTCAGATAGTTAAGTCTGTGGTACAACTAGGAATGAACTACTAAGAGACTTCTGAGACTCAATAATCCAGTGTTTGTTACCACAAGACCATTCACTTCATCTTTATGCTTTGACATTGGGGTGGGGGAAATGAAAATAAGCCTTAAACAGGAAAAACCTGGGAAATATTAGAAATTCTTACCGATCACATTGTCTACACTGAATTATAAGCTCCTCATCCCTGTAAGTGCGATAGCAGATTGGGCAGGTAGACAAACTTGCACATGGAGCACACTGTGTGTAATTATTTTGCCATTCACATCTTAAACCTGGAGAAGTTGCTCCACAGTGTCTGCACCAAACACACCTGCAGAACAGACAAAATGATCTATTATTTTCTGTTCGTAGGAAGATTATTTTGTGGCTTTAAAACCCTTCTACTGAGAATGAGGTAATTTAGTTTTAATTTAGTTTAATAAGAAATGTTTAACAACATTTTTTGTATTTTTCGAAGAAACTTCCTAATTAATAATTCCCTTCAAACTGCAAAAAACAGGCAGATGGGGTTTTTTAACAGATCAAATGAGTTTCTGCTTCCAGTTGCCATTCACTTTGAGATCTGCAAACTTAACCACGTGAGAGGTCTATTCTGTTTGTGTTTCACCCAAGTAAAACAAATGGTCTTCAGAAGGTTTTATTTTAAGAACAATTTGGTGAATTCCAACTGAATGCTGGAATGAACATTCCGATGAATGTAAATTGGAACTTTTTTTTTGGCTAAGACTTTCAAAAGAAAAATGTCATCCACCTCTACTAATCTTACTTTTGGCATGAAGCAGTACCAAGAGGAGATAACAATTTCCCTGACAAATTGATAATCAAATGAAACAATTCAGAAGTATTTTGTTTGTTTTAATACACTTGACTTAGATATAATTCAAATGTGATTACAGTTCAATTGACATTGCTCATTGGAATGGTCTGCCCAGGGAGGTGGTGGAGTCGCCATCCCTGAAGGTGTTTAAGAGTAGGCTGGATGAGGCATTTAGTGCCGTGGTTTAGACAATGGGTTGGTGTTGGGTTACAGGTTGGACTCGATAATCTCCAAGGTCTCTTCCAACCTTGCAAATACTGTGATACTGTGACATTGCGAATACGAAGCGGCAAAGAGAAGCAAAAGAGGCCAGCAGTCACAACAGTCAACCCTCTTCCACTTCGCACCGCTCGTATTGTGGCTACACATCTTAGCGCTATGATTTTCCAGCGATTAAGGAGGCCCGTTTCGCAACTGCGCATGTGTGACCTGGCACACATGAATATTCAAAGTAGGCAGCATGAATATTTAAATCAACCCCCACACCGTGCCGCTTGGACCATGGGGGAACTGCTCTGCCCGCTCCGTGCCTGCCCCGTGGCACCTGCCCCAGCTCCACTCCCATCCCAGGGTCCCCACTCTGGCTCGGCTCAAGCTCCCGTCCTGTGGTCCCCGCACTGCACCGGCTCTGCTCCCGTCACACAGTGCCCACCCCAGCTCGGCAGTGCCTAAACAGCACAGGAGCGATGGGGGCCGTGTGAGGGTGCGGGGCAAATTTGCATATTAATGAGCTGCAGAAGGAGGGCTTTGTGGGTAGGGGGCAAGACCTGCGGTACTGTGGTATAGGAGACCCGACTGTACTTCTGACCCCAGAGCCAAACACACCATTTGCACTTCCAGCCTCCCTTTGGGACAGTCTGCAGGGGCGGATCCAGGCAGTAGGTGTGGTAGCTGATGTCGCAGTCATCACACAGCAGGAGCCTCCCTGGATCTGTGGCTTTCCCACAGGCTTCACACACTGTGCACTCCAGGCACCTCCAGCCTTTGCTGAGCACCACTTTCGTAATCTGCAAATGGCAATGTTGAAAATTATTTGAAAACTGCTCTATCAAGTGTGATCAATGCATAAATTAATCACATCACAAGGGGGGATAAAGCTCATCAGGTCCAAGAAACTTATGTACATTCTGGCTCCTCAAGTGGTCACAAACTGGATCTTCTCTTCTCTTCTCACAGTATGACCACAATAGCCAGTGCTGGGGATTTAGTTTTCTGAAGAACCAACCAACTTATTGTAATTAATATATATGCAAAAGCAGTATATAAACACAAAATCAAATTATAATTGCCTGGAATACACATATGGCATTTTGTAAAGTATGTGTAAAATAAAGTTTTGTGACATGTTTGAAAAAATGTCACTTTTACACAGAGGTACTTATAACCAATGAAAAGTGTATAGCATATATATTGCTGCAAATAGCTTATTCTGTGCTTACTAGGTCATTTCATACCATTCAAATTTAATTTTCACACATTCTTTCCTAGACTAATGAATGTAAAATGTATTAATTAACCACTCCAACTGCTGTCAATTCTGACAGCCAACAGGCAAATTGAATCAGCTAAACCTTATGCCCCTAGTAAATCAAGATGCAGTATAATTTTTTCTTTGTTTTTAATTCTGCTTGTATTTGGGTTTTAAGCTTATATCTCAAACTGTTATTTTAACCAACTGCTGGATAATCAGCACTATTTATGGTTGCAAAATTACAAAAAGGTTAATTTCTCTCGAGGCAACGCACACTATAAAATGACATTTAATTAAAGTCTTTCACAAGTCGCATACAAATAATGGTCACATTAGCTGATGAATATCTAACAAGTTAATGACTCCCCTAATTACCACAAAACCAAAGGCAGCATAGTGCTATTAAAGTACAATATGAAAACAGTGTAATCAAGTGATTTTTTTTATATAACAAAAGCACTCACCTTAATACTGACACAGTATGGATGGTAACACTGACCACACTGAGAACAGGCAAGCAACCTGCCCTCAGCTCCTTGGCCAAAACTCCCACAAACTACACACATATCCTGGAATGAGAGAGAAGAGCAGACTTTCAACACATGCCAGACACTACATTCTGAAAACATGTAACTGTAGGATACAACCAGCTTGCTGTACAACTTAACTCCTAACAAGGACATGCATTCACTTTTTTTTTTCTAATTAAAAGCTGGGAAACTAAGTGAAAATACAGTAAGTATTTTATCCTAACCTGATGGAGAGTGAACTTGTCACTGTTAGAGAAGAGGACAACTGTATTATGCATTGAGTTTTCTTCCTCATCTTTGTTAGATGAAATATCCATAGTTGTGACCTATAAAAAAACCACAAAACATAAATAGCAAGCCCATCACATTTTCTGTGACATGAGACAAGATGAAACATCCTCTACATATGCTGGAGAATACAAGCTTTGCAAATATTTATTCCTATAGTATAAGCTTTCATAAAAAGTTATCTCCATCAGAAATTAGTGTACTAATTCACATTTTCAAATCAGCACAAGTACCATCAGTACTTCACTTTTACACAAATTCTCTTCCTCCCCTTTGTTCCCCTTTACACATTACCCCAATGAATTTCAAAATGGAAACGGAAGGAAAGAGATAGCCTAAAGAAAAAAATTCACTCAGCAGGAATTGTCATACTGTGCCCAGGCTGGTCTGTTCCCTGCAAATAAAAACTGAAGTTCTTCTTATCAAAAAGTTAATTGCAATGGCATACTTTTGAGTATTAATTCAAAGAGCAATTGCAGAAATGTAATTTGTCCCATATTGCCTAAAATGTGGTTTAGCTAATGTTCCAAGTATGTTAGAGGAATAAGCCAGAGTTCTAAAGTTACTCGCTGTAAGCAGTTTCTTTATGAGGCTTATCTATCTTGACCATAAAAACTTGCACTGAACTTGAAACAGCTGGTTTGATCTCAATCCATAAGCTCTTACCGTAGACAGTCATTTTCTTTTTGATCAAGAGATTGTTACTGTGACCTGCCCTTTATTAATTCAGTGAATACAGGCACATACAACTTCTCAGGAAGAGAAACAAGAAAAAAAGACTTCAACCGTGTCCTGACTTCCATGCAAATCCTGCAATGCAGAATTTGCTGTCCATGAATTTAGACTAATAGGCCCAACTCTTTATTCTCTGATCCAGTAAGATAAGAGCACACAATTCTATATAAAAGATCAAAGGCATGATAGAGAAATATAACCTTGTTTTACCAGCTGTTCCAGTTGTATAAATGTGCGTTATTTTAGATACAGTATGAGGCTTATATAGATCTTTTTGTTTAAATAATAATTTAAATACTTGAAAAATCCACACATCACTCTAGGGACAAATGTAAATACTGTATCCAACAGCTACAGGAATCCTTCTGATACACAGTTGTTTAAACCCAGCATTTACTGAGGAACAACTAAAAAGTGAATAAATTGCTAATGTGTTTTAATTGCCAAATTCTTGAGAGCGCTGCAGCTGTAATTAACCAAAAAACACCTGAAACACATTGACACCTTCACCAAGACCATTTCCCTTGCTTGTTATTCCACAGGTTCCCCAAAGTTCTTGGAATTGCTTGCACATACAAAAGAACAGAATTTGAAGGATTGAAAATATTCCCATTTCAAACACTCAACTGGCAGAAGGTTGGTCCCTTGGCATTGCTCACTTCATCTACCCTATCGCAAGGCAGCCACATCTCTGCTCTTGAACTCTGAAGCTGCCATCTACTTGATGGCTCAAAGGATCAAATTTCTGAAGGAAAATTGAGTGTGGTGTCCATTTTGTATTTATAGCAAGTTACCTAACCCCTGGGGACAGGGAAATCTGATTGATGCAACCGATTTGTTACCAAATTCCTTTGGCCAAGTCCTTCCCCAGTGCCACTTAAAAAAAATTTAGGACTGACTGAATTAGAGGAATGGTCCCTATACTGACACAAGACACAAAATAAACAGTAAAATAAATTATCAGTTTTCTATGTGGGAGAACAGCACTAGTGGAAACCTCACAGGGCGTGTCTGTTAACAGGCGGTGCTGTTCAACACCCTCGTGTGCAATCTGAAAAATCAAGTGGAGATGCAAGGTGACAAAGCTTTCCAACAGGATTAGGATATTCAGAGTAATAAAATGCAAATGACAACTGTGAAGAACTGCACAACAACTTCATAAAGTTGAGTGCTGGGCTATAAAATGGAAAATTAAAGTCCACAGAGGAATGAACATGGCAAAAAACCTGATAAAGGATGGTCAGAAATACGGAGTAGCTTCCACATCATGAACAACACTAAATACTGCTATTCTCCAGACTAGCAAATCAAGAGTGGAAGGAAAGTAGGAGAAATTATGGAAATCTATAGAAACTGGATGGCATGGATGGAGGAGGTGAACAGAAAATAGCTCTCCACTGCCTCTTCTCTGAGAGCATTAAGGAGCAGGCAACTAATCCAGCAGGCAGCTACTTAAAACAATAGGTGGATGAGCTGAAAAAGGTTAACACAGCTTCCAAAATTTTTCTAAAATGAATGGGCAGATTTGTGAAAAAAGCTCCAACACAGGCTCCCCCCCAAAAGATACCACCTCCTGTTCAGCAAGTCCCTAAGCCACAAACCATTGAAATGTCTCCATCTCCAGGCCTCTTCTCTTCTGTACTGTTCTCCCAGCACTCAGATTTGGTACCTTGAGTAGGAGAACCTCTGCTCTGATCTCCCTGAGCTACTGTTACATTCTCATGCACAAGCCTTGCTCTCCTGTTCTGTCTTGTTCCAGTGAGTCCTGCCTTTTCCCAGCTTGTTTTCCATGCAAAAAATTAGAAGGACTACTCTAAGATTCACAATAGTTGTGTCTTCAAGTGGCAGAAGCAGCATAAATTTGCCTCAGGTCCATCAAGCTGTAGTGTTCCAGTTCCTCATCACAAGCATTAGCAGCCAGGCTTTATCAAACACCTCCTGCTTTTTAGGGCTTCTTGGTTTTAATACAGCATTTTAATACAAAGAATTATAGCGGAATAAAATCATGTTACCCTAACAGATTGCAAAATGACTTTTAAAAAAGTCTTACCCCTGGAATGACTACAGTCCCAACTCCATTCTTCAGTTTTGATCTGCCTCTGCCACCTCTTCCTGACAGACCAGCACCGCGTGGCCTCCGCTTCCCTGGGAATCCTGATCCACGGCCCTGTGCAAGCAAAGACAACAATGTAAATACAGCCTCAAGTTCTTTTATCATATGGGATTCAAATCTGTTCAATGCATCTAGAGAAAAACAGAAGTAAAAAACCACTCTATGATTTCAAGGGAATATGAGCACACAAGGCCGTAGTCATTAAATCACTGCATAAATCAGTGTGAAATACCTTTAACTACTTACATGGCATAATATGTTCTTCTTTATTACCACTGAGAAAGCATCCAAAACCAGGAATGTTTATTTTTTGCTCAGGAATAACTGGAAATACGGATTTAATTTTTTTCCCTCCACAGTTGCAAAGTTTCCAAAATAAATCCTTTGTTCTATGATTCATTTTTATTTTCTTTTTAAACAGTCAGCTCAGACAGTCATGGGACTTCTGAACAGGATCTGGACACTTGATTACTTGCAATCATAGATGTGTTTCCTATGCTATGAATAATCAAGCAAAAACTGGAACTTATTAGGACTCAATCCTGCTCCCACAGCAAAGCAGGAACTCTCTTAATTCAGCAAATATAAAGTGAACTTTTTATATTAATTCTAATTATTACATTCAGATCAAAATTCCCCATAACACTGAAGTTTTTCTCACAGAATATCCACTTATTTATACACAGCTCCTTCCTAATTTAAAGATACACAAATTAAGTGTTGTGTTTTGGAGTATTCACAGTATGTTCAACTACAAATTACTCTGGAAAACCAAGTATGTTTTTAATAATAATTACCTGTTATTCATACTGTGACTCGGTTTGAATTTTCTTTTTTGTTCTTTTAATTTCAAAAGGAACGAAGCACAAAGAGGATTCCTAATCCTCCCTAATCACTTCCAGAGAGGAAAAGAACATATTCACAGCATCCTCAAATTTGGCTGATAGATCAGACATCTTACAGGCTCTTTTTCAGAGCCTCTAATCTGTGCTACTGATGATAATTATGTCATATACTCAAATAAGCACCTTTCCTGCTACAAAACAAATGATTTTACTGCATTTCAAACTTGTGAATAACCTCGGTTCCTGACTCCATACAGGTTATCTAGACATGGTGCCCATATCCAAACATTCTCTGTAAAATATTTTAATATAAAGGTAAAACATTCCATAAACCAATATTGATGGAACTACAGAGTTCGTTGGGGATAGAGTCACCGACAGACATGAACAGTCTTTACTGATGGAAACATGAGCACTATGGCCTCAATATTCCCTACAGTATTTTTCAAATATGCCAACTCCTGCCCGAAAGAAAATAGAGAAGCTTGTGGTCACAACTAAAGGGAGAATTCAAGGAACTCAAAGTTAACATTTTATTAACATCCATCTATTAATGGAAAGAGAAATTAAAGGGACTTATTTTCACACACAGGCAATGTAATGCAATATTTGAGGAGTAAAAGAAAGGATGCTACTGAAGGCTGAGGTATTTGTATGTATTGAGGTGAAACAAAAAGGTGTTGTCCTTAGATATCTATGGGGTTAATACATATGCACAAATACATATGCACACACGGGACATACAAGCACCAATTTTTTAAGATGTAAACTCTTTTGATATGTTTCTTATGTTCTGTTTCAGACCAGGTATCAGTATTGTTATTTTCACACAACTAGTAACAGGAATAAACACATACTTGTATCAATGTTAATGCTAAATATTAAGCTGAAAATTAATCCTTGAAGCAGCGAAAGCTAAGCTGGTGTCAAATTAAAATAAAATCAGCATGAGAGTTAAAGTGAGATGAATGTAAATCATTGGGAAGCTACAGCTATTTGTCAGTTATATCACTTAGCTTTTTTTTTTTTGGCTTTTATTTAAACCAGTAATTCCACTTTGTTTCTTCAGGTGTTTTAAATGGTAAATGTCACTGTGGATACATGCGTTAGTCCATCTAATCAGGTAGGAAAGTTGTTATTTATTCCCCCATGAGCTAAAAATCATGTCACTTTGAATCTACTCTGCAAGATTTCTCCACAGCGACAAATTCAAGCCATCCTTCAGATCTCTGCTCCTTTCTGTGCCTGGCTCACCTTACTGCCAGTCTTAAGGCTATTCTCCTTCTCAGGTAATTTATTTTGGCAGCCACGTAAAGCCAACTACAAAAAGTGATGTACTCAACACACACAAAAATCGGGCAATACAAACTATTCTCTGCCCCTGGAAATCAGGGCAATGCCATCATACTGAACACTCTGGAGAGCACACATTTGTTAATCTGAAAGCTCCAGAGCTTCAATAAATTTTAGAGGCCTTAAACAGTAATAGAACGGAAGATTAATTCAGTTGTGAGCTACAGAATTTCATCACTAGTCTCTACAGCAGAAAGATAGCAATGGATACATGAAAATAAATTCAAGTTATTTACCACTTTGATGCTCCAAATGGCACTGCCAGGAAGCTGTCTGGATTTAAAAATGTCCCGACCTTCTGAAATGTCTGGGGACCAGGAAGGTGGGCTGACTGTATTATTGGTACTCCAAGCCCCCTAGGATACGGTAGGTGAGAAAATAGATGTATAAAACGTTGCAACACAAAAAAAAAAAAAGAAAAAAAAGAAAAAAAAAGAAAAAAGCAAAAAGCAAGCAACAAAAAAAAATCTGAAAAGCAAAGCACATGCAAGCATAGGCAGTTCTACATTAACTTCAGCAGTCAATTAGTTCACTGAGCGAGAGGAAGGTGGGAAATTTTTAGGTTCTCATAGAAACATACCCTAAAACATACATTAACTTCCAGTTGATGGTCATGTACAACGGAATGAGTTTTATAAATGAAGTATAATACAAATCAAAAGCAAGCAATCGTAACAACAACAAATTACATCCCTAAACTTTATTGCATCCATGAAGACAGTAGTTTGAGGTGGTCACATCCCCTTTTACATTTCGTATCACATTTTGAAGAACTCATGGCCTGAGTTGACTTTTGAGGCTAAACTTCCCACAACCACAGCAACAACTAGTTTGAGAAGCACATCAAACAACAGGAATATGAATAAACTATTCGACAAAAGAAAAAGAACACAGTCATGGTAATCGAAAAAGCACCTCTTTCCTGCCAGATTGCCACAAATAAACCATTATAAAACCCCACTGTTAAAATTTTTTTTCACCCCAGTGTTTTCATGTTATGTTGTAGTATCACATTTTAAGGTGTTATTATACACATATAATAATATATATTCATTGGGTGTGCCTGCAAACTTTTAAACTAATTATGATCCCTACTTACATAGTTCCCATCATGGTGGGATATTGTGTAACAGCCATAAGAAATCGGGCAACACAAGAAGAAAATGCTAAGATTGACAACAAAAACAATGCTGAAGATCCTCATACACTTTAAAATCTGTGGAAGACTTTCTCAAACACAGAATAAAGACTGTAGGAAACAGACCTCGTAAGTAATTTTCATTCCAAATGTACACATTAGTTAAAGGATAATATGCTTTCCTAGTTCTAAACTTGTGAGAGGAAGAAACACTGGCAGCAGAATCACATGGATGATATGGAATAACCTCAGAACAGTCCCAACATTTCACAGAATCACAGAATCACAGAATCACAGAATATTATGAGCTGGAAGGGACCCACAAGGATCATCTAGTCCAACTCACCATCTAACACCCGTAGGGAGACCGAGAGCACATCGCAGGGCATAACACCA
>WEKX01023410.1:156819-243993 GCA_013390025.1 Pitta sordida
CTGACTACCTCCTCTTGGATTACAAGGGGGTTATCCTGCACCCCAGCCCCCTCCATGCCACCGCTGGTCCAGTTGTCCTGCGGACAGTTTGTTTTGCTATTGAAAACAGAGGCAAAGTGTGCATTAAGTATTTCTGCTTTCTCCTCGTCTTTGGTTACTATATTGCCCTCCGCATCCAATAGGGAGTGGAGGGTGTCACTGCCTTTCTTTTTACTGTTAATGTACTTATAGAAACTTTTCTTATTGTCCTTGACAGAGACAGCTAGGTTGAGCTCTGTCTGGGCTTTCGCCTCTCTGGTTTTCCTCCTGCACCGCTTCACAGCTTCCTTGAACAGACTCTGACTCACCTCCCCTTTTTTCCAGAGGTTGTACATCCTCTTTTTCTCCCCCAGCTCCTTCAGGTCCTTCACACATAGCTGCTCACACAGGCAAGCCCAAACACATTTGCACCTTAGAACACTGGCCTTTCCAATTATAAGCATTAAGGAAAAAGAGACAGCTTTGCAAAATGTGGTTTGGGGTTGGGGTTTTTTTACAGAAATGAAATGTCTCCATCAAGAACTTGTTAGAAATAGTTTCCCTGGAATCAACAAGTCACATAAAGAGGTGTCCTGCTAACAGCTGCACTGACTGAAAACAAGGGTGACCCCTCAATGGATTTCAGGCAAGAAGGAGCCTTGACAAGCCCTCTCCAACCCATGAAAGGCCCAGTCAAGTCATCTCATTCTGCTGATGAAGGTGAGCATGAGCCAACACCTCATTTACCCCCTTGGGCAGGTGAGGAAAAGCTCATCTGATGCTTCCTGCTTGGGTGGGCAGTAACCTACACTGCTCAGAGACCTTGAGGTTCAAACTGGCACAACAGAGCCAAAAGAAGAAGTTTGTCAGTGACCTAAAAGCCTAATTATGCATAATTGTCACACAGTAAAAATGCCAACGTTTGGTTTTCAGTAGAAATCTGCAGCCCAGGAGTTAAACACTGGCTTGCACTGGAAAGGGAATATGGACAATCTAGCATTCAAAACAAAACTCGACAATTCTGCCCATATGAGGCGTTAATCAGACACAGAACCTACAAACCTGTGTGTTTCTGACTGCCCATCCATGTCTCCCCTCTGTCAAGGTACTTCCCAAAGCCACTCCAGCTGGAGTGAGTGCCAGCACTCGGGTTAAATTCACTGCGCTGGATGAAACAGTTTAGATTACAAGACTTTGCCACCTCAGTTTTTTGCTTGACTTCAGATGGATGGCCAGCACACAGACAACCCAGCAGACCAAAAATATCTGCCCCAGACACAGAGGGGTGCGAATCTCTTCTCTCAGGCTGCCAGCACCAGAACAAGAGGACATGGCCTCAAACTACGCATGGGGAGGTTTAGGCTGGATGTTAGGAAGAGGTTTTTCACAGAGGGAGTGATCCCTCAGTGGAATGGTCTGCCCAGGGAAGTGGTGGAGTCGCCATCCCTGGAGGTGTTTAAGAGAAGACTGGATGAGGAGCTCAGTGACATGGTCTAGATGTTGGGAGGTTTGGATGGATGGAGTGTGGTGCCTGTGGCTCCAGGGTTGTGGATCTGATCCCAGGGTGGGCGTTCACTTGGGAGTTGGACTCGATGATCCTGTGGGTCCCTTCCAACTCAGAATACCCTGTGAACCTCCTGACACACTAATAAGCAACTACATCAGCAGGTCTGCGGCAATAGGAAATTCACCTTAACTACACCAGCCACAGGTTTAATATCACAGAACAGTCAATCTTAGCAAGATAAAGTTAAAGCTTTCACTGAATTTTAATTACAGTTTTCCTTATATTTCTAAAATTAATGATGCATAGTAAGTAGCTGTTCTTATAAAATGGCAACTCAAAATCTGTACAGTAGCACAAAGAAAATCTAAGTATCACAGAAACAATCTTTACATCAATATATAAAGGCGGCAACATGCTGACTAAGGGTCAAAATTCCAGATCTTAAACATGCTGAAAATACTTATTCAACAACTACAATTACCTATTCTTCTTAGGAAGGAGCAAAATTATTTTCCTTTTACGAAAATACACTTTTCTAGTGATTAAGTATATTCAAAAGATTAAAAACCTAAATGAACATTAAATCTGAATACGAAATATTCACTCTTGCAAAACAAAATGAATTGTATATGATTCATGAACCATATTGTTAAGAATGAAATTGGAAATTTAATCCAAGTTTTATTGTAGATCAGAACAATTTGAATTCTTGGTCAGATAAACTTAATTAAAACCACACACTTCCACAACACTGCGAACAAATGAATTACATCAAAGAGATGCATTAATTATATTTTGGCTTTTAATTAATGACTATTACCACACGACACTGAAGAGAAAGTTCTATTCAGCTCATTTACATTCGAACCCTGGCAATTATTATGTACTGCGACAGAATCAGGAAGTTCTAATTCTCCATCATATTCTTGAGTCCCCAAAACTGAACAACACAGCTGCGAGTAAATTATAACAAAAGGAAACCCAATGTCAGCAAGGGTCAGGAGATCTCACTAAATTACCACTGACTGTGTTTAGCTGCTTAATGCTTCGTGAATTCTAGTGCAATTGCAAATGCACAAAGCTGGATTTGCAATTTAATATTTAATGTAATTTTGGGGTTGTGAACAAACTTGAATCAGTCCAAAATATAGCTCCCCTCATTAAAAATACCCAGAACAACCACAGAACATAAAAACCACAACAAACCTAATCCTTGAAAAACACTCTTTTTGACCTTTTGCTTCAACATCTACCTTTACAACCATATACCTGGTAAGTGAAGAGAGCAGAAAAGCCATAACACCCAATAAAGAACATACATCCAAACCCATGGCAGTGCTCTGCATTTTTGGATGTCATTTCAAATCTCTTAAAACACCTACAAACATGCAATGAGTTGCATAATAGTGATCACCTACATCTTCATGATGAAAATTAAATATCTCTCATTATGGTATTTTTAAAGGAAAACACTCTAAAGCAACATTCAAAAAATACTTAAGGTCTAATGAAACCAGTAGAATTTTATTATTTTCTCTTCAATATCATTCTACAGAACAATGTCAAATCTCCCTGCCAGTGTTACAATGCCACATTTTGCAATGCCTTCCATTTATTGACTTCATCTTATACTTCCTAGTACACAGTGCCATAGCAAAAATAACTATATTTCAATTTTCTTCAATTCAGATACAGCATACAGCTAACAGCATTTAAAGTCTATTTCCACAGGGGAAAAAAATTGCCATTTTCCCTGTGAAGATTTATTTCCAACCAGATATACATCAGATTAGTCATCAATAAACTCAGATGATAATTTCCTTTGAGACTACAGCTTCAGAAAAAAAGAAATATGGAAATCATTAAAGAGAGGTCCTGTCCCTGGCATAAATTTGCAGTCCATAGGCAAGAGTGGAGCATCTGCATGTTCCATGGAGAAGATCTTGTACAGACACAACTCCAAGAACAGCACTGGAAAATCTCAATCACGCTGGTACCTACTTCTGAGTATCTGTGATCCATGAACAATTAAATTTAATTTATAGGTAAAAACTAATTTGGCTTCACTATGGAATAGGGTAACAGAAAAAGAAAGGAGACAGGCCATATGTAACTGTACCTACATAGAGATTTATACACAGCTCCCCATTTGCTTCGAAGATAGATTTTCTCCTGTTGTTTCCAAAAAAAATTTGGGATGCCTGCAACAACTCCATTGGGGAAAGGGGTGGTGACAACAGCAGCACTGACAGTGCAGCCCTGGAAGGGACTCATGAAGCCTTTTTAAGCAGAATATTGTCTTTGCCATTTGTGAGATGGGTTTTAATCCTCACAAATCAGCAGTGATGTGGTGTTGCAGATTAAAGCAAACTACGAAGATTCAGTAGAGGAAATCACTTCAAATTACACATAACTTGGTATTCAGTAGCAATCCAGAACTATCATTCAAATATATTTTATTAGCAATTGTATTAATAGATTCTGAAGGGCTAATAACTCATCCTATGGCCCAGTGCAAGACATCAAATTTAACGAGAACAAATCCAAATTACAAACTGTTCCTCTACATGGATTTCCCTGACTCCAGTGAAGCATGTGTCTTATAAAAATGAGCAGCAATATATTCAGGATCTAGAGAATTTTTTTTCTTATTCTTCCTTATATGAAATTCCATAAAACCACTGCAATGGATACTTTATTGCACTTTTTAAACAGGAAAAGGACATTCCAACAAAGTAAACTGCATATTAAAAGATTTAAAACTTCTAGGAGAAAATGCAGAACATGACCATGTGTGGAGATTGGCTAATGTTGGCTTGTCTTCGGGGCTTACAGTGTAATCAGACTCTTTCTGTAGGATGTATTTTAAACCTGTACAGTCCAGGACAAGCTACTTGTTCTGCAATGACAGTCCTTGGCACAACAAAAGAAAGGAGATGTGAACCCAATGTTAACTTCACCAGCTAGCAACTCCACCACAACCTCTTTAACCAATAAAAATCACTCAATTTGTGTAACTTCTCTCTCTCACTTCACTGCCCAAGACAGGCTGCCAAAAACTCCAGCACCTGCAAGGTAACATTTGTCTGGTATAACCTAGGACTTGACCCACAGCCACACATCAGCAATATGTGTTATTTTTTTGATCCCCAAACGATAAAACCAACCTGCCTCTGAGAAGACAAAATTCCTCTTTAGTTACACTCGAGAAGAGCCAGACATGACATGATTTATTCTGAACTGCTACACCTATAGCTATAACTTTATAGAAACATTTTATTACTCCAGAATTGTTTTCTCCATTTTTCACTTGTTTTGGATCAATGTGATCACCTCCAGATGGACATGAACTGAAACACTGTTTTAGGCTGAAATGTTTTAAAATAAGCTTATGTCTCTTCTCCATCCGTGGGGTCACAATGGCATGGAAAATATGATGAGATGTCACCAAGTAGCACTTTTCTCAGCTACCAGCTCCTGCTCAGTGTGATGCTTTCCATAATGCAGAATTAGAGAAAATACTCATTTTGAAGTGTCTGTAGTATTGACATAAAGAAACAATAGCTCTTATTTCTCTGGTTTTACACTTCACAAAAACCAGCTTACTTGCCTTCAAACCTACCCCAAAGAATTGCCACGTAACAGGAAATTAAACTGTCTGGATGGAATCCTGTGCCATGAACTCTGGGATGACCCTCCCTGAGCTGGGAGGTTGGAGCAGATGACCCACCATGGCCCCTTCCAACCTGACCCATTCTTTGATTCTATTTCTGCTCCTATCCACAACTCTACATTTAGAAAAGTATACAATTCTTAAAAAAAAAAAAAGATGTTTTCAGCAAAAATAATAATTAACCTCCCCTAAAACTAAGCAAAAACTTAATTCTGTGAGCAATCCAAAGGTATTCCAATACATGCCTTACACATTGTGGATTTGTCCAATAACACCTTGCTCAAAAGGAAAACTGTAACTGGACATTTCAAAATCTCTTTTTTTACAATCTACAGATCACCATTCAACAGGTTTCAGACCCTCATCCAAAGCCCCAAACAGAACCTTACAGCACTGGAGAGAATTTTGTCACTATTTAAGGCATATACATATTTCTGCAAATACGATACACTAACTGGACAGTGACCCAGAAAAATGTAACAGCAGCACAATAAACACAGAATTCCCAAACTCAGTGGAAACAGAAGAAATAACCAAAAAAAAACTTGCAAGCTTTTTATCTTTTTCTGTTTTAAAATTTAATTTGAAAACAGATTGTCTCAGAGGAGACCTTACTGCTCTCTACAGCTGTGAGGGAGGGGTCTTGGTCTCTTCTCCAAAGTAACAAAGGACAGGACAAGAGCAAACAGCCTCAAGTTGTGCCAGGGGGGAGGTTTAGATTAGATATTAGGGAATATTTTTTTCACTGAAAGGGTTGTCAGGCATTAGAAGAGGCTGCCCAGGACAGTAGCAGTGTCATCATCCCTTGAGGGATATAAAAACCAAGTAGATGTGGCATTGAGGGACATGTTTTAATGGTGGGTTAAGGGTTGGACTAAAACGTCTTGGAGGTCTTTCCTCCAAGGTCTTTCCTCCTTTTTTTTTGTTTCCAAACAAAAAAATTCTATGATTTAGTGATTTAGCATCACAGCTAGGATTTTGTGTTACACCTGACTCCTACACCTCAATTCAATTCAATTTTGTGTTATTGAACCACATATTAAGAGGTCAATGTCTACACTGGATTATACAGAAATCTCAGAATTACTCAGGTTGGGAAAGACCTTTGAGATCATCGAGTCCAACCTTCGACAGATCACCACCTTGTCAAACAGACCTGAGCACCAAGTGCCGTGGCCAGTCACTTCTTAAACACCTCCAGGGATAACGACATTGTACTCCAGGTCAGCTCAATATTCAGATTTTACAGATTTGTTTGTTTGTTTGTTAAGATGTGTATATATTTTGCTACAGGTATTTACGGTTTCATATTTTCCTCAATAGGTTCTCTTCTAATTTTACCAGTAGCACGATGCTGGTTCCTATGCAGAGCAGGGGTGAATTGCACAGGCAAAGAAATACAACTCTTACTGGATCAGGAAAGAAGAGAAATAAACTTGCCCAATGGAAAACATGAATTCATTTTAGACTGAATAAGAACAGCACCCCTTTTCAATTTGCATGATCAGCTAAGCAAATAAATTTAATTTTTAAGACAGCATAAAGAGCAACTTACAAAATTATGTTTCTACATGCTTGTATATAATGATAATAACAAAACCCCCAGAGATAATCTAAAATCTTCCAAATTTAATTTCTTATATTATGTTTGTTCCCTTTATTACTTTTAACCTTTCAGAACACTCTCTCATACCTCTTCTTGAGGACTAAGAATTTTGAACCCTTAAGTGACATGTAAAAATGGAAATAATTGTGCAATATATAACAAGCTTTTTTAACACCAAGTTCAAAAAAGCATGAAATCATCAACCTAGAAGTTCCAAAGACTAAAAATAAACTGTGATGAGAAATGTAACACTAATTTGTCACACTGACACACTTTCTGTATTGAATTTCACAAACATGAAATGAATACTCTGGATCCATAAACCATTTCTCCCAAACTACACAACTCAAATAGAGAGCAAGATGTTGCAGAAAGCAAGACTTGAGGATTCTTTTCCCTTATCGAATTTAATCCTGGATGAACCACAACGATTTGTACAAGACAGTTCTTGCATGGTACTTGCTAATGTAACAAAACCACAGAATTATTTACCACACCATTAGAAATGTCGATCAAGAAAATATCTGGCAGCAGGATGGAAACAGAGTTGCAGCAGGTTATTCTATAAAGCCAGTTCTAAGACACTTCAACACATTTTGAAAGTACTAGCCAAAATAAAGGCCTATATGAAAAATATTAAGAGGTAAGTTAAAAGGCACAGCATTATGTATATGAAAAATACAATGAATTTTCTCTTAGCTTGCACTAACCACGAGCCAAAACTTAAATTCTCACCAGAGAACCTTTATGACGGCTGATCTTTCAGTTATTTACCATGATATTAATTCCTTAAAGAAATAACTACACACTCCCTTAGGAGAGTAAAGGCATATTTAAGAAATAGGTGAATATGATGCATTATGTTGAAATGTGAACTATGTGCTTCACAAATATATAACGAAACATTGCACATTCTTACCTGTCTTGATCTGGGTCTTCCAGGAGAAAACTTGCGTTTGGTGATGGCTGGTTTTCCCATGCCAATTTTGGGAGTGACTGATATGTAAGTTGTTGGGAGAGCACTCCCAGCAGTGGAAGGCAGTGCTGGGGGCTGACTGTGCTGGACATCTCGTGCAGAATGCAAGCCTAGTGAAACATCTGGCGAGGAAGACACATTAGTCTTGCTGATATTAACGGATGGGGGAAGTGAGGGGCAAGTCTCAGCTGGTGATTTTAGGGGTTTCTCTCCAAGTAGTGAACTATTTGCAACACCTTCATTTGAAGACGTAGTTTCTACACCTAGAAGAGCTGGTGTTTCTGACTTTTCACGAGTCTCTCCCTTTTCTACATCTTTTTGCACTTCCATAATTTCCAGTTGTTGTTCTCCAGGGGTAGAAATATCTCCTTTACTTTCAGCCTCCAGTATTTCTGGAGTCACAGTTACGGCCTCGGGTACTGAAGACAGAGACCGAGAGTCTACTGTGGATGCTTCTGCCACCTCCATGCTACCTTGTGGCAGCTGTGTCTCTTCAGCTTTTTTGTCTAAATCCTGCTGTGTTACAGCTTGAACGCCTTCCATCGCTTCCATCATTTTCTCAGCCTGACTGTCACCAGATGCTGGTGTCTTTTTAGGAGACATTTCCATTTCAGCTGAATTAATTTCAACAGAGACTTCTGTTTCCAGTTGTGTGGTCTTGTCTTCTGGTGATACGCCTGCAACTAAGTACAACCATATTAAAAGCTCACTGTGAAAAAGAAAAAAAAACTTACACTGCTTTACTGGTCAACAAGTATACTTGGTACACATCACTCATGTCAGGGGCATATCACTTTACTTAAGTGAATTTAATATGTAGCTTAAAATATACTTCATAAATATCTTTCTTTGTACCTATGTTTGTAGTAGTCTATGTTTTTAGTTCATTATTTTTCTCCCCTGAAAACACAGTGGAGTACATCACAAGGAAGTAGACCCATGATTAATTTTTGAGGGATTGAACACACATTTCCAGGTAGGCAGCCAAAAGTAGCTGCTCCTTTTTCATTTCTGTATTGAAGATGTATGGCATCATAAATTAATGTATTTTAAACTACTGTCCCAATACTTCCAGAAAGCAGACAGCTAAGAAGAACAGAACAAGTACAGATAAATAACATTTTCTTCCTAACACTCTTTCAGGCTTTAGAAAAACCACCTGAAATGAAAAAATTGATGCTGCTTTTAAATTTACTGATGTCTCATGACTTTCACAAATATTTGTCTAGCCTTCTCTTGAATCAAATCAAGCAGCTTTCATCCAGAACCTTCTTCACCAAGGAGTTCCAGAGCTCTTGTTCCACTCCATCAAGAACCACATTCTTTTCTCTGAATTTGCCTTCCCGTATCTTCCTTTGATGGATCTTGATTCTCTTACAGGCCATTTAATTCTTTTAACACTTTCAGTCTTCCTGAACTCTCATTGCTACAACCTCTCCAGTCACCCCGGTTCACCAGTATTTTATTAAGAATGTGTATTCACTGATTAGTTTGAAATCATGGCCATTCTACCCCAGGCTGTGATGCACAACAGAGTGTTCACAGCTACCCTGCACACTTTTATTTTGCCATGTCTATAAATGCAGGTTTTTAACTCCCCTTATAGCAACCATCCTCCAGTATCACCTAACACTAGATGGGACATACTGGAGAGTTCTTTCCCATTGATATTTGTCACTAACACATTTAGAGCACTTGACCCAGAAACCATTTTATTGGTATACTTTTCTTTAGCTGGTATTTCATGTGTGTTTGATAAGATGTGTTTACTTCCAGAACACAAATGTTCAGCTACTGCAACACCCCCTGTCTAGAAGATCTTTTTTTAATTAAACAAATTATCTTTAACTTACAAAAGGAAAAAAAGAAAATAGAAAATCCTTAACCAAGGATACTTGTAGTTAGAACCATAAATCACATAAACTAGAGAGAAGTTCTACAATGTGCCCCACAACACACCAGGGGAAATTAATCCAAATCAGTTATTTGCAGTTACAAAAAAAAAAAAAGCCTTGAAGAGAAGGTGAGTGACAGTATTTGGGCAGCCCCCCTCAAAAAATTAAAACAACTTTCTCCTACACAAATACTCTGCAGACTATCTCTGCTTGCAATAAAATACTTCTTCAGCAAAGGAAGTTAATACTCTTTCTTGAGAGCTCAGACAGTAGAACTGTTGTAATACATCTCTTCATGCTTTCTAGCTGATTTTTCCTCTTAAATTTATAAAGCACTGGGTGGTACAGGGTTCTGCTTCTGAAGGGTTCGGGACTGGAACTGCAATTTTCTCAGAGTACAAAACTCTTTCTTACCTTCTGTGACACATCCAACAGCTGATTCCTGATCAGGCCCATCACCAGTAACAGGCTGTTCCTGAAATGTCACATCCTCTCCACTATTTTCCATTTCCATTTCATTTGGACAAGCTTAAGGAGAAGCAAAGAAGTTATTAGAACTGCTATGATGTTTATTCTATTAGTTTGTGCTTTCAGTCTCTGCACGGGTATTAGATGGTGAGTTGGACTAGATGATCCTTGTGGGTCCCTTCCAACTCATAATATTCTGTGATTCTGTGTGATTCTGTCATCAGTAGTTTCTGTTAGAGCTTTTGGCTAAAAAGATTGATGGTTAATGATGAAAAGAGTTAGGACAAGTCAAGTCAATGAGAAGTTTAAAGTGACTACAGGGTGCTCCTTAAAAATTAAGAAACTTTGACTCATTAACACTGAAGCTGTTTTATACCTTTCAGATTGTGAAATGTATCTGTAAGGCAATTATATACAACTAATCATGACAATATATACAGGGTCACAGACTTTTGCAAAACCTAAGCAAGACAAAAAAGGTTTTTTTCTTAAATTCCAAGTCTGTTAAATTCAACAGAACTTGCAGCATGAAGGCTCCAGAGTTGTACACAAAGACTACCAAGGCCTGTGGGATAGAGATGAGGTTCCATCTACTATCAGCACTTGAAACCCTGATTTTCAGTTAAGGAAAATTCATTAAAATGCACTAGATAAACTAGAAGTGTGAAAAACAAAGTACGTATATAGCAAGCATTAACTCAAATGGAACTGATCTTCCATGGATGTTAGCACAAAAAAAGTGAAACAAATATAGCTTTCTGCATCAAAAAAGTCTCTTTTAAGTTCAAAAAGCCAGAAACTATTAGGTGATGCTACTTTTAGCACCCTAAAAGCTGCTCTCTAAAGTGATATTTTAACTTCGAGGAAATGATAATTTAGATTGGCTCCAAATCTGATTTTAAAGTACAAAAGTGCTCTCCCGGGTATAAAACACTGCGTGACTGTACTAATGTAACAGCTCCAGATTACTCCTCGTAGCTGAGATGCCAGTCCTGCTCTTCCTTGGGGAGAAGAGGTGCTTGTCGATGCTTCCTAACTAAAGCACTGCTTAAAACTTTAGCCTTTCAGATTAACCTGTTACTAATTCAAAAGGGCAGGAAACCAGGTGCTGTCCCACTATATAATTTTTGGACACCTTTGAAACGTTCTATGTGCATTGCCTGAGAGTCCAGCAGCCTCTCCAAGCCTTTCAGCAGTGAAGATCTTCAGAGGCCACAGTGGCCAGTCTTTGATTCACTGGCAGAGTTCTGCTCATTTACACACATTTACCTACTGTCACTGCCCTTCCTCCAGGAGCACCTTTTTCATCACATCTTTCCTGCTCACAACAGGTGAACTCTTACATGTACAGGCTACAATCCAAGAGAATGACTTGTTTACACAAAACATCAGCTTGAACTCAAATATCAGGGTCTTGTTGTAGTCCAACAGTTCTCCCTTTCCTGTCAGAATCCAAGACTTCGAAAAACACAGATATTTATGCAACCGAGCTATCGACTTCTTTTAACAAAAGATCAATGCACATCGAAAATGCACGTGGCATTTAATCTGTTACATTTTACCTTGCTTCTACATTTAACCCCAACTGTACTTCCCCAGGGAAATTCAAGCAGCGTGAGCACAGGTGCTGCCCGACAGAGCACGTGGTGTGAAATACAAAAAGGCATTTAGTTATGAGTTCATTACACAGCTCTTGTGGATAACCCACTGCACTCGGATTAGCAGATCCAAATTCTCTCTGTGCTTCTTTACTGTTACTGACTAATTGTTTAAAAAATACTTTCCACTTCTTTCCACCTTCTGCTTGATTTTTCAACCTAGACAAGAATCTGTCAGAAACAAGATGACTAATCATATATGGCTTTGAAAAAGAACACCTGACTAAAGGCTGTTTAGTTAAATATGTACCTGTCCCTTGGACATAGTCCAGCTCCCAGTGCTGTGTCCTTCCTGAACACAGTGAGGAGAATGGGCATTGTGAGACTGACAAGTAGCCAGAGAGAAACGAGAGAACAGGATTTCTCCAGGAACGCTGCAGTCCAGTGGGTGCAAATCAGGCTGCCAGCACCAGAACAAGAGGACATGGCCTCAAGCTACGCCAGGGGAGGTTTAGGCTGGATGTTAGGAAGAGTTTTTTCACAGAGAGAGTGATCTCTCAGTGGAATGGTCTGCCCAGGGAGGTGGTGGAGTCGCCATCCCTGGAGGTGTTTAAGAGAAGACTGGATGAGGAACTCAGTGACATGGTCTAGACAATGGGAGGCTCAGATGGACAGAGAGTGGTGCCCATGGCTCCGGGGTTGTGGGTTCGATCCCTGGGTGGGCGTTCGCTTGGGAGATGATCCCGTGGTTCCCTTCCAACTCAGAACAACCTGTGAACATCTAGAAGAAGCTGGCTTTGCCCAGGAGGTAGGCTGTCAAATCAACACATTTATGAACTGTACCGCCTCTAAAAAAATTAAGAGGAGTTTACAGCTACAGGCTGGGAAGCTGGAGCTGGAAGTTTGAGAGCCACAATTAAAGTGCTCACTAGCCCATGTTTGTATGCAGGACCCCGACACCAGAAAATGTTTGGAGCAGACAGCTCACCCATGGATTGCTTGAGCAGCTGCAGTTAAATAAAGCAACGGATGAACTCCACAGAGCAGGATATGAATGGCTGTTTCACAGCAGCCCTAGTGAGACAGCTGCAGATGTCATATTTGATGTTAGCACTTTGGAACTGTGAAGTTTACATTTGATTACCTGTTATACTGTCAGGTTCAGAAATGAGTTCAGAAGTGTTCATTACACCACATGACTGAGTGTGATCCCCTTCTCCTTGTCTACAAAGAGTGCAGATGTAGTCTTTCAACTGAGACTCCAATTCACTACCTGGAGATCTGTCACATTCTATGTGAATCCACCTGGGGAGAGATTAATTTATTGAGACTACGAGTTTAATACTAAAAATACAAAGCATCATAGTAAAAATTCATTTTAAAATATCAGTGTTTCTCATTCTTATGGGGAAATAAAAGATTTGCAATCAATGGTTTATTAGAGAGAATTGTAAAGTAATACATCAGCATGTCAAGTAAACAGTGAACAAAATTTAATATGCAACACCACAACAGGTATGGCAATATCGTGACATTGCACATACTGCTATTTTTAATTTATTTTTTTATTATAATTGAAATAGCAAAACACATACCATAAACAGAAAACACTTGAAAATTAAAAAAAACTCACAAGATAATCGTAAACAACAGTCTTAAACAGTAGAACAATGACTTTTCTAGTCTGCTTCCTCACAAAATAGGTGCAATTTAAGAAGCAGCCGCAGTACATAACTTTCAGATACCCTCAGGTAACTGCTAATTAATACTAATTTGCTAAAATTAAAATAAACCTACTATTGTTCATTGCATTTAGGGATGAAGGATCAAGAAGTTGCACAAGATGCTGTAACATTGTCCATCAAACACACTGTAGACCCTTCCCAGAAACACATCAGTGCCACACAGCTAATCATAAGCTTCATGCATCTCAGTACAATTTAACAAAAATCTGGATCCTTACCTTTTGCACATGTGACAATGCAACATATCTTTCTGGAAGTCTTGGAGGCACAGTTTTTCACAGAAAGGACAAGATAAGTTGTCTTGCTGTTGGTAACAACTGTCACATACCAAACAATTATGGTGCCACTGACAACTTGTTCGTGTGCCACACTCAGCACATACTCTACAGTTCTAGAGATCACAAGAATTTAGTTGTTAATTATGATATTTCACAATGTGATAGAATTGCCATTAACTGACATTTTCCTGCTTTGAGTTAAATTTAGTATTTTTTGCCCTTGACAACACAAATAAATTATCCCGGATCTGATAACAGAGCATGAAGAACCTGCACAACAGCAAAAAGTTTTCTTGCACTACTTCCTGACTTGAAAAGAGTATTTCTTATGAGAGCAAACTTTTTTATTTCTAATCTCAGTCATCTTACAACTGACACAAACTGATACAACATTACATACATCTCACATACAGGAATTCCCCTTCTTATGCTGAAATCATATTTTTATATTAATTATACTAAGCCACAAAATTACTGAAAAAACCCCAACAAATTCATCCTGCCCTCTTCAAATGCAAAGGAGGAGCTGCAGAACTGACATTTTGGTAAGCAAGAAGCAGTTGAATATAAAGAGCTTTCGAGTATAGACCTCATATACAAATACACATACAATGATATAGATCTTATATACTAATGCATAGGCTTGAGTTTACATCGTAGTTCACATTAAATCATGAGAGCAGCTGTTGTTAGCTGAAGACTACCAACACCACCTGGATCCTAGACTTCTCTTTTCCCTGTGGGGGTTGATTTACTGTCCTGCCTGGGCTGCTTCAGCCACTGCCCCAACAGCTTCCCTCACAGAGCAGCTGTAGAGCCACAGGATTTACATACAAGAGGGATTCCTTCAGAAAGTACATTACATAGCAACAGCTGTCCACAATACACCTGGAACAGCTTAATATGGAGAAAAAAGTTCAAACCTTTAAAATGACCAGGAGCTATCCCGAAACCTTCCCACTTACTTTACATTTCCAACCATTTGTTGGAACGGCGTCCATAACTGGCTGTAGACAGAAAGTATGGTAGCCTTTGTCACACGTATCACACACCAGCATCTTGTTGTCTTCTCCAGAATGTCTAAGAAAATGAACAAGTGATCAAAAAATTATTCCAGTAAGCCACAGCAAAACATCTGTTTAATGAAAAGTCTGAAAAGGAAAATAGACAGCTGAGTACATGAAAATATACAAATATTACTTACAACTAGCTCCAGGAACAATGCCTTCAAATTAGTTTTTAAATATGAGTGCAGACCCCTATGTTAATTTAACAAGTGTTGAGGCTGTGAAACCATTCTGACTTCTAGATATAATCCCATTTTCATTTACACGTGTAGGCAGATATAATGGCCTTTCTGTACTGAAATCACCTCAGAATCTGCAATATTTTATATTTTTCTGAAGAGAGCATTCACTTGTACTTGCTTCTACAATCTGACTGTAGTTTTCTCATTGCATGGAGATGTGATTAAAATTTCGTTCTTCAACAGTGGCAAAAAACTGTACAAAATAATCATAGAATGGTTTGGGACAGATGAGACCTTAAGATCATCTAGTTCCAACTCCCCTGACATGGGCAGGGATACCTTCCATGAGACCAGGATGCTCAAAGCCCCATCCAGCCTGGCCTTGACCACTTCCAGAAATGGGGCACCAAAAACTTCTCTGGGCAACTGCTGTCAGTGTCTCACCACTCTCACAGTAAAGAATTTCTTCTTAATATTTAATCTAAATCTACCCTCTTTCAGTCGAAAGCCATTCCCACTCGTCCCATCACTACATGCTGTAGTGATGTAAGAAGTCTGTCTCCAGCTCCCTTGTACCCACTTCAGGTACTGCAATGTGCTGTAAGGTCTTCCCAGTCTTTTCTTCTCCAGCTGAACAACTCCTGCTCTCTCAGTCAATCTCCATAAGAGAGGTGTTCCATTCCTCTGATCATCTTTGTGACTCTGCTCTTCATGTTGGGGGCCCCAGATCAGGAAGCAGTACTCCAGGTGGATTTTGATGAGAGTGAGGAGAATCACCTCCCTCATCCTGCTGTCCACATTGCCTTTGATGTAGCCCAGGGTATGGTGGGTTTTCTGGGCTGCCAGCTCACATTGGTTGGACTCGATGATCTCTAAGGTNCGTTTTCTGGGCTGCCAGCTCACATTGTCAGGTCAAGATGAGCTTCTCATCATCCAATACCCCAAATCCCTTCTCTTCAGGAGTGGTTTTGATCCCTTCCCTGCCTAACCTGTACCTGTGCTTGGGATTGCCCCAACTCAGGTGCAGAATCTTGAATTAGGCCTTTTGAACTTCATGACGTACACAGAGTCCCACCTCTCCAGGTCCCTCTGAATGGTATCCCTTCCCTCCAGCATGTTGACTGCACCACACAGTTTGTACCTGCTGAGAGTGCATCAATCCCACTCTCCATGCTGTGACAAAAACATTACATATTGGCAGTTCCAGTACCAGCTCCTGAAGAACCACATTCATCACTGGTCTCCACTTGGACACCCAGTTGTTGACCACAACTCTTTGAATGTGACCATCAAGCCAAACCCTTATCCACCATGTGGTCCATCTGTCAAATCCATGTCTCTCCAGTTTAGAGACAAGGCTGTTGTGTGGGACAGTGCTGAATGATTTGCACAAGTCCAGGTAGGTGACATCAGTGGCTCTTTCCTCATCCACTAATGCTGTAACCCCATCACAGAAAGCACCAAATTTCTCCGGCATGATTTGTCCTTTGTGAAGCTACGTTGTCTGTCACCAACCACAACTACATTTCCCATGTGTCTTAGCACAGTTTCCAGGAGGATCTGATAGGCACAAGAGGTGAGACTGACTGGCCTGTCGTATCCTCAGTCTTCCACAATTCCCTTTGTTTCCCCTTTTCCGAGCAGCGGGAACTTCACCAGACTGCCACAACTTCTCAAATACAACGGGTAGTGGCTTAACCACTTCATCCATCAGTTCCCTCAGGACCCGTGGATGTATCTCATCAGGTCCCATGGACTGGGTGTGAAAAGACCAGATTTTCTTCTACTTTTCCACTGAGAGAAAGTTTGTTAGATTCTGTAATTGCCCAGTACAATATTCCCAGGTATTCTTCTCAGAATATGCTTCTATATTCTAATTTCATTGGTGACATTTGCAGTCCCCTGCATGTGATCAGGGAACAACGTTTTTCTGAAGTGGGTTCAGTGAATGATAGCAAATGGAAAACGGCAAAGCACTGACTGATACATAAGGCAGCAGTAAAGTGATTTCTTTCCCTTCGTACTGTCCCACCTAATCTGACTAAAGCTGAACAAAATTCCTATTCTGTTTTTTCAGTAAGTCCTTCAAAAAAAACCCTCAAGCCAGCAGAAGAACCCTGCAGTGCCCATCAGATTACGTTACAAGAGAACAGGCACACAGCAGTCAGAATTTTCTAAGTAAACCCTCACAGTGTCTCAGCAATTAAGTTTCATTGTCTCAGTACTTGTCTGGTGCAAACACACAATGACGGTCACTGGCGTCACTTTTTTTCTTTGCTCAACTAAGCCACGCTTCTGTTTTCATAATGACTCATTATCTGCCTCTGAAAGACATTATGAAACGGGGAGGGTCTAATGCAGGAGACCTACCCAGTATGTAGGTACACAGAGGGCTGAGGAAGGGCACAGGTTCCCACACTGTGAAGGTACTACACTAAAATAATTTATTTGGTAAATTTGAGAGAAATCTTCCTGTGTAAAAGGAGGAAAAAGTCAGAAGGGTTCACTGCTCTCCAGAACCTGCCAAGATAATGATAATTTCAGGGGTATAATGCACAGGACTTCCAGCTCAGCTCTTTTAGAAGAAAGTTTCCCACACAAGGGTTCATTTAGCTACTTAACATAATAACGTAACAGATATAGCTGGGCAAAGAATCTCCACTTTTGGGGAAAAAAACCCCGAAACACTTAATAAAATGGGTGTTTTAAAATGACAGCACATAAATCTCACACCATCCTCCTTCACGTCCTGACGTCTCACTTACTTGCAGTTCTGGCAGACTTTGCAATCAGGGCACTGCCAACCTGCTCTTTTTAAAGGTGTAACTTGTATGTCCAGGCACATCCCATGGTAGTGCTGGCCACAGGTAGTACAAAAAAGTTGATCTAAGAGGTCTCCAGGGCTGTCACACACTGCACAATTTGCTTCTTCTTTTGCTACAAAGAAATTTTTTCAATTATTATTCCTTATAAAATTACGAACAATGCAATGGACCCAAGAAATCCTTTAGCAGTTCTTATGCACACAAAAATTGATCATTCTAATGAAATTCAAATTTAATTAATATATTTAATAGCTACTACTTTAATTCATTTTTCTTGACTAATCTTCTCATAACTAAAGTACATTAATTTTAAACCTTAATTTTAAAGTACAAAAGTACATTGATTATAAACATTAATTTTAAACAAAAAGAAACCGTTTTATTCTCCTTGAGATAAAACTGAGACCTTTAGGACCAATTCCTCTTTGGAAAAAGTACAAAATAAAGCTCTTGGTATATCTAAACCTATTATGTAGCTGAAGTGTTTGGAAGAAGGTTGTTCTAACTTCAGTCAGGACAAGTAAGCAAATCTATCAATTTTACCTAAAACCTGACAGAAGACAAGCTTTACCTGCAAACCCTTTCTGTGTTTTGCATTAAGAGAAAAATACTTTGCTGTGCAGCAGTGCTGGTCTTTAAAAAGAGAAGAGTATGAACTTGCATCTTCCTCATACCTGAGCACACATGAATTCTTAGACACATGAATCATCTATTGGATGATTAGGGTGCCTTTGTTTAGATCTATTTTCCAATAGATCTAAACAAAGGCACCCTCAAGCTGATCCTACCACAGGGCGGGTTTCATAAGGCCTGGCACTAATTGTGTCATTTGAACACCGGGTACTTACATCTTTCAGGAGCCTGATCAATGTGGTCTGGACAAAGGAGGGACAAATTACTGAAATCCTGAAATGTGCCTGCTCCAGCAGCACAGGGGTAATGGTACATCTGGGTACATTTCTCTTCACAGCATTTGATAGTGGCTCCAAGGTGCTTACAATATGCACATCGCTGAAAAGCAAACAGGACAAGTCACTCAAACCCGAATTTTTCTCATCGTTTTCAGCCACATCTGTTCCCCTTCTTCATTTAACAGGCAAACACCTCAGAAACAGTAAATTCTAAGGAAAAGGAAACAAACGGACTGTCTCTTTCCGTGGCACTTACAGATCTTTCCAACTTAAAATGTTTCATGAAACCTACTCTAAATGCACTCTGATGACCAGGAACGTTTTTGTTCTATGTTATCTAATTTGAGCTATGCCTCCAGTAACGAAGCTTGGAGACTTATTCTGAGAACAAAGGCAGATCACACCACGCTGTCAACAGGTTCTGTCTAAAAAACCACATTAGTCTGCAAGCTGTAATGTAAAACCACAGACACTATAATCAGAAATGCAAATGGAAATGAAATATGATGTTCCCCTGAAAATCTTATTGACGTGATACAGTTCTCTCTGGGATGATAATGCATTACATAACCTTGGCGCTTTCTTCTCATCTTGCCTCTCAAGGCTACACAAATATCACCACCAAACTTGGAGAAGTCATAAATAAGCATGATTATTATTAGAGACCAGAGAAAGTATTTCTCCGAAAGGACAACGTAATAATCCTCCAGTTCTCTAGTCAGGAGGGAATACAGTCTATCAGTCTGCTTGTAAAATATCACCCACACCTTTCTGATTCAGTTAATCAGTCTTTCTTCTTTCTTGGATTCATTACAGTCCCTGAAGCACTGTAACATGCTTTTGCACTTTTTCACCAAGGCAACAATACTTTGTAAGGCACAGCACCGTAAGACTTTGAGTAAACTGAAGAAAAAACAGGTCAGTGGCTCACAGGAAGGCATACATAATATACAGCAACAACTGAGCTCAGGCACTCTTGTTCTTCATAATAAAAATACAATACTACCACTGGCAAGTTTGATTACTAGCTCAAGTGTCAAGTAACACCCAAAATATGAACATAAACAAAATCAAAGAAAAGTTAAGGACTGCATCTGCTTAATTCTTAGAATACAGACAATATTTATTACCATAATTCTTCTCTGTTTCAAAGCCTGGCATGAAATCAGGCATGAAATAGTGCTACTACAAGCCCACAGATATCAAAACCAGCCCATATGAAAATACAAATCACAAAGCTGCCTGAATATCAGCTACACTAATTTTCTTAAAACCAAATGCAATTAACATCTTCAGTGAAATATCTGCCTGCACCACAACTCATAGACAAGAGACAGAAAAAGTATTATTGCATGCTAAACACCACTGCAGTGTAAAAAGCTAAAATGCTTGGTCACAGGAATTAAAGTGGGTCACCAAGGACAGCTACTGCCATGTTTCTGTGCTCGATGCTTCGTCTGGTCTTCTGATCTGTAAGATATTTCACCTCTACCCATGTCTGTAACACCTCTGAAAAAGGTGTATTCTGTTACGTTACTGGCTGAGGAGCAGAGGAGAGGAAGGGGAACAAGCTAAGCAAATAATAACATCTTGCTCCTGGAGCAGATGAAGGCAGCAGCCTTCAGCATATTTACTGCAGCAGTAAATATGTTTAAGGACTGCCAAAAACCCCAAAGTCAGGCAAGAAACTCCTTTTAGGAGATGGCATCCTCAGTAAACACTTGCTAAGGGTGCTGCAAAAGGCATACCCTGAACCTAGATGTGAAATCATTAAAATACACCCCAAAGCCTCCAACTTTATGAAGCACAGCTGCACATTAAGCAGCAAACAATCCACTGCCTTATTTTTGACTTCACATTCCAACAGCCTATGGAGATGGACCAGGTTTTAGAGCTGAGACTCAGCTCGTGCAGGACACACTTTTTTCAAACGTTTCACTAGGTATAAAGAAACAGGAACATGAGCCAAGGTCCAAAATGTGCCCCTCAGAAAAGTATTCAACAAGACTTCACTGGATGTCATTATCAACCCTTAATAACTATCTAATAGGGAAAGTTATGAAAGAACTGCGAACACTCATAGAATCCAAAGTTTATTAAAAACGGGGAATGATGGTCTAAACAGCAATATAAATGGTATTTTTAAACATCACATCTGTTTTTCAAAACCACCGATTATTCATGGTACATAGCAAACATAAAACCAGAATATACCTTTTCCCAATTGCTATACGACTAAATGATGAAATTATTAGAAATAAGCAAACTACAAGATTACTGCAAAGCCTTGAAAAATGTTGATGTTGACTTAAGGAACCACATAAAGATGCTGGAAGAAAAATGGAAGCCCAAATTATATGTAATTGAACCCTTCAAACCCATCTGTTAAACTGCACTGGCAATGAAAAGCATTTGGCAGATAAGTAAAACACACACTATGAAAACAATGTGGTATATATCATTTGAAGCAAATAAAAAACAGGGAATATCAGCATTTGTTGAATTTATAAGAGAGATAAAGCAGTCTGAAGAAACCAACGCCCAAAGGGATTTTTTTGGCAACAGATGTTGATGAGAAGAGTTATTTTTCCAGCACTAGAAGCCAGTGCTCCTCTGAAGCCAGGGCCCATGCTATGACCCCAAAGGAACAGAAAATGTATGTTAAATTAAAAAAAAAAGTAAAGTTCTGCTAAACAAATTGAGCAACCAATACTACTTTACTATTGGTACAATATGGCACCGGGACAGAAGGAATAAATGGTATTGCCCATGAGATGCAAGTGTCTTTATCACACAGTCTGAGGACAGTAGCAGAACCAGGGACAGTCTGGAGTCTCCAGTTTCACTAGCATGAGCATAAAATAAGGGTGGAAGCTGAATCCAAGTATTCCAAGGGCAGGTATAGGAAAACCAGTAAGTTGTCAAAGGAACAAATATTGTTTTGTTCATCGATTAAATAATTTTGCAGTCCTGTTCCACGGGAAAAAACCAAAACCAAACCTTTACAAGATGTCTGAAAGCTAGAAAGATGGTTAATTGTTTATTCATAGTACATTCAAGGAAATAAACGTCACTAAAGCAGAGCCAGCAGACTCTCTTCCTACTCAAAAAGTCCTTCACTAGTTACTGACTGTTCCCTTCAAGAAGCTCCTTGTGTGCTCACACATGGCAAGGAAGCTCTGAGCCCATCCACAATTCTGCTACTTCTTACTATTGTAATTTCCATCATTTAAAGGTGTCCACTCCTCTTTCTACATGGCCTTCTTCACTCTTTTCTTTTACAACATCTATTTCTTTCACGCAGTTGGAAAATTAACTTATTTTTAAAAGCAAATAGCTATACAGGCTTTTAAGTTTTACTTTAAAATTGAATTTATTAACTAACCCCATTGGATCAAATATGACATTGTTATACAAATACAGTGAAAGAGGAAGAACAAAATGAACTAACAGAAAACATAGGAAGACCTGATCAATTGCCTCCTCTGTTTTCCAGTTATAGGAAAGTACATCTTCCATGGAAAAGGGTGGCAGAAACCACAGAAAAACTTTCCAGTAAAACAAAAACTTGCATCTCCATCCCAGAACTGCACAGAATCACAGAATCATTAAGGTTGGAAAAGACCNACTGTAACTGCACCAAAACCAAGTGAACCAAAAGGTTAATTCTGCCTGTGGTCGGGAGCTCAGCTGAATGTCACAAATGCTACTGGCTTTAATGGAAACAGCCAAACTGGAGAATGGTGACAAGAGCAACAGCTCACTGCCTGCATATGTATTTCTAACTTTCCAACATCTTGAGAAAAAATAAATAATCCAGCTCTACATCAACCTTCTTTCTGCTCCATATTTTGGAATACTCCAAAGCTCCATGCAAGTTCAAATGAGAAAAAGAAGCCTGTAAGATAACGTAAGGTTTTATCCAGATACATAGTACTAACACCAAATCAGAGGTCATATTTTATCACTATTTTATTGCCCTTAGAATTACTTTATAGTATTACTGTCTCAGCAGCTGGACAAGTAACCCTTAGAAGGCAGACATTAAAGAAAGGCTAAAATGCTAACTTCCAATAAATACTTCATTGCAACCTGATTAGTGTCCTAAAGCTAAATGTTAGTATTCAAAATTAAAAAATGTTTTAAGGAAAATGACAAACGGTTTCCACTGATTATGAACTTTTTGCTTTAAAAAGATCAGCTGGCAAAACCCATGAGAATGACAAGAAGTTTTAATTTTATGATAGTGTACCCAAAAATACACACAGGCCATCTGTCCTTGGCTAAACAATTTAATGTATTACCCCTAAGAACGAATTTCAGACTCTTGAGCCATATTAAACTGCTGTCACACAAACTTGTACCTGAGGAGAACTGGACCTCAACAATCTGTCACTAACAAGACTGTGAAGAAATTTTTGTTTAAACAGTGATTAATGGAATATGTTCTCTGGTAGTTCTGACAATCTTCATTGATTACTCCATCATCCAGAAAAGGGTTTCTATTGCTTGACACTAATCACTATTAGCACCTTTCATGTCAAATACACCGGTTCAAGTACCAGTAGGCATTAAAGAACACATCCAGCAAGATGGTAACGTAAAAACAATTAATGGCTTTCGATTGAACCACTGATTAGAAAAGGTAATAAATAGCACACATTCCCAGGAGTACTGGAAATTACCTTCTATTTTTTAATTTTATATTACTCATGTCACAAATTTGGAAATTCCCTCCATTTTTAACAAGCAATTCAACCAGATACCAGGGTTTTTTTCCCTCGATCCTTAACACAATGACTCAACACATGTAATCAAGGTAGAAAGCAAAAGTTCCTTTACATGTGGAGATTTCAGGCTTTCCACAAGTCACAACTTTGTCTCTCCTTCCCACCAGTTGCTTCTCCTTTTCCCCCTTATAGAAAATTACATTAAATAAATGGTGTTTATATCAAGGTGCTTAAGAAATCACAGAATCACAGAATCACAGAAAACCATGAGTTGGAAGGAACCCACAAGGATCATCTAGTCCAACTCACCATCTAATACCCGTACAGAGACCGAGAGCACATCCAAAAGCGTTTGTGTTTTGTAAGGGTGTTTTTGTAATAGTTGTGATAGGTTAATAAGTTCATCTAGCTTGATAATGGAGATCTGTACTATTTTTTATGTGAAACCTGAAATAGGTAGAGGAAAACTTACAAACTTTATGGCACACAAGTTCTTCCTCATATAACCTGAAATAGTCCCAAACCCTGTCTATTCAGAAGCTCCACAGAAGGATTTGGGTGCCTTGAACCTGTGTTCTCCTCATCATTATATCATCACGGCCAGGCTTCGCGAATGAAGATATAGGAAAGGCTCTACCCAGGCTTGCCACAAACACGCTGGTGACTAAAAAGGCCAACATGGGATAGACAAGTCCGGGTACAAAAGGCACAGTGGAAAGTCTCCTTAGGTGGTATTAACGAGGCACAGTTCTTTCTGTGCCTCGTTAATTCCATATCAGCTTTCAAAGGAGGCAGCAGCGTTACAGATGGTGGGTCTCCATGTCTCCCAATTTGAGGCCAGAGCAGACCACTCACGGTAGTCAATATGGCCAAGATTGAGGTGTTGTTTCAGGGAGTCCTTGTATCTCCTCTTTGGAGCTCCTCTGCTGTGGCAGCCGGTGAAGAGATCACCATAAAGCACAATCTTAGGGAGGCGATGATCCTCCATCCTGAAAACGTGCCCTGCCCAGCACAGTTGTGTTTTTAATAGCATGGCCTCAATAGTGGTGCCCTCTGCCTGTTCAAGGACAGCAACATTAGTCCCATAATCAGTCCAGTGAATGCTTAGGACTGTACAGAGGCAGCGCCGATGGAAGCGTTCGAGCAGTTGCAGGTGATGGCGGTAGATGACCCATGACTCAGACCCATATAAAAGAGTAGACAGCACAACGGCTCTATAACCAATGGTGTGAAACAAGGCTGTACTCTCACACCAACTCTATTTGCAACCTTTCTCAGCATGATGCTCCAAAGGGCCACGGCAGATCTCGATGAAGATAATGGCATTTACATCCAATACCCTGGGTGGGCGTTCGCTTGGGAGTTGGGTCCCTTCCAACTCAGAATAACCTGTGAACCTGTGAACTGTACCAATGGTAACTTATTTAACTTAAGACAATTGAAGGCCCACACTAAGACTCTAAATTACATTGTCCGTGAGCTACTTTTGGCTGACAATGCTGCCCTCATTGCAGAGCTAAACATGTTGCTGCCAAGCTTTTTTGCCTGGAAGTCAGCTTGAAGAAGACAGAAGTTCTTTACCAATCCGCTCCTCAGGAACATTACCATCACCCTCATATCACCATAGGTAGATCAGAGCTTAGGTCAGTCCAGCAGTTCAACTATCTAGGAAGCATCATTTCCTCGGATGGTAAGGTTGACAAAGAGATAGACAACAGGTTAGCAAAGGCATACAGAGCTTTTGGGAAACTTGATAAAAGAGTCTGGTGTAACAAATACCTGAAGAAAAAGTACAGATGAGTGTTTATAGAGCCATTGTGCATCATTATATAAGCTAGTGGAATAATTGCATGCATATGATTTCCTTCACAGAATCTTCCTTCGCTGCTTTTTTCAAACTTTCATGAGGAAAAAGTTCGGATTTCTTTTTCCTTCCCCGGTTTCTGCAAGATCTAGGATAATGTAAATGTTTTGAGTGAGCCTAAGCTTTTCCACAGCTAACAGGCAACTATTCCCTTAATCCTCATCTAATATCCACCGTGACAGAAGAGCATGCATGAGCCTGTTGTTTTGCTAGACTGTCAACAACAAGAAGGTCAATAATGTTTAATGTAATTTAAACTGTGGTTATTAGGCTTCAGCATCAGCGACTCCAGGACAAACAAGGCAAGAACAGAAATCATCAGCTTTGGTTTAAGGCTGCTTTTTGGCAGGCTCAGAAAACAGACTATTGTGCCAGTTCCATTTGATTCATGCTCAGAAGGTCTTAAGAAGTATGTGTAGACATTTCTTTGTGTTGGCAGAGCACAGGCTGAGCCACAAATTGTTGGAGGCTTGAGAAAAAAATAATTGAGGGAAACATTGCTACATGCTTGTTGTTTAAAGATCTTCTCCAGGCATCTGTTACTGGTCATTGCACAAGATAGGAATGAAATCAACTTTTTGTTGGAGCCAGCTGAACTCCCATCTTCCTAAATCATATACAAGGACTCTGAAGTGGCTCAAGCATTCTATAGGTAATGCCTATGCTGCAGATCCTCTGTAGCTAAAGCCAGGCTGGCACAGGTACATTTGCAAAGCCATTTAAATAAAAGTACATAGAACTTACTGCTCATACAGCTACATTGTGCTTCCAAATGACAAAAGGCTTGAGAAGGACATCTAAACCTCAAGGTCTAAATTTTGTGCCTATATATGAGCCCCAGTTAACTACTTAAACTCCCATTACACTTAATAAAGACTTAAGTCATTTAGTGGAATTTAGTTCATGGCAATTCAGTTGACCAAACAATGGGTGTCCATTTCCAGGCTCCACTGACAATACTGGCCAGATCTCCACTCTCTGCGGGTGGAATTTAAACACAGCTCACAGGTAGACACATCCACAGGGAGGTAACAATTTAGAGAAGAGTGTTGAGCTGAATCTGGCTTAAAATATGTGGACTCAAGTTCTCCCTTGGTACCACAGCCAAAGTTTTTGTCAGTGTGGCACTATCAAAGAAAGGACGTCAATGGTGACTGTTTTGAAAGAATTCCACATAAATTCTGTTCTATTTATGCAAGTTTTCTGAACAGCTTCACACAACAAACGTCAGAATTCTCTTAAATACTTCTGAAACATGAAGTCAAAACTTTCCAGCCATTTCTGAGAACAGAAAAGTTATTAAGAAAAACATTTTGCTCATCTTAAAAACAACCTCACTCGCAGGACTTGGAATTTGGCAGGAATTTTAGTGTGAGGGATGCAACTTTTGCCCTTTCCCTGCAGATATATCCAGATGTGACCAAGCTTGAGAAGACTATATTTTTATAAAAAATGTAAAACACTTCCAAAAGTTTGTCAGTGAAAAATCACATAAAAACCTACTCTCATTGATCATGACTGATCCTCTCCAATTTCTAGCACTGATTGGACATTGTGTACCTTCTGCAAAGATTCCTTTAGTCTGACAAGGATTAGAGGAAGTAAGTCTGTAATAAATACTCTAAACCTAAGCACAAAAAGCCACTGGAATGGAAAGCAGACATCCTTAAGGCTCCTGACAGTCACTTAAACCATCTTTAAATCACGGGGAACAGCAGTATCCAATTCACAGGCAGATGGACAAATCTGGGGCAAAGAGACAAAAGGGACTCAGTGTGTGAATGAATCTCATGAGACTGGAAGGAGAAACCATGGATGGAGATGGAAGCTGAGAAGCGGCAGGGATGACACTTCAAGGGCCAATTAACCAAACCTGGGCACTAAAATTAGATAAAGAGCTAAAGGAACTCAGGTGCTAAGACACAGGAAATGGTGAAGGGACAGATCTCAAAGGGAACCTAGGGAAAAAGGATTAGCAAGGTTAAGGAGAGAGGCTACAGGAAGAAAAAGCAAGAGTGGAAGTGGCTAAAAATATCAACTTGAACAAAAAGTCAGAAGTCTGAGGCAACTGAAACTGGATGAAGATTACAAGGAGGAAAAGTAGGCTGTCCTTTGACTCCTAGAACTGTATCACTGTCACTCAGACAGCTCAAATAGCAGAGCTCTGCATGTACCACAAAGGTTTTAAACCTGTGGTTTGGGAGGTCTGCCTTTTCCTTTTTCTCTCTGACATGAGGAACTAATACAATCAGGACAATACAAGGCAACACAGAGACACAGATAAAGGAGTGAACAGACAAGCACATGCAGATCTGTATGAATGTACAGATCAAATGTGCATAAACCAGAATTCTCAAAAGAAGTCTCTGCATTAAACAAACTTGTTATTTCCAAGAGAGTCCTTAATTTGTAGAGGGGAAAAAAGGATGTATTGAAAAAAGATGTGGATGACTTGTGAGAGAAAAAAATAGTGCTTAGTTATGGTAACCAAGTGATGACCTGCAAAAGAGTTCTGGTTTCACTTCTTTCATGAAGCTCCTTTATGCTACTGGACTGGGCATTAAGTAAAGTTTTTCTTCAGATTTCTTAGTCCTTAACCTTTCTGTTAAACCCTTGAGGTTTTCCTTCTCCCATAAAGATTCAGCCTCAATTTCTACACAGACTTTGCACTCACAACTCAACTGCAACAGCCGTGCAACGTTTTAACTGAGTATTTTTGAAACTCTTTCAATTTGTCACCCAAATTAGCAGATATAAATAAATTCAGCTTCCCCTGGGGGAAAATGTAGCCTAAGGTGCATAACAAGGCCACATAAATATGATTATTAGGAAAAATTCATAGTCAGGTTATTCACAAGTTTAATATATATGTAGTAAAAACATCGTAGAAAAACTCCTGCAGAAATGAGTAATTCTTTCCTTTCAGCAGTATTTGAATAGTCTAATACCTGCACACTGAACAACAAGGAAAAAGTGTAATATTGAAGCGGTTTATCCCAACACAGCAATGTCCATCCTATGGACTGAACTAGGCAGGAACTGTTCTGCATGTGACCATACAATTAGAGATATATAATCAGGCATATGAACAAAGGACATTAATTACGTGCAAAGGACACTAACTGCGTACAAAGAATGTTAATTGTGTGCAGACAACCTGTCTTACGACAAGTCCTAACTTTGTCTTTTGATTGTATTATCTCAATAATGAGCTCTTTTAATGAAGATTTTGTGGATATATTACCCTGATTGAACAGAAAGTTCATGTCAGCCAAAGTCACCACGTACACTCAATGATACACCTAATTTACAAGGTAATAGAAGAGACGGGGTGACAAGAAACTCTGGATTATGCACAGACATGAAAAAATGCAAGAATTTCCTGCCTTTAATACCTTCCTCATTAGTGAGCACCTCCTTAGTATTCCTTCCCCACTGACTGCAATCAGTACCTTATTGTTCATAATTCCTATTTCCTTAGTTGTTCCTAAATTGCACTCTCCAAGTGGCACAGAGTCATCGTAAACAAAATCCTGCATCTTCAGTCCACTAATTTTGGTAAATTGAGCTCAAGCAAAGCAATTAAATGGCATACTTTGAAACTACCAGCTTGAACTTAATATAATTTCTTTTCTAATAAAAGCTTCACATGTTTTATCTGGCTGGTGCTTTTAGGGCTCTTTTCCCAATTTGACTAAATTAGTCACTTACACATATTTCTCCCATTCCTGCTCCCAAAACATGGTATCCACAAACATTGCAGAATTCTTTATTTCTCTAACTAGCCACTGAAATAAACAAATAAGCCCCTTGACTTTCTATGCTGTTCCACCACTGATATTCCTTGGGCAAGCATCGTGAAGTGCAAAATCTTGATCTAGAATTTAAAATCCTGAGATTACTGGTCAAACATTTATGCAGGTTATTCAACTGTTGTTCTGGGCTTCAGGGAGGGGAGGGTAAGAAAGAGCTCCTTGTTTCAGTTTTGCAGCAGGCTGCCTCGGTAGCTTGTGAAGAAAAAGATGCCAAATTTTGTAATGAATTCCACAGAACATTAAGTCTGATGCTTAGCAGAAGCCATAACTGTTAAGTAAATGATATCCTTTTGATGAATACCCTTATTTGAAAACAACATTGATTCTTCTAACCCTTTAGCAGTGTCCCAAAACAGATGTGCACAACTGCAAATTCTGTTTGCTTTCAGGTTTACGAAGTGTGATGACATTTTTACAATCCTGCATGAGCCCCTTTACCCAGGAGTAAAATAAAGCACAATAATTCTTCACCATCTGTTTGTTAATTTTGCATTCATTTAACTTTGCATTTTAAACTAATAATCATTTTCTTATAATATAGTTTGCTCCATTGGTAGAAATTACAGCCGTTCAATTAAAAAAAGAATGGTTTATAACACTACACAGTTTTCCTCTAAATAATTCCATTGCTCTTAATTATAGAGATGTTAGTGCCACTGAATGGAAAAGAACTGCCAGGGATTAGTGTTATGCTTTATATGTCACAGATTCCCTCAGTAAATGTACATATTTACTTCTGTTCCAGCACCAATTCCTACTGGGTCTCTTTTACATTAAAATTCCTTTTTTCCCCTGCAAGATTCCATGTGGTTTTTAATGTTGTTATGTGTAACAGGCTTCTTACACTCTTGAAAGGAGTAAGGCTCAAACAATTAGATGAAGCTTCTGTTTCATATGCAGCACAAAGCCAAACCAAGCACAGTGCCATTTCTTCATAATGCTTTTCCTTAATCTCTAACGACAGGACAAGGAGGTTTTGATATTTACATTTCATCTGGTTACGGCTAAACTAGGACTCGAATAATGTCCTAAAAGCTTTTTCTCACCATGTTTACAGTCAAATGGGGAAATCTCATTCCTTTATCAAAAGTAAAACCACATTGAAATAACATGAATAATACATCAGAGCTAGTGAAGGGGAAACAATTTGGGTCAGCAAGAGACATGGGCCCGGAGAAAGAGCAGGAGCCTGTCAGAGACTCTGAGAGCCGTATGGCGGATTCTGGGTCATGCTCTGGGCAGTGCCTTTCCCACACACACCAGGCTCTAAGTCCACAGAAAGGTCAAAAGTCCTAACACAGTGCTAACACAGAGGAAAGTCTACTTCACTGTGGTTCCTGGGCTTAATCATCATCATCATCTGCAAATAAACTCCTCAAGAGACACAGGAGGCTCAGTTCATTCATGTGAGCAGTCCAGCAGCATTACAGAGCTGTTCAGATGGTTAAAACAATCAAGATGATTGCACTGTTTTCTAAAACCAATTTTATCTGATGGCACAGAAATCTCAGCGTCAGATGACATCCTATCGCTGTGACAGTGTTAAGATAACAATGCTGGCGCAGTACTAGGATGAATATTTCACTGGAAATAGCCATAAGGCCAGAGAGGGTTTACCACAAAGTTGATTTATTTCAATTAAAGGAGTTCAGCAACGGCTGAACTGGTGCCTGAGACTGTAACAGGGCACTCATTTACAGAATGAACTTCCAGAAGTAGCAAACACAACAAGCCCACATACAACTAAGAGTGAAGGTACAGCCATACGTTACCGTGATGCTCAGCTTCCAGCCCTACCAGAATCTTGAGTCTTCTGACCTTTTAGTTTCTCAAACGAGTGAGCACTGCTGCCAGGTCCGACCTTTACTGGGGGATTTATCCATCACACTATTTCATGTCTGACAGGAAGCAAACATTCTGGAGGTGCCCAAGGCAAAGTCTGATGTGATGGATGTGTAATGGTAACAGTCTTCCCAATGATTCTCCATCTATTTCAAGTTACTCTCAATAAAAAAACTCACCTGGTACGACATTTGAGAAACTTGAAACTCTTAGTAATTGGAAGTATCAAATCAGTTTGGAAAGTGAGCATTTCCCTCACAAAGCCCAAAGAATAATAAAGAACAACTGATCTGTCTTCTTTGGTATTAGTTTGCTTTTAAAGGTCTATGATTTGTCAACACATCTCCCTGGAAATACCATAAAAATAACACCTAATAATTACTGTAATGACCTGCAGTAATTGAAAGGAAAAAAACAAACCCCAACATTTGCCTGGATATTTAACAGCAATTTATTTAGATTTAGATTCACTCTTTATCCTGCAGATTCTTCCCAGTTCTTTGCAAGGCAATCTTACACTGAAGCAGAGTAGGGGAAACTTTCTGAAGAGAAGAAAGTATTATATTATAAATTAAAAATTGGAAGAGAAAAGGCTAGACATGGAAACACTGGCAGCTTTACTAAAAAAATGCGTCTGGATTGGAGTCCAAATACATCTGTATCTGAAGTGAGATCCCGTCACTGCAATACAGTGTATCAAATTATTTTACCAATGTTAGATGCTTCAGGAAACAAATATTTATTCATTTCCTAACAGCTACTTTCCCTCCCTGATGTACTGAACAGGAAAGTGACAACTTTGAAGGAAAACATTAACATCACTGAAGAAAAAGCACACACTGTAAAGTAAAAATAAACTTAAGGAAAGTGTTGATTTCAAAACAATGCCACTTCATGAGTTCTTCAATTAATATTATTCAACAAGGTTCTTAGTATTAAGCATTACTGAGATTCGTGGAATATCTACACATTCATTATTGGCAGCAGATACTGTCTGCCTACTTTTTATTCCCAGGTCAGACCTTCAGAATGCAGGGGACAACGATATAAATGAAAATAAACAATATTCATTCTTTCACATACAGAAACAGGCATCAATAGCTGCCCGGATCATTACAAAAATTGCTTTAATGCAAGTAATGTCTGCATTTACCACTGAGAGTTATGCACTTGCACACCAAGGGCAGTGGGTTCCCATTTGTGAAGATTCATAAGATGTGTCTCTCATGCCTGATTTGCTCCATGTTATTAAAAAAACACTCAACGACACCTGCATTAATGGCACTACTTCATACAGATGCCTGCAATATTTATGCTCAATGTGCAACTCTGGGACAGAACTTGCACTAATGGAAGTCAATAATAAAATCTTCAGGGAGTTCAAAACTATTTTTTGCTAATGGTTTGATTTTGCAAGCTGCTGAGTACACCAATCTCAGAAGTAGTTTTTAGGCTACTGCTTAAAAGCAAACTGATGCCAACGGAGTAATATGAGCACTCCTGTGTTTTAAATTAAAATATGTTTGTATGATTTTCTCTTTTAAGGACGGGTGAAAACCCCAAATGAAAACCCATAATACAATTTATATTAAACAGGAAAAAAACTCAGACTCTTTTGACTGGAATAATCAAAACCACTTTATAACTCTAATTTCATTAAAAAGTCTGGACTTTAAGGCTCCCATTTAGAAAAAACACGTGACCCACATCCACAATAAATTTAAAAGACATACTTACATAAAATACTATTTAAAAGGGAAACTCCTATGAAACCAAGATTAGAGTCTACCACTAACCAAACAATGCTACAGCTGAGCAAATATATCTACAAGTCCCAGGGATATATTTTTTCTTTTTATTCCTATGCTACATACTAAGGAGCAAGCTGCTGAAGATGCCTTTTTATTTCTAGAATGCTCAAAGCATAATTAGAACTGTCCTTCACTAAAACTAACCAGTACTAACTCATAAGAGTGATTAGGTTTTTTCATAAATATACCCATCACACAAAGGCAAAATTAGACCCTTGAGCAATGTTAATAAATCCAACAGATCGTCCATACTATGTATGGAAAAGACTGAATATAAAATATTTAAATAGGAATCAGCCAGGAGTGAGGTGGTAGTAAGGTTGGAAATTGTTGGAAATTGAAATGTAATGTAATTGAATTGAATTGAAATTGAATTGAATTGAAATTGTTGCATTTTACTACCTACAAAGGTGAGGAGATTGGTGGTACTGCCACGCTTCCTTGTATAAATTTCCTTGGACTTGCTGTTGGCATGCTTGTTAAGAACTGGGTACAGTTTCCTACATGTTTTAAATATAGAGTCCTCTTACTTGTCAAAAATATTAATGATATAATAATTTAAATACATTTGTAATTTTTTTTCATATCTTTTAAAATACTGTCTTGTTATTTCCTTGTTCCACATCCAAAATCTGTGGGCATTTTATTGGAATTTTCTTTCCTTTGTAGACATTGAAGTACTATGCCACTGATGCCGAGTACAAAAAGACAGGAGAAAGGAAAAGCCCAAGTACCTGCAGTCTCATGTTCTACAACAAAGCCCCCAAATGGGTCAGTTCCACCTGCAAACTGAAACATTAGCTGAGGAGAAGGTACATTCTTAATTTAAGCAACCGTGTAATTTTCCTTGACTGAGTTTTCTTTGCTCTTCAGAGATCAGGTTCTCCCTGGTTTTAACACATAACCCCCCACAGATTACAAAATCTTGAAATGAAATGTTAGTGAACTGGTTTGTCATTGCCTTAACGCTCAGAGTAACATTTAAGAAATACATTCAGGGGAAATTTGGAGGAGAAAAAAAAAAAATTACAGAGAGTTTCTTTGGGCCCACAAAAAAAAAAGTGTTTTCTACTTAAGTCATGCAAAAGGAAGAAAAGGACTTTGTGAAACACACTTCAGCAGTTTGGAACACACACTGAACAATTTCACTTCAGAGCTTTCAATAAATTATTTCAGTGAATGTTACTGAATGAAGGAAACCTGCACTGGAAATTCCTCCAGGAACATAGGCCCTTTCATGTTTCTCAGCTAGGCTTTTCAGCTTTCATTGCTGGGCTATTTCTGCTTCTCAGTCTCTTTCTGGGCCCCCTGGTCCATTTTCTCTGCTTCCTACACCTCACAGACTGCCCTCAGCATCCACAATCCCTGTCGCCTATTCAGCATCAAAACCCTCTCAGAAATGCCTCCATAGCAACAATCTCTCTCCCGATTCCAGTACCCATCTATGCAACATCTGGAGTTCAAGAAAGGTGAATTTTTCAAAGAATCCAGCTTGAAAAAACCCACAGATTGAAAACTCTAAGGCTGACTCTGCTTTCCTACTTCAGAGCCAAGGGAGCGCTCCCAGGGTGAGCTCCTCCAGAACCTCCTCCTGGCACCACAGGAGGAACCACTGCACTAGGACAGGAGGAGCAACGGGAGAGGCTGAAAAATGAAACACTTCCCTTTATATCATGCCACACAAACCATCTTGAGGGGAGGTACATTGTGCTGCCTAAGTCATCCAAGTATTTTCCTTCCTCATTTGCCACTGTATTCCAGAAACAGTCCTTACTGGAAAGATCACCTGTCAGAAATTGCAGAATCATTTAGGTTGGAAAAGAAAGATCTACAAGATCATCAAGTCCAAACTTAGACTGATCATCACCGTAGCAAACAGACCAAGGCACCAAACGCCACATCCAGTTGTTCCTTGAACACCTCCAGGAATAACGACATTGTGCTCCTATTCAGGTCACAAAATTGTAGGGGAAACAGCAATGAAGAGAAATTCTCTTCCTGCACTGGAAAGAAGTGATAATTTATGGAGGCCCCTCTCCAGAATTCATGCAGTGGTCACTGTGCCTTTGCAACACCTGGCAGGGGTTAAGCTCTAGAACTTAAGAGCACAGAAGGAACAAGACAGTTTCACCCTAATCTGAGAGTTGTAATGCACAGCACTACTTGCTATGCAGACAAATTCACAATATTTTTTTGAGATACTTGGAATCAAATGGGATACAAGCACAGATGTTATTTCACTGAAGGCCCAGAACACAGCACATCAAACCAAAAATTTTTTAAGAAATTATTTTTAAAATTACATATTTTATTCCGCTTAATCTGAGAAGAAAAACTCTCCTCCAAACTGTGATTCACCATTTAGTAAAGCCTGCCTTCCTCTTGTAAATACAATCAACATGATCAAGATGAAATTAAAATTAACTACAGTCAAATAGGTCTCACATGATCACGTGCTCCTTCTTCTAATCAACAGGTCAGAACTATAATGATAACAGGTTATCTAACAAGGAACTACTATAGAAATTGAAAAGTCACAACAAAGTGTTTGCGCTTGTTAAGAAACAACCCCCCAAAAGTACCCAGAAAAAGCTCTAAATCAAACAATTTGCCAATATATTTGGTATATTGATACTCTACTGTATATTGGCATGTAAACAGGACACTGGTTTATGTCTCTAAATAAAGGAACATCTTTTGTTTCTAGACATGCTAATTTTAAAAAGTCCTAAATCGTGCATGTGTCATATAGTCATTGAAATAAACATTTCTACAGATTTATAATAAATTTTTCCACTAGTAAAAATTCCAAAGACCTGAACACTGAACCATAGCCCTGGCTTTACTGGAACGTTAACAATAACAATGTTAAATTATGGGGAAATAACTAAAAAGTTCTGGATTTATTTTAAATGAAATTTTGGCTAGGCAAAAAAGTCAGCCTAATATTTATCACATTATTTTAGAAACAAGTTTTTAATTAAATACCTTCAGTTTAATAGTGTAGCTTTTTATGCCTTTATTTTTTTCGCTGGCTGGCTGACTTGGAAAATTACTTAATGATAACAGTGTAACTCACACCAGAGAGTACAAATCTGAAATATCCATCCATCTAACAATTGGTGGGTAAAGAAAAAACAGATCAGCTCTTCATTCAACAAACCTCAATTACATTGCCACAAACCCAAGTATCAAAGAATTCATGAGTGAGCAACTTATATCAGAAAGGTCAGGGAAATAAAGTGAAGGGTTGGCTTGGTTTTTAGATCTCAATAAATGGAAAATTCAAAATTGAAATAATTTTCAGACCCCTTCTTTCATTGAAAGTGCCTAGCCTTTACCTTATCCATATTTTTCCCACATGACCATACTATTTTTATGACGATACTATTCCAACAGGCCACTCCAGCTCACAGAAATCCTTTCAAACTTCTAAATACATCACTGAAGATCCACATGCAAGCATGGAGTCTAATTAGATCCCAAGGTATCCATAATTCATGTGCCAAAAAAAAAAAAATTACAAAAACGTATTAAAAGCAAGAAGCATAAAGGTATTGATTAGCATTTAGTCAGTTTTAACCATTACTTCTTAAATACCCGCAGGGATATTGAAAAATATTTTTTATTTTGTTCCAAAAAATGTGGTCTATGAGACAACCGGGGAAACTTAAAACTGTCTTGAAAGCTGAGTCCTAAACTGCAGTTTTAAAGGTGTTGTGTTTTGATAGGGAACAAACCCCTTTATCTGTTATAAGTGCAATTTAACTCCTTCTGTGTTTCACAGCAGGAGAAAAGATAGAATTGGAGTCAAAGAATGGTTTGGGTTGGAAGGCACATTAAAGACCACTCACTTCCAACTCCCCTGCCATGGGCACAGACACCTTCCCTTAGACAAAGCTGTCAATGCTCCCATCAAATTAGCCTTGAACACTTCCAGAGATGGGGCATCCACAAGTTCTCTGGGCAACCTGTGGCAGTGCCTCCCCACTCTCACAGGAAAGAATTTATCCCAATCAAAATTGAATCTAAACCTCCCTTCTTTCAGTTAGAAACCATCTCCCCATGTCCCATCACTTCATGCTGCTTTGAGCAACCCAGTCAAGTGGAGGTGTCCCTGTCCATGACAGGGGAGTTGGAACTGGGTAATCTTTCGGGTCCCTTCCAACCCAGACCATCCTGTGATTCCATCATCTCAAAAGGACAACAATAGGTCAGGGTAAAGTTTACTTTGGGTAAAAAAAAAGAATACTTTACTCGCTGTTCATGTGACAATAGTAATGAGAATTAAGTTGTAGATCTTACTAAGCAGGTAAATAAATATCTGTTCTCAAACTGTTGTACACGCAAAAATCTGAACACGTATACAAGCCCCACTGGAGTTCTGGAACATGAACAGATTTACCAAAGCTCTACTGACATCATTTATGGTGAACAAAGGTGTTCCAGAAGAATTACACGTACTAAACCAGAGCCAACTAAGATAATTTTAAGATACTGCAGCTGCTCTGCAGAACTTGGAAAATACAGTTATTAAACATTGACAGAGACTTTCTGAAGTCATCAACAATCTGATTCACATGCTCCAAGACAAAAAGGATCTGGCTCCAGGTGACCAAAATCCAAGCCATTCTGGAACAGAGAAATTCATGAAAGGCAATTTGCAGTGTTAAACTGTTACCAAAGCTGTCCTTAGGCACTACGGCCCTTTAAAAACAACACTTAGCAGCAGCAGGGAAAGGGCTACAAACCTCTAGAGAAACTCCCAAAATAACAAGATGTAAATTCACAGAAAACTAAAATAACCCATGGCCCCCATTGCTGAACTGTTACAGTATGTCTAAAACATGCCAGGAGTGACTGAAACTACCCAAACTGGCCTAAAGCACACACAAGTGTGTTCTTGATGAGACATATTCCTCTAGTCTTTCTCTAGTACTTTCTGTGCTGGAGTTCTGTAAGGGACAGCCACCCATACAAAACAGTAGAGATGCTATTTTGGAAGAATACTCCCTGCAGTACTTCCTTCCTCAGTTGCAGGACAAAAGCAACGACAGGAAAAAACCCTGGGGAAGATAAAATCAGAAGCCACGCCAAAGAGCAGCCAGGTAGTTACTCCCAATCTGCAGTGAAAGGAGATGAGGAGAAGCCAAGCGCCTCAAGAGTTGGGAGAGGAACTTCGGAATTCCAGAGCTGCTCATTGAGTTTCATGTTACAAAGCTTGTCCTTGAAAAATGGGCAAATACAGAGGACTCTGCTCAGAAATGGTATAAATTATGATGACATTTTCTTAATGCATTTTTCCCTGGCTCTAAGAATTATTAGCTCTTCCAATAATGGAGGGAGGGGGCAATGAAGAGAGCTTTTAAAGCATCAAGAAACTGCAAGTCCTGCATTCTGACTAGAAAGAAAAGACATGCTCTGTTCAGCTAGGTTGAGACACATACGAAGCCAACATCTTCCCTTCATTCAGGAATCTGTCATCTAAACCATTTCTCACACACTTGTAGTCAACGAAAAGTAAAACCAGATGAAAAATTGCTATGGCTCAATGGGCACAACCTCTGTGAAGTGAACAGCCTATCAGGATGTTGATGCTCATCTTTACACACAATGAACAACACAAGGAAGTATCATTTTAGCCAAATCAGTTTTCAACCTGAAGCAGCACAAATAAAACATACAAATCCCCCACACTGAAAACACGGGCAAGTTTCAACAAGATGAGAAGTCCATTGAGGCTAAGGGGTGAACATACATCCACAATATGGACAAGCCCTTTTAAAAGATGCATAAACATTTAAAATGTTCCCTGACTTTCCCCTCAATTTATTTCTTTCTGGTCTAGCTTGGTAAGCATGAAGCTAGAATCAAGCATGAGCAAAGAATTAAAAACAGAGGATGGAAAGGGCCCTTAGAAACAGTTTAAGCAAGACATTTAATATGCAAGCCTTGTAACAATGTCCCAACTTGGAAGCATCTACAAACAGCCTGATCCTCTGGTGACAGAATTCAAGGGAAGCTGCCTTAAAAAAAAATTGAAGACTGTGTTACCATGTGAAAAGGGCTTACAGGAGAGAGGAGTGCCACAACAGCAGATCTCTTTGAGTCTGGAACAAGGCAAGACACTCTTGATTAGCCTCTCTGCAAGGCAACAACTTCTCCAGTCCTCAGCAGGGACAACATGCCAAGCAGTGCCTGCTGAAACCCAGCAGGAGCTGCAAACAGCTGCCTTGTACAGAGAGGAGACACTGCCCTGATTAACTGACTCAAAAAACCCGATGGGTGGGAGAAGACTACAGCAATTTGTCAGCTGTCTGGCTGCAAGAGACCTGGTGCTGAAGAAACACGTCAGTATTATTGGAGAAAATAAAAGCTGTGAAGTAGATAAATATGCAAAGAGCTATAAAGAATTTCAAAGCAAACCGAAATCCACATCTTATAAAATAGAGTAACACAGAATTTTGGAATGACTGCTTTAGACTTTTCATTACTCTCATGCTTCTCCTATTCAGTCTTTAAGCAGATAGGAACCACCTTCTTGGTTTCCACCAACACTGTTTTCTTTGACTTTGGCGTCCTTGACAAACTCTCCCAGACTTGGAAACTGCTTCCTACATCTTATCAGAAGAGAAAGCTGGCTGGGAAAGTTACCATTGCATTCCTTCCTTGTGCACAGTTTGTTCAAAGGTAGTTCAAAGCCATTATCTACTTCCTTAAACTCACTTTTTGAATTGAGCTACTTATAGACTGGGAGGGTGAAAAAAAGCAGTCCACCTCATTTGGGACTCTGCAGTATATAGCCTAGCTATGGCTAGACAATGCAAGGCAAAAAAGTAGCATTGATTTTTCCTCAGCTGACCGTAGTGAAACAGCAACCTTCTCAACATAAGAAAATAAATATGAAAAGTATAAGGCAGTATCTAAAAAATACCTGAAAATATTTCAGAAACCACTCTTGTTAAAAGCTGAGCAGATGCAAGCCCTAAAGACGTCTACATTTGAAATGGTCCTGCCATTAAGCTCACATTTCCAAATATCAAAAAGCAGCATAGTTGAAAAAGTATAGGACTGAAGGCAGAAATACAGGAGAAAGCTGCAAATTCTGCTTGGCCACATGCATTTTTTTCCCCCCAGACAAAACTCTAATTTCTGTTCAGACAGTTTCCTTCAGTTATTTTATGTTATTAACTCCACATTTCACACCATCTTTGCATCTTATTCCAAATATCTGTAGGAACACCTTACCAATAAAAGTCTATCTTCATAAGTCTGACAACATGACAGCTTCTTTACTATGGGGAATTTTATATACTGAGCGAAACACGAATTGGAAGAAAATTCAGTTAAGTTTTGGATCAAACAAATCACTGGAACTTTTTATATGTTTATATTTTGAAGAGTTCTTTTCTTTCAAAACTTGAAACAAAATGAAACCCTATTAAAGTAATGGGGAAAGGAACTGCCATGTCTGGGTGTTGAGGCTCTTTACGTACTGGACAAGTTCCAGGGATAATTCTCATCCTGAGAAAAGCTCTGGCACTTACCCTTGTCACCAGGATCACCTTATGACCCTTCTGACCTTAGAAAGGAGGTCTGAGGAAAGCCATGCCTCTCCCTTGCTGAGATAAGTAAGACAAGCAATGGGATGAACTGAGGCACCTCCACCGCCCGTACGGGCAGAGCTCACCCACCACAAGCCTGACTTTCTCCCAGCTTTTCTTTATCCATTGTCATAAACCAACATGAGACACAGGACTTCAAACACCTCACCCATACAGAGTATGTACACTCATGAATACTAAAGAATCCAAGACTTTGAAAGAAAGTCAAAGAACCCATTTCTGTCTAGACACAAGCACATGAAATGAGCTGGTCGGATGTCTTGGCCAGCCCTCCGAAATGAGTGAATCAAAAGAAAGACATGCTAAGCAGGGTGTTTTGTGAAACACTCACAGATCCTGAGATCTCTGCAGTGCTGCATTTCAAACCCTCAGCAAACAAGGGCCAAGAAGAAAACCAAAATGAATGAACATACATACTTTGGAACAGGTCAATGAAATATGTCCACACAAGCTTTACTAATACCATCACAAGTTCAGTGAAGCCAAATGGACACCTCAACTGGTAAACAGAGTAATAAGAAACACTGTCACATCCAGTTAAAACAGATTTGCAAACAATAGGCAGCCTAACTAATGAGAAACATGAATGTAGCTTACAAATTAAAGAGACCCTCAAGGTAAAAACAGCCCCCAAGTGCTCTCTGCAAATTAAAATATCTCAACTGCTGGGATACACTATCAAGAGCTCATTACATTTAAAAAATTCATTTTTACATGAAAAGAAGGAAAATAAAACATACTTTCCCAGCCTAGGAAAGATGTCAATGCTGCAGACCACATCATAAATCCGTCTCTCATGCCAGAAGGACTTCCAGGAAGACAGAAATCCCCAACCAAGCAAACAACAACAAAACCCCAAACAAATTTGGTGGCAAGTAGAGAGATAGTATACAGCTTGGGTTTACTTAAACTATTTTTCTATATGTCCTGAGCACATACTTGCATCTGCATTGCCAACAGTGTTCAGAACTTAAGCACAACTTTTCTTTTAAAGTGTAGTAACGCCACATTAGAAAGAAGACCAATGCAAAGCACAAGACACTGTAAACACGAAAACATACCTTCAAATCATTTCTATGCCTTTCATTCAAAGCCTTTTAAAAATATCTCACATGAAGAAAGCATCTTCCCTTCAGCTTTTCCACTATCACACAGGATAATCAACACCTTATGCTTTTCTCTGCCTTCTTTATCTTAGTGACAAGTTAAAAAGTAGTGGAAAAATTATTACCAAGCATTGCAGCCTAGACACAAGCAAACATGGGATTACTTGGCTCCAAACCAGTTCTACACGAACTCTTGAAGCAACCCCTGTCCTGCTGCTCTGTGGTCAGAAACAGAGGACTACAGAAGAGCTTGCTCCTTATATTTTGGGGGGAAAAAAAAGAAATAAAAAGCAAACAATTCCCTGGTGTGATCCTGGGATAAAGCAGTCCCATACCATCTAGCTATTTCTCAACAATCAATCACAGTTGTGCCTTTACTCTGCTCTCCCTGGGGATATAACAAGAAGGATAAAAGGGAATAACCAAATCAACGTCATTCTTCACTGCCTGACTGCTCTGCTACACAAAGAAAGTTTCTCAATGGTTTCAACAAAGATTGAATAGAAAATATGCAGAATGGCAGCTGATTCGAATTTCTCTCCTCTGTCTGCACTGCGTTGAAACATGTGCAACGGGGGCACCTAAAAATTACTTGTCGAATTTGAAAAGGCCAGCAGAGAAGCTACTGTGCAGCACATGAAAAGACAAGGCCAAATTGGAAACTGCAACACCAGAGAGATGTGCCATTCTTCAAAAACTCCAATAGCTGAATATTTCCATTTTAAACATCAACGTGAAACTGAGGATGTGAAGGTGAGGCACCATCACCCTGAGGCACAAGGGAGGAGCAGGGCACCACACAAAGAAATGAAACTGAAATACTGAAAACAGGATGAAGTTCAACAGAGCAAAGCACAAACGTGACCACCTCAATGAGAATTTCTGTTAGAAACCAGAATATTGCAATGAAAATTACCACAGAAAGGACTGAGCTGATCACAAAATTACTACGATCCACCATCATCGGACAAAAGCAAGGGGACAAAGACTTTTCAGCAGTGAGATTAAAAAAGGTGTTCAATTTTGGATGTTCTTTCAATTCTTATTGGAATTTTTCATACTTACACATACAAATGTTTTAACATTTTCAAGCCCATCTAGAACTTAATACTGTCAGAACTTAATATTCATTCATTCTGAATAGTCTATTATTTTGAAAGCAGAAACACAGAAATCAATTCAATTATTCAAAAGAAAGCACTTTTTCAGTATGAGTAGAAGTAGAAGGTGCAAGGAAAGTTGTATCTATGTATCTAAAACTGATCTAAAGCAGCTTTTTAATACACACAATGGAGAATATCCACTGGTGTTTTCTGCAGAATTTTTTTGTTCTAATATAATACATGAAAACCAAGAAGACTCAAGTAAAAAAAGGCCTAAACATGATCATGGGAAAACCAGCAAAACTTACACAGAATTTTTGATAGCATGACTCATTTAATATTTTAAAAAATCATAAAATTATTAACAACACCTATTGGACATGATTAAATATGACCATAAAACGTAGCCGTGGTAAAACCAATGTGAAACACGTCTTCAACACTTAAAAATGTTATCAGAATTTGACACCAGAAGGAGTCCACCCTTTTCAAAGGCACCTGTTTATCCAAAAACATTACCATTTCATATTAAAATATTAAATAATTATATATTTATTTCTAGCAGTATTTAAAGTCAAGTTTCATGGAAGAAAGCAGTTTTTCTATACTAACCTGCTATTTGAAACTGGCATGAAAGCAGCTGAGAAATTGTTTGCTATATCTGAGTCACACAATTAATATAAACTGGCAAAATCAGATTTTCCTCTACCTCACAGAGTATTTGTTAATTTGAACTGAACTTTGTCTTCAATTTGTTTTGGTCAGTCTGGTACTTCCTACATTCCAGTTACCTCAAAACTAATTAACAACGTATTCCATCCAACTCCATAAGCCTTTTTAATTAACCGCAACAGTAGATTGTATCATGAAGACCTGTGCAAGGAAACCTTATTACAAACTTGTACTTTCTTACAGGCTTGAGCAGTCAAGTGTTTTTACTCACTTCTGTGCTCCCTGAGACAACAGCTTTGTCCACGTTCAAGGATAGCTGCTCTTCAGTCTGGCAGACCCCCAGTGACCACTCCGCACAGCGGTGGTGAGCCCAGCAATGACCTGATGCACCGGGGAAGGAAAAAGAACTTTGGTTGTACTTCCTTGAAGCATGAACTCAGTTCTACCAGTAAATACTTGCCAGATAAGATAAAGTCTCTTCCTCCTTCTTTTTTTCTTGCTGCGACATTCAAAGCTCATATTATCGTACACTGAATTTACTGAAGTTACTATCAGACACTAAATATTCTGCAGTTTTCTTTTATATATAATCCACTTTTATATATGTTTGTAGTTTTCAGCATTGGGGTATATAGGATTCTATGACTTTATGGTTCTACGTTCAGTGCTTGTGTGACACACACGTAATCTTCCATTTCACCATAGATAACGTTTACCTACATTTGTACTCTTCACTTATTATTTTCAAGGACTGGGTACAATTTTCTATGTCCACGTAGAACATGCCCACATGATGCTTTAGAATTTTTACACAAAATGTTTAAAATTTCAAAATACAGCATGAACAGAAACACCATATAAATGGATGAGAAACCTGTGTCAATACAACAGACATTACAGAGATATAATTAGAAATGTTTACTCGAGTGACAAAAAAATAATCAGGATTTGCAGACTTGTTTTTCTGGATAAAACAATGTAAATGATGCATACTGCCAGAGGAATCCTGTGATTACTTCATACAGGGTTAGAAACGACGTTTTACATTAGCTGTTGAAATTGGGTATTTGGTCAACTTAATCGTTCAAGCAACAACAAAAATACCCCACCCAAAATCTCTGCACAGGCTTGGGAAGGGTCGACTACAAATAACAGCAACTTTTAAAATGTACATTTACATTTACTGTGGTGTAAATATTTAAACAAAATCATTAAAATTTAATTTTTTCTCTTAATAAGACTTTGAAATAAGTTCCTACGCTCACAAAAGAATGATATTTATATTATTGCACAAATACATTTCCTTTTTTATGAGGCAAAATATGTGAGTGGGCTATCAGCATCAAAGCATTTGGGCAGAGATTTTTTCTGGAAAAATAACTCATAACAGAGTCAATAGAAAAGTTCTATTAAAATGAAAGAGCACATAAAAAACCAGACAGTTTCTGACCAAAAACCCACAGGTTCTGGAAACACGCATGTGTATCATTGCCTCTATTGCTCCAGCAATGCTGCTCTTTTAAATCTTCTGTTTTGTTGTCTCCAATAACCCCAATAATTCCAATAACGTTTGCAGCAGGAGTTTAGGCTACAGGATTAAGACTTTTGAGAATTGTATTAAGCTGTGCCTCATTTCTTTTTTCCTTTTCTCCCCAAAATATAAACATAGTATTGAAGGTTTACTACTTGAACAGTAGCAGATTACAAACATTTCTCCATGCAAAGCTGAAGAGTCCATCCAGCACATGGAGAGGAGTCTACACAAAAATCACCACCTGACATGGGCAACAACTACCACAGCACCATCAAATCCCTGAAAAACACCAGAGCACCGAAAATCAACAGCTGTAGAACTTCACCCACTGTCATTGTAGCTACTGTACTACTACTGGAGAGGGGAAAAAGGAGGATAACAACGGATCTTACCTGTTGGCTCAAATAAGGCTTGAACATCAATGTCATCTGGTAAGCCAACTAAACTGAGTTCATCCCAGAATTTGACAACCTGATCGTCAGAAGCAGTTTGGGTGCTTACACTTGTACATGATGCTATACTCGACCGAGATCTGTACCAAGGAGCAGAAAAACACACTTAGAAGTGACCACATTCTTTGTTTGATGCAAATAATCTAAAACTCACCGGAAAGTGAATAAAATTTTTTCCCAACATGATAAAATACACATCAACATGAACAAAAGTCTTTCTTCCTCATACTTTAGTCCAACATTTTTCACAGTAGAAGTTTTGAGTTAAAGTTCTATTCAGTAAGCAAGCCTGCTCTCTTCCAGTTCCTCAGGACACACACTCTTCCTTTATTAAGTTTGATTCAATTATATATATTCAGTATATAGAAAATACAGCAGCTATGGGGGTAATGTAGAAAAAAGACCAGGATATAAAAAGCTGTTTGGAAATAAGCATTTTTATACAAGGCCGTCAAAATGTTAAAAAAAAAAGGGGGGGAGGGAAGAAATTAAAATATACAGTGATATAAAGACTCTGCTGAGAAGGGAGGGTTTAGTTTAAAAATTTGTTTCTGAAATTTTAATCTCAACAGAAAACAATTTATATAATACAGATTACTCCATTAAAACAAAAACAACAACAAAAAAACCCCCCAACCAGACAGACATGATGACGTATTTTCTGCAGGCAAAAAACTATCTTGGACATCTAAGGATGTGCATTAGTCTTACTGATAAGAGATCTGATTGCTGTTGTTCAACAGTTGGTAGGTGAGTTGGGGCTGCAATTTCTATTAACCTTTTTTGAACTTCATTACTCTCTCCAATTAATAACTCAAATGTATGCCTTTGCCAGTAGATACAGTAAGCACTGTAATAACTGCAATAACTTTGCTTTCCTGAAAACCATGCACACTTTACTTCATCAACTGCATGCATGGGAAAAACTTTTAGTTTATGGGGCAAAGAGTAATATCCTTCTTGCACCACCCAAGAAATCTTAAAAGTTTTCCATTATTACATTAAATCTTTACATGAGTGAACATTTGAGAAACCTACCCCAAAACCTATTAATTCTGGCACTATCAACATTAAGACTCTCCTTACAAAAGCATTATGTGAACCTACTCTTGTTTGACACAGGTGGTTCCTGAACACTGCTCGTGTCCAGTGGAATCACGGGATGGTTTGGGTTGGAAGGGATCTCATTCCAACCCTCCTGCCATGGGCAGGGACACCTTCCACTAGAACAGGCTGCTCAGATCCTCATCCAGCCTGCCCTTAAAAACTTCCAGGTATGAAGCATTTACAACTTCTCCAGACAACTTGTTCCAGAGCCTCACCACCCTCATAGCGCAGCCTCCTCTGACATTAAACTGCTACTCACAACACTAGAGTTTAAAGCCTCTTTAATCCCAACTTACAAGGCATTTTTCTGTATATGAAAGCTTTCTCACAAGATGAAACCAATCCGTTTAAAGAACTTACTCTGAAACCTCACCTCAGACAGAAACACTTTCCACACCATCCTGCTCGTTTGTACGTAGCTTTTTTGGTAAATAACATTTCACACGCCTATAGAACACAGTGACTGTCTGAGGAGAGCGGGGTTACCTTTATTAGCTTGAAGAAAACACATTTTTCTATATGGGCATTACACGATGTGCACTCTTACCCCACCGACACGGTGACACAAACACTGCGCCCCTGAGCGACATCAGCGAGCGCGAACACCCCGGAGAGCCCCTGCCCATGGCAGCACTGCCCGGGCTCAGCACCAACGCCGAGTCTGGCAGAGTTGCCACCTTCCCCAGTCGGGCCCCGCGCCCGCAGCCAATCCCCGACACACCACCGCACCGCCCACGGCTCTGCATCCACCGCACGGCATCACTGCACCGAATCCCACGGCCCCGCATCCACCGCACGGCATCCCCGCACCGCCCACGGCCCCGCATCCCTTCCCTGCATCCACCACACGGCATCCCTGCACGGCCCTCAACCGTGCACCACCCCGCACAGCTCATTGCCCTCACCACTGCCCCGCATCACTGTCCCGCCCGTTGCTCCGCATCACAGCCCCGCTTCCCTGCGCTGCCCTCAACCCACACCCGCAGCACCGTGCCCACAACTAATCCCCGGCCTCCGGCGCAGGCCACCCACATCACGGCACTGCCCTCAACAGAGCGATTACACGCTCACCAACAGCCACTGCATGAACCGCCTCTGTCCACGGGCACCACTCAAGCCCACGGTGCCAGGACCCCTGTGCCCATGCGGAGGACGTGTGCCGGCAGATGTTAAATGCAGCTCGGATCAGTCGCATCCAAGGGCCATCGCCAGACACAGCGTGTATTGCACAAACCCCACTGTGGAGCTGGGTACACTCCTGGGTACACCCCGGCCATATCTGAGTTACTGAGAGGCCTCAGGGAGCTTCCCTGTGATGGCCCAGCTCACGCAGCTGGGAGAGCTGCCAGTGAACCCCACTCCAGGAGGGCCAGAACTGCTGGTGGTGTGTGCCTGGCACCAGTGTGAGAGCCAGCTCTGGAAGGCAAGGGGCAAAACTCTGACCAGATGGTCAAAGGCTTCCCCTTCCTCCAGTCTACGCCGCACATGAAGCATCAAAAGTCCATCGAGTTCTACCCTCACATGTACTTTTACTTCAACCTCACAAGTAGATCTGTGCTTTGCAGTAACTGTCTCTTTTCTGTGTTCTTCCAGAGTGAAGATTCTCGCCTGGGAGAAGAAATCAACCCATTTTTAAAGAGCAGAAGACACAGCTATTGCTATACTGCTTTCCTGTTGGTTGTTCTGGGGTTCTGCTTTTGGGAAGGTTTTGCATGTGATGCCCTTTCCTTTAAAGAGATTATTAATAACCCACGTTTTCACAAATACAAGTTATTTGCCTATTGCAAATATAGAGTGAGGACACTTCCTGAACTTGGGGCAAAACAAAAATACAACACACTCATTTTACAATGGACTTACTTCTTCTGTCCTCTCTGTTTGCGTGGCACTGAGTTTTGCCTTGGAGTTCTCTCACAAGCTCCATCGGTGCTGTCGCTGGCTTCACTCTTATTTAAAGGCTGGTTTTTCCACGGGATAACATACCCAGGAGTTGGACTGAATTGTTTTAAGTCTCCTTGTCCTAATGAGCTCCGCTCTCCACAGTAACAAAAGGCGCAGAGTTGTTCGCTGTAAAAGGGAAGATCATTACTTCTTTTTTTGGATGAAAACCACCAGAGGATACACCATCAAAGAGCAACTTTCACGCCAATTTAACCCTTTATAACAAAACAATAAAAGCTCCTCAAGTGCTATCAGGTATCAGCATTCATAAACACTATTTCCAGATAATTTAGTTGCATTAAAAGAATTTTTTTGTTGTTCACAAAGCTGTATGATTAACAAAACAAACAAAAAACTCCCCACATATAATATTCAAATGATTAAAATAATTTCAACAATTCTGTGTCTCTAGACACACACCTGCTAAAAGGCATTAGAACACTAGAGGAGACACAGAACATACAGTTTCTATGTTACACAACGTGCAATTATTATACATCAAAAGGTTAAATGATATGGGAAAAAATGGAATAATGAGAAAATCACAGCAATGGCTACAGTCACACATACCAAGGCATATGACATACATAAATACAAACACCTTCGTTTACTTCAATAATTTAAAAACAAAATTATGTCTAGAAGTTTTACTAGAGGAATTTTATATTTACAGTACTGTGACCGCTGCAATACCCTGTAGCATTTGCAATTATATTTTAGCATGCATAACACAGCAACAGGATTGAAATGACAGCTCTGACAGCACTCCTTGTGTCACATCATATGGAAGCTACTGAAAAATATTTCTATAATAAACATATCCACAAACTTAAAATGTGAACTTCTGCAACTAATGCAGTTTGCATTAAAGGAAGGCCATTTAACACTTTTTTTTTTTTTTTATGCTTAAATGAGAGATTCTGTTTTCTCCATATTTATGCCCCAAAGACCCCAAAAAGATGCCTCGGGGAAATCAGGGACTTGGAGAGAGGCTTGGTTATGCCTGGATTCCATTTAAATAGATTTCAGTGCATCTCCAAGGTGGCACATTTGGATTTGGGACACTCTGTGCTGTGTGAGTGAGAGGAGGGAAATAAAGTGGGAGGAAGAGAAAACCCTGAGGCTAAACTCCTGTATAATATTTACTAAATTCTGGGGGTGGGAAATAAAGAGTGCCTGTGCTTTTCAGCCTGAAGAGATAAGAACAGCAACAGAAAAAGGTGAAAGTGGAAAAGGAAAGTTCCAGATCAGAAGAGCCTGAAAATACGGCAAAGCCCCTGAGATATGGTTTAATCTGGAATGGATCTTTTTACTCTCACCATAAAGCAACACCAGGATAAAAGAAACTGAAGAAAGAAAATACAAGTGGGTATGTAAATGCCTTTGAACAGTACTGGTAATAACAGACAGCCAGATACAAGCAAAGAACAAGAGGACACGGCCTTAAACTATGCCAGGGGAGGTTTATACTGGATGTTAGGAAGAGGTTTTTCATAGAGAGAGTGATCTCTCATTGGAATGGTCTGCCCAGGGAGGTGGTGGAGTCGCCATCCCTGCAGGTGTTTAAGAGAAGACTTGATGAGGAGCTCAGTGACATGGTCTAGTTGGTGGGAGGTTTGGATGGATGGAGCGTGGTGCTCGGGGTTTCACGCCTGTGGGCCTGATCCCTGGGTGGGCGTTCGCTTGGGAGTTGGACTAGATGATCCTGTGGGTCCCTTCCAACTCAGAATAATCTGTGAAAGGATGAGAGCAGTGCATCACGAGCCCAAAATGAAGCCTGGAATGGAGCCAAACTCTTTTACTTATGCTCAATAGGTAGAATAACGCTTTCCCTGAGGGAGATGCACCTTTGGGGACATGCAGGTTGGTGAGCAGGTACATTTATGGTACTCAAAGTACACCCTCCCTTGCTGCTGTTAGGGAGCATTTGTCCTCATCTCGAGGCCTCGGTCACTCATCCCTCACTGATCTGCCTGGACACGCGCCCAGTGTGAGCCAGCAGAGCCCCCAGAGCTGATGGCAAATGTCTGACACATTCCAGAAATCTTTAGAAAAACATACCCAAAGATAAAAAAATGCAAAGAAAATATAGATAAAGATAGCGTAAGAACAGAGGAAAATGGATAGTTTCAGCTAATCAGTACATATGTCTATTTTATAGCCGGTTTTCAGAGTGATAGAGCAGCAAATACACTATTATTTGTCTGTCAATGACTATAACCACTGGATTGCCAGTGAAACCTGATCTGGCCTCACAGGCAGAGCTCCTAAGCAGGGAAAGCACAGCTATTTATGCTGGTTGAGACTTAAGAGACTTGTGAGGAGACTTAAGAGATTTAAACAGGCAGCATCATGGTATATAAATTACACTAGTTACAAAGACAAGATTATCCACAGTGGAATAAATAATTATTCATACATCCTGTTAGGACTGACTATCACTGCTCATTAAAAGACTTGGAGATAATTACAAACAAATAAACAAATCTCATTAAAGTGGAATTGCAGCAAACACGCAATAACGTTTAAGTTTATAAAAGAGAAATATGAAGCAGTAATTCAGAAAAAAAAAAAGTATTAACTTTTCAAGTGGTATTATTTGAAAAGGCATACAGGGGTAAAGCTGATATTTCTGGAGCCTGTAAGGCATCACAACTTCCAGCAGTAAGTTTCTGCAGGCAGAGGGGAGTGAAACAACAGGAGCAGTGAGTTTCACAGCTACTCTGCAGCGTGGTGCAGGCAGCTGGGAAGCTGTCAAGAATCATATGGTTTGTGCTACTGCTCCTGCTGCAGCAAAGCTGGGGATGCAGCTGAAGCAAGTGCTCAGCGCTCACCACAGGGAGGGGGCTGGGGGGACCCTTCACAAAAGGCTTGTGAACACACGGATGCAGAAGTCAAAGACAGGAGCGGCAGAACATTTCCCTGACCACTGCCCAAGAGACTGGCAGGGCTGAAACAGAAGGGGGGGATTATTAAAGGGGGAGAAAAAGGTTTCACACTTTTCAGGGAGGGTAAGCAGAGGATCTTCAAATACATCACACAGCCATAAACAATAAGTGGCAGCAAATTCCCTCCTCGCAGCTGGATGCAGAAAGCCACGTTCCTGTGGTTCCCAACACACCACAGAGCTGGCTTGTCATGCAGTACGAAGTGGCCAGTTCCATCACGTTAGCCTTTTAGGTTTAAGTGCTCAGTAAATATTTTAAGTTATGTCTGTATGGGCAGAAGGTAGAGATTTTTTTTTCCTATCTGAGGACTGAAGAAAGTACTTACAGATCCACTTTCCATATGTCAATATGCAATTAGAGGATCTAAATCTGTGATGCAAGAAGAGCTCTCGTATTGAAGATAACAAAATTGAGATACTGGCAACTCTTAAGATCAAACCCTAGATCTGTTATCATAATTAGCATATTTTAAGAACAGGATAATTCAAAATGGGATAAAAAGCAAGAGATGATGTCACAAATCTTTTTATAAGCTACTAAGTAAAAAGAGAAAGAAGCAGCTCACCAATACTCCATTTAAGATATCCCTTAGATGCTCCAACCCAAAATATAAGTTCATCATTATCTGTAACTTCACCTTAAATTATAAATTTTCTCACAACAAATGTTGCCTTTTCTATACAGGTTTAAAGTTCCAGAGGTGATTTATTATCTCATCCCAAAGAATTTAATAGATCTGTATGCACACAGATTTTAAAACTCAACACTTGTTTGAAGGATGCCTTTCTAACAAGAAACATGTCAATCTCAGCACTCTTTTTACAAGTTATTATTTCATCAAATTGTCTGGTCAGTGCCTCTTCCCCACAAAGAATTTATTCAACCACCTGATAAGAGTGAAATGCAAGCTAGAATCTTTCCCTGCCCACATCCTGACAAAGGAAAACTAAATGCCCTACAGCCAGTTAATGCTGAAGGAAGGGAGAACAGTCACTATTTCCTCTACTTGACCAATGACATACAGTCATCAGGACATCCTAAAACACGGACCTTCCCGTTGAAAGGAGTTAATTTCAACACATGCACTATTGGGCAATTAATTGCACAATATTATATTACAACCAGAGGAGGAGAAACATCTGGTTTGCTTGCAAATATTCAAGTCAGAGAATTCAGCTAAAACTGAGAGTCCTCCAAACATTTTTTTAAATAGAATTATGGCTGAGCATCAGGATGAGCCACACTCCAAGCATGTCAAGTCTTTCTGTAGTCGTACTTCCAAGAGTAAGCAGAAGCTCCTCCTGGATCCTCCTGAGCTGGGAAATGGCACTGGGGTATCCTGTGTCAGCCAAGGCTCCTTGATAACGAGCAGCTGTGCAGACTGGCCAAGCAAACACGTTTTGTTTATGCGGTGTCCCGTATCTCACAGACGGACACTTGGAGTGGCGTGCAGCTGCTGGAAACCTTCAGACTGGGCCATGTGAGTTCGTGTGACCCTCAACAGTATCAGATGTGGCCTCTCACTCTCCTGCCTGTTTTTCATGCATGGGTAGAAGGCACGACTCTCTGCAATGATATGGGGCACTGCAACTCCATGTGTACACGGACCTGAAATCAACGTATACACCTGGGGGAATAAATTTTCCCTGCTCATCTTCGTAGGAATAACTTCCTTCCACGTCTCCAGGATCCCTGTACAGCTGCGTGCCAAGGAAGACAGCAAGTAGCCTATGCTGAGCATGAGCACCAGTAAGATATTTGAGGTCATGCAACCCTTTCAGCACTAAAAAGTGAAGGTAGCTGACTAAGGGAAATTTTGCAGCTGCCTGTTTTGCAGGGAGCTGTTACAAGTCCCCTTCCTTCAGGGGAGCATGCACGGGGGAATCCAGGCATCCCATAAGGATGAAGTGAAGCTGTCAACAGCAGGAGAAATACAAACTCATGGATTCAGCTCAAGAGGTGCTCACCCCTTAACTTTTCTGAAATCCCACCCAGCCTACTGTGGGACTACCAAAGAAAGTACCAAAGTGCTGTGCCTTCCCCTTTCCAATTACAAAACAACAAACCAACTTGGAAAGCATAAAGACCTACTTCATTCATGCTCTGTGTTGAAATAGAAGGTGAAGAGAGTATCATGTGATTTTTGCTATGAACTTGTTTGTTTATAAAGGAGTTATGCAATAACTTTCCTCAATGTCTGGAAATGGTTTCAGAGTGTCTTTCTCACACACAGTAGTTGTTACAGAAATTTAACGTGCTTTTAACATCTATTTTCTCACAATTAAAATTAAGCTCAGCACCATCAAATGGAATATATGGGAGCAAAACAGAATTTCAGAGCTTCATTTGTGCTGATTATCAAAGAAGACTGATGAGAATTTGCCTTGAGAATACTTCCCTCACCTTACCCTGATAGTAGTTTTAACATATGCTGAAAGGCTAAATTAAATGCTACAGGGGACCTACTATTTATTTAGCTCTGCCAAGTTGTGCTAATGCACAAAATACTTTACCTTTGCTCTTGTTTTATGTTGTGTTATTTAAGAAGTAAATTGCTTTTCTCCTTGGTGAAGATCAAACATTGTATCATTTATGTAAATTCAAATCAAGACCCACAAGCTGCATTTTAAGTGGGGAAAAAAAAAAAGATTTCTGGTTTAAAACACAAGAGGTCTGCATCAGTGAGAGTTCTAATACATGTGAGACATTCACAGAGGTGAGGTTTTAGAATACATAACTCAGGGATTCAGATGGAGCTTTTCAGCCTCATCTAAACATGCTTTAAATATCTGAACCTCAATAACGAAGCAGCTTGAAAGAAAACGACTGAAGAAACCTCCTCAGGTGATGCAAAACAGCCTCACATTGATACAGGGTTAACAACTCGATAAATCACCTTTTTGAAGGCAGGATACTAAAGACAGAGAAGGGTGGAAAGGGCAACATGGAGTTATCACAAAGCGAAAGAAGCAGAAGTTCTCAGCTGCAGGATATTTTTAGGCATTTGAGACACGCAAAGTGTTCTCCCTCCAGTCGGAAACTGAACCAAAGAACAACTTGAAATGGTGAAGTGGTTTGATACTCTGTATTACACTACTACATTCCGTTGGTTTTGAAATGAGTATTTAACTTCTGCAGCACAATTCCTTTAAAAAAGGGAGGCATGAGGGAGCTCTGGTATGAGCTTCAGGTAAAGAGTTTTAAAAGTCTGCACAAAGCAATTAAACTGCATTAGACAATAATTGCTTTCCAATTTCTTCAAACCAGCACAGTTGGAGTTCTACAGCCATGTAATCAAGTTAATGACACTCTTCTCATTTGAAAGAAAGAAAACATTACCCTCCAAGCAACATCAAAACAACACATTTTATTGACATTTTGAAATTTAGAAAATACGAAAATATGCTCTTAATTTGTGTCAGTTTTAATTTAAACAAATGGTTAAAGCTCAGTTAGAGTTTCACATAACCAAATGGAGGAGGGGTTGCCAGAATGCCAATGCTGAATAAAGTGAATTTACAGGTCTATAGGCCTATAGAAGTCTATCCAGAGGCCATATAGATAATTTTTAATGTCTATCTGTCATTGTACTCTCAAATAACAATCCCATATAGAATGCAACTGTGAGTGTACCTGAAAAGTGATACTTCACACAATTTTGAGAGGTGATTTAACCTCTAAGTGATAAAAAAAGGAGATAAAAAGTCCTGTGACCTCCACTTCTAGTGGCATTTGTGCCCTGAAAGTATTGACTGTTCAAGCCAAGTTTCCTGTCTTGGCAAATCAACAAAGATCATGGAACCATAAAATTATTTGGGTTGGAAAGGACCTTAAAGATGACCCAGTTCCAACCTCCCTGCCATGGACAGGAGCACCTGCCACTAGATCAGGTTGCTCAGAGCCTCATCCACCATGGCCTTGAAAAGTTCCAGGGATGGGGCATTCACAGTCACACCAAAGCCACAAAAATCTCACAGAGGTGCCAGCACTTCTTGGAGGCACCTTCATATGAACACCAAGTCGGGTCTTATTTTCTGGAAATTACTGAAATTACCCATATACTACGTTGACTTTAAATATCAGTTTTTCAAGTAAGCTTCATCAGAGTATGACAAGCAGATGCACAGGGGATATTAAAGAGCAGGGCAGACATGATACTGTCCATGCCCCCCAGCACTTGGAGCTCAGGGCCTCCCTGTGTCAGCTGTGATTTCTACAGGCTCATTCTCAGTTTCTCTTTCAGGAACTTGCCCAGTCTGTTCTTAACCTCACATAAATTTTCAGCCAACCACATCCTCTCACAAGGATTTCAGTGTCACTCCAGACAACTATCTGCTGAGCAAAAGTCACCTCTAACACTTAGAAGTGTCATTTGATGATCCCTCAGTTTCTTGGACTAAACAAAACTGAACAGTCAGGATACAGACACCTCTGATTTTGAAGCTTATCCAGACTGAAAGGTCCTCAATTGCTTAACTGGAAGCTACTTCAGATCCTTGATCAATCCTTCTATTGCTCTGTGAAACTTTTAAATAAGTTTTACTAGATTCATTTTTGAAGTTAGAGACACACTTTGTGTAACCCTATGAAAATTATTTCAAACTCATTTCCCTACATGTTTCTAACCTCACCAAGGAGACCACATGTGCTCAGCAGAGCTTTAGCACATCGAAGCTACGAGCTCAAAAATTCTCTCTTCACTAATCACACTCCAGTCTCACTCAGTCCCTACGTGTAAGCAGACTCCAGATGCACCATCCATACCCTGTGAATGAACATCCTTCTGGCAAAGGTCAGACACACTCACAGGGATCATCTCTGAAACTAAAGCTTTGGGATGCTGCGAGTCCAGATTTTGCCATTTAAATTGCCTCTACTTCCCATCGGCTGTGATAGGGAAGGGAGGAAGGAATGACATTTGAATGAACAGGGCACAACAGAGGGTTTGCTGTGCGAGGGAAATGGAAGGTGTGGGAAATAATACAGACCACACAGAAAGCCAAAGAAAGCAAGAAGAGAACACAGCCATGGCTGACAGAAAAAATTACCAACAAAGTGGATAAAGGGGTGAGAAGAAATATCATGTCACAACCACCTGTCAAGAAGCCACTGGAGGGGGAGGGAAGGAAAACTCAGAACAGGCAGAGAGACACAGAAGAACAAACCACAAATAAGTGGATACTGAAACAATAACTAGAACTGATGAGTAGAGATTAGGATTAGAGAAGTAAAGAGAATGGAAATACGATGAGTCAACAACATGAAAAAAGACAAGTGGCTGACAAAAGAAGCTAGAGGCAAAAAAACCCCAAACAAACAGAAAAGGTATTATTGGAAGAAATGAGAGAAAAATCTACATTTACTCAGCACTGGAACAGAACCTAGGATCCCAGACTCTCACCACTGCCTATCATGTATCTGTGCAGTCCTATGACACATCCCATGTTGTAACAAGTACTGTTATCAGCCCTTCAGCATGGCCTGACACACTGCCAGCCATGATATCCTGCTCATGGGATGCTTCTGTCTGTCTGACTGCCATCCCCTGAGGAAAGAAAACCTGTCCAGACATCACACCTGACCTGCCAGCGCTCGGCTCACTGCCCACCCGTGCAGGACAGTTCATCTAAGCAGCAGGACAGACCAGGGTGGAGACAAGCAGCCTTAACAGGATGGAAGAGAGACAGAAAAACCGCCCCAGAACATCTGTGAGAGACTGGGAGTGGGACTCCAGAAAGCTGGGGCAGCTGTGAGCACCTGCTTACACTGGGCAGGAGACATTTCTAAGCATGGTTTCTGGGGTTGGACCTTCCTATGAAACAGATTAAATCACGGAGCAAAGGTCTGTGCAACTTAAAGGCCCAGTCATGAATGTCACTGATTATGGTGCCAAATCCCACGAGGCACAAGTTCTACATGAGAGCACCAAACACACTATGGTCACAATGGCAGTTGTTCAGCCTAAGGAAAAGGCAGGATTTAGGCTGCCTGTGAAACCCTTCTTTGGCCCCAGTTGAGCGACACGCCTTCTGTGCTCCAGGAGAGACGTGCACCATCTGGAGAGAGCTCAAACCAGCGAGGAGAACTGGAGCTCAAGAAAATATCATCCACAAAGAAAGTAGGAACAAATTTGGGATTTCTGTTAGGAGGTAAAGCATGCTGGGGAATAAAGTGAGAGCCTTTTGCACAAAGCTGTCCTCCATTATCCCTGGCAGATGGTACGAGTAGTAATGGAATAAGCTCAGAAAGAGGAGAGTGGGGGTTAGACATGAGGAAAGTGTTTCCAACAGTAAAAACAAAGAAGAGACTGGAAGGGACTGTTTAGGGAAGATAGTGAGGTTTTATTATTGGAAGATTTAAGAGCAGTTTATGTAAGCTTGTGTCAGGAATGACAGCTGTAGATAGCTGCCTTGGAAAAGGAGATCACGATGACTTCCAAAGATCCCTTCCTGCCCTAAGTGGAGTTGCTTTAACAATGATCCAACACAAAATTTTTCTTGAGACCATTTCCCTTTGATGCATAGACAGAGAGTACAGACAACCAGCAAATACTTAATTTTTTCTCATTTTTCAGTGCATTGTATTAGTCTTTAATTGTGCCCTGCAAGCCTAATCAGCAGTTCTACCCTGGGTTAGAGTGGTCATTTATATAATGCTGAAATATTACCTCACTGTTATTAAATAATTTATTTTTGCACCACAAAGGAATGCTATGGCCAGATGCAGAAGTAAAAGACATCAGTGGAAGATACTGTAAATGCTTACATGAATCTAGATCTGAAGCTGTAAAGGCAAAACTCTGCAATGATTTCAAAGGCCCCGTGTTGTGCTGAAACAATTCTTGGAGAACAACACTCATGTAAAACTACAAACTGTATCATAATATCAATACGTGCAGGAAAAGAAATAATCAGTTTAAAAATCAATCCTAATACTGGTATCTCCTAAAACACGTGCTTGACTTTCCAACTTTAACAATTTTTAAAACATATTTTTACATTAATTTTTTTCTCTAACTCCCTTCTGCCTAAGGATCTAGCTTCAACTTCCACCACTGCAGTGTTATTCTCTCCAGATTATTTTCTCACTCTGCCACTCCGCAATTTCTTTTTCCACTGAGTATTAAGTTTCATAATGCCTTTTAAAATATTAAAAAAAAAAGAGACAAGACAAAGGAACAAATACCCAGAAGTTCACCGCTACTTTTTCACCATTTCCTTTGTTCACACAATCTACAGATGACAACTAACCACTCATTTTGACGGAAAAAAAGCATCCAAAACCACTCCATCTCCAAATTTGATCTTAGCAGCAGCGACAAAATAAGGAGAAATGGTGCAATTGGTCTGGAATGAAAATGACGTCCTTTGTCCAATTACAAGTGAAGCAGGAAAGGAGGAAGGTGCTTTGCCAGGTTTGGTTTTTTGTTGGATTTTTGTGTGTGGTTTTTTGTTTGTTTGTTTGTTTGTTTGGGGAGGAGTTTGTCTCACAAGAGCAGATACTTAGCAGGCGAAAATACCAAAATCAAAAAAGCTCTGTGAAAATCTCAGCTTCTACTTATTTATTTTAAGAATGGCTTTATGGCAAAAGGACTGAAAATGTGCAATTAATGCAATTTACAGTCTCTGAGAGCAGACAGAAAGCAAAATGACTCAAAAGGTGTTCTGTTCTTCTATGAAATTGTTTTTCTAGGCCATTCTTGTTGGCTTTTAGTGCTTGGGGTTGACAATGTGGGGAACAGAGGAGGAAGGTGGAAATGGGCTCTGCTGTAAGTCACAGCCAGCTCCTGGCTCCTTTCCTGCCTCATGGGCTGCACTTCCCCTGCTCTCTGCAGGCAGCAAAACCAAGGGAGCACATTCCTTTCCAAGTAGCTGGATTCCACTCAGCCATAAGTCCTGGGCTGACAGAAGCTTCTCACAAGGCTTATAAAAAGCAAAAGGGAACAACCAAAGGAAAAGGCTCCAAAGCCCATGACACTGATGATATACAGGAGCTGGCAGCATTACTTCTGCCTCTGCCAGGCTGGAGAGTTTATCTTTGCTTGATGCTATTGCCCCTCCCCACATGTGGTCAATAATTCACTCATTCCCTCCAAGCACACGCCTCACCCCTTTCAGCCTCTCTACTCCCATGTGGCTCAGATTCTGTTTATTTTAAAGGGATTTAACTACACTGCCTTCTGAGCACTAAACCTAAATCTGTTATTAAATTCCCCAGCCCAACCCCGTTTGCAGTCAATAGCTCTCTTGGACTCCCATATCCCACCTCAGAAAGGTTCCAATATTGGCCACCTCTTTTCGCCTTTCTCTCAGATGTTCTTATTCAGCCTCAGTCTCAGAAAAGATCCAGAGAAAAATACCACACAAGCCAAGCTCTGGCTAATCTCAACTACCAAAATCCCCATCCTAGTTCTGACATAGCCTACTACATCAAAATCACAGTTTTTCAGTAGCAAATAGCTTATTTCATGAGAAAAACTTCATTTTATGCCCTGTGCTTCTCTAACTCCCTTATCTTCACTACTGAAGACAGAAGCACAGAATTAGTTTACAGTGAACTCTTAAAAAGTGATGCAAAAGTAGCTCCACCTACCCCTACATCGACTTCTGATGGAGGTTTGGGTTTTTTTCTGTCCACTAGGCAATTTTTGCACTGTCTGTTATAATATACTCTCATAACTCTATGTCTCCCAAACCTAAAGGTATCTCTAAATACATATAGAAACATTTTTATTTTATTGGAAAATCAAAGTTGCTTATATCATAAAACTGAAAACATAAAAACTTACAAAAAAAGAAAAAAAGAGATGAAGCTGATGAGTCTGAATTACTTGGAAATCAGCTTCAAGACTACTTCCCCAAGTTAAAGGTTTAGTCTCTATGGCATCACACTTCATCCTACATCTTGATCCGTTTCCTCCTATCATTAGAGAGCCAAACATTGCCAGTGTGTTATTTCACGTGCTGCATTTTTTCCAAAGAAAACAGAGTCAAGCCCCCAGAATCCAGTGCTCCTGTCCCTGCATGACACAGTGGCAGTGGCAGCACTCCACAGACAATGACACAAAGGACTGATCAAAAGGTCGCAGATCAGAAGAGGCTTTTTTTTAAGACTCACTGCCAAAGAAACCCTGACATCTGGCTATTTTCCCCTCAACAAACCCCAACTCTGCATCCAAGCTTGGAATCAAAATTACCCGGGGCCAGAGAAACCTCTGACTCCCAGTTAACTGCTTCACATCTCCTTAGGACATTTCTTTCCAAAATGGCAGAGACAAAGCCTGACCACTAACATTTTAATTAAAAATTAATAGTATTCAGCTTTTTAATGCTTTGATCAGGCAAAGCAATGGGCCTGTAAGAGCCATTCCATCTTGACTAATCGAAGTCAACACTTGCAGTTGGAAGGAAGNGTTTACAGTGAACTCTTAAAAAGTGATGCAAAAGTAGCTCCACCTACCCCTACATCGACTTCTGATGGAGGTTTGGGTTTTTTTCTGTCCACTAGGCAATTTCTGCACTGTCTATTATAATATACTCTCATAACTCTCTGTCTCCCAAACCTAAGGGTATCTCTAAATACATACAGAAACACTTTTATTTTATTGGAAAATTAAAGTTGATTATATCATAAAACTGAAAACAGAAAAACTTACAAAAAAAGAAAAAAAGAGATGAAGCTGATGAGTCTGAATTACTTGGAAATCAGCTTCAAGACTACTTCCCCAAGTTAAAGGTTTAGTCTCTATGGCATCACACTTCATCCTAAATCTTGATCCGTTTCCTCCTATCATTAGAGAGCCAAACATTGCCAGTGTGTTATTTCACGTGCTGCATTTTTTCCAAAGAAAACGGAGTCAAGCCCCCAGAATCCAGTGCTCCTGTCCCTGCATGACACAGTGGCAGTGGCAGCACTCCACAGACAATGACACAAAGGACTGATCAAAAGGTCGCAGATCAGAAGAGGCTTTTTTTTAAGACTCACTGCCAAAGAAACCCTGACATCTGGCTATTTTCCCCTCAACAAACCCCAACTCTGCATCCAAGCTTGGAATCAAAATTACCCGGGGCCAGAGAAACCTCTGACTCCCAGTTAACTGCTTCACATCTCCTTAGGACATTTCTTTCCAAAATGGCAGAGACAAAGCCTGACCACTAACATTTTAATTAAAAATTAATAGTATTCAGCTTTTTAATGCTTTGATCAGGCAAAGCAATGGGCCTGTAAGAGCCATTCCATCTTGACTAATCGAAGTCAACACTTGCAGTTGGAAGGAAGAGTAAGTTGAAGGCAAATAAGAGCTGGTTCAGAACCAGGCAGAAAGTTTTCAGAAGGCTGTTGTCCAGCTTTTAAGAAGCAAGTTTATGGCTCTGGAAAGTGCTGTAATCAAATATTCATGATAACAGCAGAAAAAAGTAACTTTGAGAAGAACAGAGAGCAGATGAAACAGCACTAAAAATTTTTTTTAAAGATCCAAAACAGGGTCAAATAATGAAGCAAAACAGCTGCTCAGTTCAAGTTGCTCTGCATACTTACTGCAATTTAATATGAGATTTGGAAAATTCCATTAAGAATAGAAGTTATTGTGTATTTCATTCAGGTGGGCACACAAGAGCTATTTCACTGAAATTCTCTGTACGAAGGGAAGTAGCTCTTGCAATCTAAGAAGTCCGTGAGCACGTAAAACATGAAAATTATATATGCATCAGGTAGATTAAGTAATTTTTTGTCCATAGAAAATGCACTCTGTGTTGGATGAGGAGGAAGAAAAATGATGACGGCAATTCTCTGCAAGTCTGTCAAAATATAATTACACCTGTAAGTGCCTGGTAACAGCTCTCTCTGCAGCAGGAGTGACTTGCTACTGGGTTAGAAGCTCTGCTAGAATTCTCTGACACCATTTTAACAGTGATCACAGATTGTGTTCTGGTTTTCCTCATATAATGTAATTAAAGCTTTCAATGCTTTTGGGGTAATTGGTATTCATAAAAATTTTTAAAAATTCAGATGTTATTTTCCATTATAAATTCGGAGATAAGGAAGAACACAGTAGATATGACAAGAGATTGGGTTCACTTTTTTCCTGAAGATACAAGCTTCAGTCGTACAAGCTGAAACATCAAAAATAACTATATGTATTTGCTAATACCCGATTTCCTATGCAGTAGGAAAGCTTCAGTATTCAAATTTTATCACCTCTCACTTATGCCTCTTTTCATTTCACCAGCTAATATGCTGTAATTCAAGGGTTTACAGCGCAGTCTGAGGACAGCACTCATGGAACGTGCCTTCCACCTTCATCTCCCCATACCTCAATTAAGCCAAGCACAGGCTGCTGCTGCTGCTGCCAGCACTTCAAAGCACCAGCAGCGTGTCCCAGCCCTGTGCCCCGAGCACTCTGCACCCCACTCCCTGACTCAGCACCTCCCTCCTCACGCCCTCACCTGGTTTTTGCTTCCACACCCACGGAGGCGGTGGAGCTGGCAGACTCCTCGGACACTGAGTGCTGAAGGACTGGTGTTAGCTGCTTGGTGCTGTCCACTTCCGTTTGGGCATCCTCTTCTGCAGACTGCTCTTTGACTTCTGTTTAAAAAATATGAAAGCAAAATTATTTAGTATTTTTTCTATTTATTTAGATTTTTTTTAAAAACATACATTTTATTTACAGAGATTAACTCCTATAACTATCTTCTAAGACACAGCAAAATTGAAAGAGCAGGGAATGACCACCTCTAACTAAAACATGAAACTGAATAGTTATAACATTATTGCCATAACACAGAGTTCCGCTGTACACTAAATCTGTTCAATAAGGAGAAATGGGGCAGGGGGGATTTGTTCAATGACAAACATTTCATATGAGGTTGGGGTTCTAGGCATTCCTATTCTCCCCACACCTCCCCTTGTGCACCTGCTGTGTCAGCCCTGAACAAATACCACAGTGAGCACACTAATTAGGGCAGAACAAACCTTTTTCCTCCCAGATCAGCATTAACTTTGATCAATTCCCTGCACAAGTTCATTCCTGGTTTCACTAACTACGCTGCCACAGGGTTGAGGAGGTGAAGGAAGGAAGGACATGGTTTATCCCAGCTGGAACTTAATTCTGAACAGAAAGAATATGTATAACTAATATTTTCAGCATCCTTTTAATTTAGCTTAGGTGTTACACAGAAACACACACAGCTACAGCCCACATTGCTACTATTTGTCTTTTCTGGTCTGAAACACGTAACATTAAGTTGTCACTGTCTGTGCAACTTTAAATTCTTTTCCCATTTAGTTTCCTCCTCTGCAGAGTGAGTCAGGGATTTGCCAGAAGGACATAGCAATGGACTGCTCCAAGTGCCCCAGAATGCACAGGAAGGAACAAGGGTCAAGGCTGCAGAGCAACAATATTTGGTGCTTCCGTGCTCCTCCATACTTTGATTTTGAAACCTAAATAATGCAAAAATCACAGGACTCTGGCAGGTGAGCTTTGGCATATCCAGCTCAAACCACAAGTGCCTCATCCTGCCTGGGTTCTGTCCCACGGGAATGCCAGACGAAGGACCTATGCCTGGGTCTCACACCACCTAAAACTTTCAGTGAATGTGTTTGAGCTAAGAGCTCATGCAACTCTTGCTCGATGCGCTCGCAAAAAGTCCAGTTAGAGTAAAGCAGATTATTTAGAAGACTTAAGCTGAAGATAAATTAATGTTTTTTTAAGAAAATGAAAATACAACATGTTAAAATCAAATCAAATATTGCAAAGGATAGATGACTCAAGTGGAGAAATGGATGGGTAGAAGGATCTGTGACATGAGTGGGGATGCACAAAAATCCTCCTACAAGCTTTTGTCTTATAAATAAAACAATAAAAGAGAAGAGAATTCTCAGAACATAAAACTGCACAGTTTGGTCTGCAATAGTGAAATTATATGTCTACTATAGCGAGCAGAGAAGGGGAAATATTTCCTGTTTGATGTACAAAGATTGAAGTAAAATTAGTCTTCAACCTAAAGTGCAGTCATTTAAGAAGACAATATGCAACATTAAAAAACTCTCAGCAAAGGCATCTAAACCATTCCGAAGAGAAACACACAATGAGGAAAAGAAGAATAAGAAATTCCTGTTCATGACTGGGTGTTCCAGATATTTATTTGAGCTGGGGCAAATTGAAATTGCTCTGCCTATTTCACTTAAGCCACTCAGTAACATACACCTGAAATCTTTTTTGAACATCTGAAATGTCAAATAATTACCATCTGTCCAAAAGCCAAATGGCTTTTGTCATCCTGAAAAAAAAAGTTCTGGATGGTGAGTTGACACTAAATAAATATCCTGTTGGGAATACATCCCTTGTAATAGTAAATAGCTCTGTACAGACAACAAAACAAAATAAACCCAAACCCCACACCCTCAGTTTTTGACAGGTCTGAACAAACATCTCTGCAATCATTCCAGGATGAGGATTCCTGAAACAGGCAGTGGAGTCATTCATAATGGTCTGTGGTGCGTTTCCAAGTAAGTTGGATCTGAAGGATAATTTTGTGCCAGTAACCCCCAAATTTCTAAATACAACCTCCATGAAGAGGGCAAAACATAAACACCTAGAAGACAAGCAGACGCCAAAGGGCTAAAAACAAAACCCACAACACAGCCCTGGACAACCACGCCTGAAGCGCTCCAGGAGGACCACCGGAAACTGTGGCCTTGCTCTGATCCATCCTGGTGACTTTCTTTAACCCAGTTCGGCTTTGCAAAAGGAACTCTGCCTTATTTTGTGCCTGCAGAAACTTTCAGGCAAGCAAAAGCCATTTATTCTTTGCCAGCTTTCCTCTCGTTACCATCCCACGGGAGGGCGAAGGTCAGGGGCTCTCATTCTCTCACTCTGGGAGCTCTGGATTGTGAGAGGAGACACAGATTGTTTCACTACACATGACAACTATCCGAGCTTACATCCTTATGGTGCTTTTCCCCTGCTGTTTGCTTTTCTAGAGAAGGAGGGACCCAAATTATCCTAAATGAGACAAACAACATCTCAACTGCTGTCTCTGCAATAAACCAAACGGTGCCTCAATATGCTGTGGGAAGACTGAAAACATGGTGCTCACTGAACAACATGAAAATTGTGTGTGTGTGTGTGCGCCACACTTCAACTTTGTGAAAGTTTTCCTCCAGAAGATTAAGGAAGAACAGGAGTAATGCATTTCACAAGTCAAATTCCTAGGAGATGGGAGTCCAGCACTGGCACGCCAAAGGGACATCTCAGATGTGCCTCAGAGATGTTCTTGGAAGCATCTGGCACAATACATTTAATGAACACTCATCAGATTTGGTTAAGGAATCCTACTTTGAAGCTACTGGGAATGAAGGATCCATGAATGATTAATAAATGTGAAGCTCATTTGCAGATTCACATATAAGGCTTTATTTTGCATCCCCTTGTCATGATTGTTTCTGGCACACAATGGAAGTCTTGCCCATATATAATGAGTTAGTGGAGGGACTGAGATTTTAAAAGCTAATTGGACAACTCCCAGTTGTGTCCAAGTTCATTTTTAATGCCACTATCCTTTACTTAAACATCAGGAAAATACCTGGAAAGACTGCTTTTAAAAAAATTTGGAAAATTTGAAGACAACTACATCCATAGTTATTTTCCACCTGGCTGGTGAGGGGTTTTAAAGTTAAAAACCAAAATGTCTCAAAAGTACAAGGAGTAAAATTCCTATCGAAATGGACCATCAAAAGGGTTGAGACTTCCACACGCTTTATAGCTTTGGTAAGAGTCACAGAATCACAGCATGGTTGGGGCTGGAAGGCAGCCCAGAGGTCACCTTGTCCTGCCAGAGCCAGCTGCCCAGGACTATGACCTAGATGGTTTCTGAGCATCTCCAAGGATAGAAATATGAATAGTAGGGGAAAAGATGAAATTGCTGAACATTAATAGAGGATAAATCTGCAGGGAAGCCACTGGGATTGATAAAATCTACAGTATGTGTATTAAATTTCAATTAACCCTTCCATCACATTTGCTTAAATAATAGGTATACACTGGGCTGTGGAGTGAAAAGGCAATCCTTAGGTTTTACACTATTTAAGAAATAATTTGAAATATTTCAAATGAGGGGAAAAAAAACTTACCAAGGTTCAAAAACTTGTTTTTATTCCTCTTTCTAGAGAAGAACGTAGTGAACACTCAAAGAAAATAATAAATAGCACATTGCTTTCTCAGTCAATTACAAGGACTACACACCTTCCTAACAGCAGCTGGTCTCCTTACTTATGTGTCTTATGTAGAGATGTACAACATTCAGAATAATAACTGTCTTGACAATTTCCTCTTTTCCTGCTCTATTTTCAGGTGCTTTTGGAAACCTCTCCCTGTCTAAGAGACATGAGTGGGACATACAGACTCACAAGGGAAGCCCTGGTTTTTGTGAGCCCACCTGAGGCAGTGGCTCCCTTGCAAATCATCCCGGCCATGCTTGGTGGAAGGAGGAGATGGGTGATGGCTGGGATTTTATCACACAATCACAGATTCCTTTGGGAATGTGATGAAGCAACATTGACTAAAGATCTAAAAATGTTCTTTTGTTATAAACAATCCTTTTCTGTTTTCTAGTAATCACAAGACCCTACTCTGCCAACTCCTTGGGTAAAGCTACAGCAAGACAAGGAGATAAATACGTGGGCTCAGCTGTGACCATCAGACAACCAAAAGACACCAGCATAACCAGAAGGTTTTCTTTTAAATAGTCAGAAACTACCCATCAAATCCAAACCTGAAAATACTATAGAGTATTCACAACAGAGCACTATAGAGTTCTACCACAAAAGAAGTCTTTAAAATCTTAGGAAACAATTTTCCCTATACAGTGACACTGAAAAAGAAAAACCAAAGAGCTGTCATAAACATAAAACTAATATTCTACTGCTGCTTAGATGCAGCAAGTTGCCTGTTTAACCACTTTACTGGCTGGGGCTCTGCTGTCAGACCTACTGCTGATCTGGCAGACAGTGAAGCAAATGTCATGAGCTTCCAAAACTTTCACAAGAACAGAAAGTGTTGCAGGCTGGAAAATACCAGTACCACAAACACAGCAGGGATGTTCCTGGGGTCTCAGACTGTCGCTTACCGAGACGTTCTGCAAGAGGGAGTAATGAGCTTTTAATCAGCAGATGCAACTCTAATTTTTGCAGAAGGAAGGGGGAGTGCTGTGTCACAAATAACCAATGGGACATGGTGTTCGACACAGCCTTGTAGGGATTTACAAAACTACAAACACTAAAATGCTCTAGTTCAAGTAGTTTTGACAGATAAAAATCAGGTCAGTGTAGCAACACTATGAAAAGAAGTCTTAGCAAGGGAATGCAAACTGTGAGTTTAAAATGCCTGTGTCCTGGTTTTGGCTGGGATAGAGTTAATTTTCCCGTCTGTAACTGGTACAAGTCTGTGTTTTGGATTGAGGATGAGAATAAGTTGATAACATAGCAATGTTTTCGTTGCTGCTAAGCAGTGCTTACTCTTAATCAAGGGCACTTCGGTTTCCCATGCTCTGCCAGTGAGCAGGTGCACAAGGGGATGGGAGGAAGCACAGCCAGGACAACTCACTCCAAGTGGCCAGGCAGATATTACACATTACAGGGTGTAGAAAGATGGTTAGAATCTAAAGGGTGCTGGCCCTCTAAGAAACTGCACAAGCAGAGTCTTAAGGCTTTTCGAATAGCTCATAACATGTCCTTGAACAACAGAAATAGAAGAATATTTTGATAATAGTTTCTTAGAGAAAACAACAGGTGTTTTGCTAGTAACGGCAAAGTAGAAGTTGCTTGGTAACGATGAGCTAGCAAAAGTGTGAATTGCTTGGCAAGCATGAATTAGCAAAAATGTGCTATATATTATCTGTGTGAACCCTGAATAAACGAGTCATAGTGCTGACTCCTATGGGGTCGTTGCTTTGATCTCCAAAGTCCTGGCTTTCTTCCAACAACAGACCACCACAGAATCACACACCACAGAATGGTGTCAGCTGAAAGGGACCTTAAAGATCATCCATGGGCAGTAACATCTCTCATTAGATCAGATTGCTCAGAGCTCCATCCAACAAGGCCTTGAAGACTTCCAGAGATTGGGCATCCACAACTTCTCTGGCCAGTCTGTTTCAGTGCCTCACCAACCTCACAACAAAGAACTTCCTCCTAATATCTAATCCAAACCTACTCTTCCTTCATGTGAATCAATTTTTCTTGTCCTTTGTACTACATATATGCTTTTGTATAAAGAGCATCCCTATCCATCATTCTTGTAGGTTCCCTCCAGGTACTGGAAGCCTGGGAAGAGCTGGCTGGGAACGGCCAGTCACTGCTCAGGGATGGGCTGGACATCAGGCAGTGGGTGCTGGGAAATTCAATAGTGCAACACTTGCTTGTCTTGGATTTCATTCCTCTCTCTTTCTCAACTTTTCTTCATAATCATTATTTTTAATAATATTTATTTTAATTAATAAACTGTACTAATCTCAATCCAAGAGTTTTACATTTTTCTGATTCCCCTTCCTATCCCACTGGGGCAGGGAGTGAGGCAGCACCCGTGTGGTACTCAGCTGACAGCTGGGATAAACCACAACACTATCCAGTACTATAATTACCAAGTTTCACTCACTGTCTCAATTTAGGAACAAAACATGTTTCCACTAGCCAAACTTCATAATTCTGTTACTGTTCTGGACATGATTTGATAGAAACACCACCTCTCCTGGCAGTGTCTGCAACTTCATATGTGCAGGGTTTCGCAGCAGGAGCAAACAGACACGCTGTGGATAATTGGGTCCCAGCACATCACCTGCAACCATCTGGGACAAGAGCAACCCAAGTCAGGGTCTATTACAGAGTCATAGGATCATTAAGGTTGGAAACAACCTTTAAGATCAGCAATTCCAACAATCAACCCAGCACCACCATGTTCGCCATTAAACAGTGTCCTCAACCGCCTTATCCACATGTTCTTTGAACATTTCCAGGAGTGGTGACTCCACCACTTCCCTGGGCAGCCTGTTCCAATGCTTTACAACCCTTTCAGTGAAAAAGGTTTTCCTAAACCTACCCTGGCACAACTTGAGGCCTACTGACACATCTGCAGAGGGTGATGGCTGTTGACAGCTGCCACCGTTACTTGGGTTGCCCTGAGCTGGTAGAACTAGATGACTTTCGCAGTCACTTCCAACCCAAACTATTCTGTGATTCTTTGATTTACTTACTGCAACAGGTGTTACGTGGAGATGAGAAGAAAGCCTACAGTTATTCTTTTATGGTATGTTCCACTGTGCATTTTGATACTTTTCATTCAGCTAGAACTCCTATTTGTGAAATATATTTTATACAAAAAATAGCTTTGTGCAATTTTTCTATCAATTATAAAATAAAATTAAAGTTGTCAATGTAGGTCCATTCAGCTACTCTAAAAACATGACACCATACTATGGATAACCAGCTTCAAGTAATCCATGACTGAGGAACTTCCCAAGTCAGGAGTGGTACTCAACAGCACTCATCTGATTATTCTGCTTCTAGTTTCTTCAGGTCTTTCTGAAACCCGTATCAAATTATTCATGCCCAAAGCATCTAGCAGCAATGAATTCTGCAATTTCAGTAGATGTTGAGTTCAAAGACACCTGCCCTTGTGCTCTCTGAACATGACCTGATGTCCCCTAATTTTTGTGTTGCACAACAGTGAATCACCGTGCCCTGTTCATTTTCTCCATGTCACTCATCATTTTGCGGGACCCTATTAAAATCCTCCTCAGTGAAATCACTTCAGGTTGAAGGTTTTTACCTTAACTGATCCCCTTTCAGAAGCTATTAGTTACTCCTCATCATACTCACTGGCCTCTCCTGTACTTTCCCAATTACAGCTCATACATTTGGAGAAGGGAAAGCAGAACTGCCTGTACCTTTCAACATGCAGCAATGCCAACAAATGTATAAAGCAATAGTAAAAATAAAAATAAACCTCACTGATCCATTATTCCTCTTACCCCTGTACCAGTAATTCTTAGAATTTGTTTCCTTCCTTCACTTACACAAGCTCCTGCAATTCTCAGAACTCGAGCACCCCTCGCTCAGGTAGCAACAGCTGTTTGAGAGTCATTTTTGTTTATACAAAATTAGGGTGGTGATTTTCCCCTGCATGTTCTTTTACAGGCACTACTACTGAATTTAAGAGCAATTTTGTTTTCTATGGCCCCTCTTCAGTGCCTTGCAGGGGAAAATCTCTTTTATTACTCTAAATCAGTTTATTTTACCCACTACTTTCTTCCTCTTCGTACCTGACCTAGAAAAGGGTTACCAGGGTAGATGCTTGTGGGACTCCAACACCAGCCTGGTTTATAGTATGATTTTAATTCACTGGCAGTGAATTTCTGTAACATTTCTTCTATCCACCTGAAATGTCAGTCTCAACATTACTAAAAATTAATACAGCACCACAGAACTAGGAAAGTGTCCTTGCTTATGGCAGCGGGGTTGGAACAAGATGACCTTTGAGGTCCTTTCCAATCCAAACCATTCTGTGATTCTATGAACCAAAACTCTCACAGAAAAGCCCTTTTTCCAGTGAGGAAAAGAGTGCACAGCACACAAGACAGACACTACTATTTCAATATATTGGACTGGTAATGTCAACACAGATTCTCCTGTCATGTCACTAATGACACAGCAGCAACGTTGAGCTTCAAGTAATAGAAAAATTCTGGGTCTTTGAAAAATTTCAAAACCTGTTAGGTTGTGTTGAACAAAGTATGAACATAGCCAAAACTGCAAAAGAAATATCGAATAAATAAGGGAAAAAAAGAAGCTGCATTTCAGAAATAACCTCCAGATTGAAAAACTCAGTGAGGTTAGAATTGATTAGGAAATAACTGATTCCACCAGCTCTAAAAACACCTGAGACAGACATATCAGGCAGAAGGTTAAAAAAATCAGATTTTTCTAACAGGCCCATTTCAAGTGTGCATGATGATAAATGGTATTATTGAGTAAGCTTGTGATGATTTAAAGGCAAATATCAAATAACTTCCTCTTGTGTTTGCTTTCCTCATTACAAACAAATTACCAGAATATAATGCAAAAATAATAAGATGCTTACAATAATTACAACAAAATGCTTCAGCTCTGCTAGTTTTTCCAGTGGGCTGGACAGGCAGAAGTCAGCAGCATAAGAAAGAAGAAACTACTCCTTTTCTAATGAGCACATAGAATATTAATTGCCTTAAAACATATTTAAGTGCATTTCTAAGCACTTATTTGCAGCAAATATTTACGGACAAATTTAATCTACAAGCAAGCCCTCAGCGGTGTTAATTCTTCCTTTCATTAATTTTAGAAGGGATGTGTGGGTCAGTGATAAGGCCTGAGTATCTGCCTGAAAAGCAAAAAGTGGATTTTAGAATGATTTTGGTGTTAACACTTGGCCCAGAGCTTTTGCCATTGCTACACCCAAACCAGGACTTGCTCTCTAGGTGTGTTTTACTTTGCCTTAACGAGAGGCTCTACCCGGTATGATTCATATCACTACAAAAGATGCTGGTATTTCCTCCAACAAACAGAATATCCCACTTTTTTCCTCCTCTAAAGGAATGCTTTTCAGGCTGCTTCAAAGCTGACGCAATTCTGAATTAGTCCAAAATTCCCTGGCAGCTTCTACGTGGATAAACTTTCCTCCACTGAGAAGTGTTCTGGTTCTTCTGTGCTTTGCCCAGAGACAAGTGAAGCTGGTCAGAGGAAGGTTTATCTTCAGGAAGTTAAAGAAATCAACTGTTCAGGCAACATCACCGGGTCTGATAACAATGTTACTCACAACAATAATGCAGGCAAGGAACTACTGGTTGATAAAATCCTCCTCAATGCTGCAGCCTCTGAGCACCACAGGGAGGCAAGGGTATGGTAGAAAGTATTGCTGTAAGAACTGGTTGAAATGGTACAGATAGTAAACAGAATAGTGATGGATTTGTTAGTAATTTCCCAAGAGACTCAGCAGCTCGAATAAACTCATTTTATTGCATTTCTCCTAGATTAGAGTCTGAATCTCAACATTTTTATTTGGCAACAAGACAGGAAGAACTGCAGACTCGAGGATGAGCTGGGATATTTCACAAGCATTCTCAAAGAAAAAAGAGGGAATGATCAAATAATTAGCACACAGAATCCGGTTTCAACTTAAATGCAGAGCCAAGAAAATACCAAGTACAGAAACTTGCAGAAACTAACAGAAGATGGGGAAAAGAAGCAGAAGCCAAGTCTTCATTAATAGCAGAAGGGCCACCAAAACTACAGAAAGCACATCACGAGGAATTTTATGTATTATTTCTTCCTTTAGATTAGCAGTTCTCTATCTGCATATACATGTGTGCACAAAGCCACATGCTTTCCAGAATATTCTGGTTTGTATTTTTTTGTCCATAAGAGACTCACTCATCAGAAGAAAACAGTTCTTATGGAGAGGAGCAACGCAAGAGGACCTACAAGAGAACACATTATTCCACAGCAAACTGTGTTTTACTGACAACAGAGAGGTGGAAGGTATCACAGTATCACAGCATTGATAAGGTTGGAAAAGACCTTGAAGATCACCTAGTCCAACCTAAAATCCAACTAAACCTAACATCTAATATCTAGATCATATCATTCAGCACCGGGTCTAGGTGTTGATGGCTCGAAGGTCTTGACAGGACCAGAGGCAACGGGCACAAACTGAAACACAGGAGGTTCCCTCTGGACATGAGGAAACACATTCCTACTGTGAGGATGCCTGAGCCCTGGGCACAGGTTGCCCAGGCAGGTTTTGGAGTCTCAGTCCTTGAAGATAGTCAAAAGGTGTCAGGATGTTGTCCTGGACAATCATTTCCAGGTGACTCTGCTTGAGCACAGTGGGTGAGCCAGATGATGCCCAGGGGTCCCAGACATCCTTAACCATGCTAAGATGAGTGCTAAGGGATGGAAAGGATGGATAACCACATCAGCTGGATAGAGAAATACCAGGGCAACATCACTAGGGGAACTGCAATGAAGAAAAATGAAGGAACAGACTTCTGGAAAAATCAATGCAAAGCTGGAAAGCAACACAGTCACTAAGGGAGGAGCCATGGTATCAGCAAGAGAGATAAGGCTGGTGGGGGAAGGAAAGGAGTTTGCCCTGAGGTTTACAAAAAGCTGAAAATCTACTGATTCAGTAGAAGCCGCTGTCAGCAATATTTTTTCAGGAAAAAGTTTACTTAGCTCCAAACAGACCTTTTTTCCAAATTCCAAAATTTCCCTTTTCCCATTCCAGATCCCACCTCTCTTTCCATCCTCAAGAATCCATCTGTACCTAAGTGAACCTAGTAGCTGGAAGAGAATGGACAGGGCTCAGGAATCCTTGCAGCTGGCAGGGATAACCAGCCAGACTGAAATGATCAGAGCAGCACACCACTTACCCTGCTTTGCTTCCAATTCTGCCTCATTTTACACAGGAGGTTTCAGAATTTTTGTAAGGGCAGTAACTTATTTCCCGAATTGCAAAAGAGCCCCTTCAGGAGGAATTTTTGCCTTTTTTTCTTAATAAATATTTATGTCAACATTACAAATGGAAATAATGTTTGGTACTTGCACACCCTCTGCTTTTTTTCTCCATGAAAGATTTGGCAGATAGGAAACTCTTCTCTATTCTAATGGGATTATATGGGGCATCTCCTTTTTCCCTCCCTGTGAGGAGAGTTCTCATTCCTCCTGCATTGTTCCCTTCCCTACGAGCAGAGCTCATTGTACTGAATACAACATCAATATGGTCATCTCTCATTTTATGAAAATTAATTAATTCACAAAAGGGCACCAGTAATGCCAGACTCCATAAATGAAACAAAACAGAAACAACCTCAAACCCCCAAACAAACAAGAAGAAAAACTCTCACACAGTAAAAGAATTCATGATTATTCTCAACACATGAACCAAACTATGGAAAAGAAGCTAGAAACACAAAGACTCAAAATATGTCACAAGTCACATATCAAGATGTTCAGACAATCTCATTTTGAGTTTTGTAATGTTACTATATTGTGTTTTGGTTTGGCAGCCGCTGCAGAAAATTGTTGGCAAGTCCACTATTTAGAAGAAAACAAAATAAAAGACCTTTTCAGTCAAAGTGGAAATTCATAAACTAGTACACAAATAAACTTTAATTAACAGTTTTACACAGAGCAACAAACTAGGATTGCTCCTTGTCCCCCACTTTTTTACTAACACAAATAACTGCTTAGAATAAGTTTTAGAAGCAGCAGCCTTTTCAAATACTATGATTAAACCCCTAGAAAAGTCACATGATGCTCAACTTCCACATAACAAAACTTTGATTCCCTCTCTATTTCTATCTCTAAATTGCTCAACATAGCAATGCTCTTTCAAGTGTTGATGCATCACTTCCAGCAGCAGATCCTGAGGAGTCTTTGTCCATTGGGATTTCCAGCACAGTGTTCCACTGCTGCCTGTACCTTCAGAATGAGTCTCAGCCCTCTGTGACAGCCCGGATGATTTTGATGAAAGATAATGGAGAAACTTATCTATATGTATTCTCAGAGCCTTAAAAATAATGATCTGTGTCCCTCTCTCCTCTGAAGCAAAAACTGCTCTCAGATCTCTGTTGAGGAATTTGGTTAACAATCACAAAAGAAAAAAAAAACCAAACAAAAACCCCACACCCCACAAAAAACCAGCTATCACTGAATTCCCTACACAGCAGTGTACCAGCAGTTGTTAAGTTTGACTTTCTTTTGGGGCTGTGTTTTCTCTTTTTCTTAAACATATTTAAAATTTGCAAAACCTATCACTTGTAATCACATTTTCTGTCCCCTTTGCTGATTTGCAAAAGACTGTTTCCACCACATGGGATAGGAAAAGCAACAAGTAGAATACAGGACATAACTAAAAATAGTCTTCTTTTCCTCTACTCTGTTTTTCTACACACAAACACTTGCTCCAACTTTTTCAATTTTGCCTTCATTAACTGGTAATTACCTACTTGTAGAAGCTGCAAAAGACCATATAAGTTCACCAGCAGTTTATTAGCAGGGGCAGAAAAACAACACACAGAATAAAACAATTAAACATCTTCGTATTAAGCTTTAATCTAGATTCCCTCCCTATGCCACTGACAACACTTAAACCCAACGCAAATTGGGACTAAACACTCATGACACTCCCCAAAGCCTCGAGTCACGAGCACAAAGCCTTCCCAGCATCATTCACCATCGAGCAAGTAGGAAGCAAGAGACCAGCACATAGAGTCAAAGCTCATCCTCCATCCCTCTGAGAACTTCACCCTCCTCCTCCCTCCATGGTTTTCACCACTGCAGGCACATTCCTGCATGGCCCATCAAAAATGTTGCTGGAAAAAAGACTCTTTTGAGGTCCTCCACTTCTGCCTATAAATCCACACTAAACACAGATCCTTGTCTTCATCTTCAAGGACTTCACTTGGCAGCTCTGAGAGGAACTGGACACCTCCCTCAGCTCAGCTGGCATTCCCATGCCACTGCTGCCCTGACCACCAGCTTCTGCTCTTCATGTCTCTGCCCTTCCTCCCACTTTTCTCATTACACACACAGGGCCATCTAATTCCATTTATAAACCCTTACATCTCAGTGCATTTTTAAGGCTTACCTATGTCAAATCAACAGACTTGTCCCTGCTTAAGAACAGGCAAATGGCTACAGAGACATGCCTGGCAAAGAGCCGACAGCACTTCACCATGGCCTTTATCTCATGTGTTGGCTCATCTGTTTGTCTCTTTAGGCTCCTGAACTGCCAGAACAGAAATCACAAACCGTTTCAACAGTACTTGGTCCAGTACAACGAACTCCCTCTGGTAACTGAAGCATTTGGGTACTACCACAACAAATATTTGCAAAAGCAAGAATTATCCTGTTTCCTGAGCAGCAGGAGGAAGCATTAGCACTTGGTGCTCCTTGTTATCCCTTTGGTATATAATCTGCTGGAGTTATTGGGAGATACAGGTCAATAAGCAACAGTGTATTTTGGCAGGTATTCCACAAACAGCAGCTACCACTTCAGAGCGTTTGGTTTTGTTAGATACAGCCTTGCAAAAGTAGCAAAAGAACCTCTACATATCTAAGCTACAAAGGCATTCCCATTAGACTACTTAAAAGCAATAAGCTCAAATAGCTTTAAATTAATACAGGTTTTAATAATATACATTTTTTCTTTTATATCCACCCAAATGCACATTTCATACTGCAAAATTAGAGAAATATTTCTTGTCTAACAAAGTCCTTCATAATTAAATGCATTTCTGAGAGAGAACCAATACCCAGATGGCATCATCACCACACTCTCAGTACCTGTTTCCACAGTGTTTTCTGTTTCTGCTGCCTCCAAACCATCCATACTGTCTTCATCCTCCACTGCAGTTTTTCCTCTACTCCGAGGCCTGAAAACATAAGAGGGGAAAACTCTTTTTAAACTGAGACCATTTTCAGAATTGGGTTTTAAAAAAATTGAGGAATTAATTGAGGAATAAATGTCAGCACTAAATTACGTAACATTTAAGCTAACCCATGATTTCCGTCCTTTAAAAATCAGAAGTTTCCTCCCCTTTTTTTCTATTCCAGGTAATGCCCTCAGAAAGGTACACTTGAATCAGCAGTTGGCCCCTTAAGTTTCTCCGATCATTCTTGGAAGAAAAATACAATAATGAACTTTTACTGATCAAACAATAGATTAAATCAGGCTGATGTTAAGATACAAGCACTGTTTGCTTCACATAAGAGAGATAAGAGAGAACACTACCCAAAATCTCACCAGTAGTTACTACAAAACAGAGACTGATCCATACAGAGCATCCTTAGAAGAAATTCCTACAGAATAGTAATGATGATAAAGCAATGAAATAGAAACAGGCATTATTTTCAGTGAAACAAATATTTTGACACATGAAGTACAATGCTATGAGAGATGACTAGATGTCATCACATTAAAAAAAGTCATCACGTGAGGACAGCCTGTCAAAACTGAAATACCTGGCAGATTTGTTTCAATTTCAACCAAGGTCTGAGGGAAAGCAGACAGGTTTATGCTACGAATTCCAACCTTTTTTTCCCTGCCTGGCTCTTCAGCAACTATCATGGTGGGCTGTTGAGAAGCCCAGGCATCCAGATTCCCAGCTGCTCAGCAGCCCATCTGAAAGAGAGCCAAGAGCTTGGCACCTTGCCTCCCAAATTTTCAGGCTACTTGGCAACCTGCCTGGTGTGCTGACGGAAAGCCTGGGAGACCCTGGGAGCTCCTGATTCCGAGTACACAAATTTTGAGTGGTTTGGGGCATCTCAGCAGTTCCAATGTCCCAGAGCTCCCAGGCAACCATTCACCCCAGCAACATGCCTTGAATCGGGATGCCAGGCAGGCCAGCACACGGGCACCCCGCCTGCTCCTGCCCAAACAAAACCACCCCAGTTCCTCTTTCACAGAGGATTCTGAAAGGTCTGGGCTTAGCTCTACACTGGGGAGAAAAGGTTTGGGGTTGGGTTTTGTTTTTTAAGCGATGAAATCATTCCAAAACCAGCATTTCCTTTTTTTGTACGGTCTGTTACAGTACTTAGGTCTACCCAAACTACTTCCGCAGAACTAGATCTGCTCAATCAGCTACAAAATAAACTCTGTCGTGCGATGCCTTTGGTTCTCTTGGATCCAAGAGGGGAACATGCACAGAACTGGAACCAACTCTGGAATCCACATGGGTTGCTCTCAAAAGAGGAGCAACTGTCTTGGACTACATACCAAGACAACCCCTTCAAATCGTGTTGGAAGCATTTCTGTCTCTGCAAAGGAGGAAAAGAAGAATTAAAATGAGGCTCAAAAGAAAGTCTGAAAAAACCCCACTCAATGAACAAGGAGCTGGAGGTAAAAAGAAGGTGAGAAGATATGAAGGATAGAGGAATTTTCTTGGCAACCCTATAAAATTTGTTCAGATTAATACTGGAAAATGTGGCCACAGTGGGAATCCTAGGGATTACAAGGTTATCTTTCCCCTTGCCTGCTTATCCACAAGCACTGACAGCATACACGAAATAAGAAATAGCCTTAGATAAGACAGAATCCAGCATCCTCTTCAGTTATTTGCCATTTTACAAGCTCCCAGAGTAGTCTCTTGAAAACCAATTTCACAAATATTTACACCAGAATAAACTGCCCAGCCAAGAGAAGAAACCGTCTCATACTTCCCACTTCAGCCACAGCACCAGCCCATCCAGGAGTACAGCAGCCTGTGAGCTGCCTGGAATGTGGACACACCTTTTGGAAAAGGGATGGACACAAGTGATTCTCTCAGCAGCATCTGAAATGGTCATACAGATGGATTCCCATCCCTAACGAAAAACAGGGAGCAGAGCACTGGATAGAACAGGCTCTTCTAGCAAGACTGAGATACAGCAGGAAGAGTGCAACTCCTCTAACACTCAGGAAAACAATGCAGATGGTAAGAAAACCAAAGCTTTTATGTATTAAACTTCTTGTAGGTCTTCCCAACATCCCAGTACATCAGCCAGCACCAAGTGAAACAATGGGAATGCAGGTAAGTGAAATCACTTCCCTTGGTGCAGGGATGCTCAAAAGTTTTATAGAACACAACCAGCTAAGAACAAGGATTATTCTTCTCCCAACTATCCATCTGCAATGCAAAGTTACAGGTCCATACTAGACAAGGATTGCCTGGAAATCAACACAAACATGACATGCTAATTCTGCTTCCTTCACAAGTACCTCTTTTCAGTATTCCCCAACACAACCCTCCAGATGAAACGTGCCGGAGAGTGGAAGACGATGATTGTTTATGTGTATTTAATAATTTACACGTGGTTTTATATTTTCTACTAACACTACAGTTCATGTATTAAACACTGAAGTACCTCACAAAGCCTTTTTAAACATTTTGTTTAAACAAGAGCAGCATTCACTCCCTGAACTCCCTACCATATTTTAGCAACCTATTTAACACCAAGTAAAATCAGAGATTTCAATAAATTAAACATAATTGGTTCTTTCAGCAAAAGATATAACCCTGTCTGGCATTTTCTTGCCATTCCTCTCACACAAATATTCTACAAAAAGCCTTCATAGTGCTCCTGCAGGTTTTAAATAAAACTGAATAATGGTGGGGGAAAATGGCAGAGTACATCATTAAGTTATTTTTGCTAGTTACATTAATTTCACAATCATCAGAAGAGATTTTACAGCCTACCAAATTACGTTTGGCTTAAGAGAAAAAAAATAATTCAAGACACAAACCAGTGAAATAGGTGTTGTACTACCAACCATAACTTAATGTTTCCATACAGCCCACTTAATCATTGCAATCAGCATTTGTAATAAGAATGGATTGTTTCATGTGATTTCCATTTTATTTAATAATTTTATACATAAAACTTTTGGCTGGTTTGCATAGTGCTACATTTTTCCACTGACAAACCCTGTTAATTTTTTATTTTTCCACTTACTTATTCCGCACTCCTTTAAATACAATGAGAAAAGCAACCTGTGCTCTGTTCTTCACATGGGACTTGACTACTTCTTCTCAAGATCATCCTCCTGAAGAAGGATGTGAAAAGGCTGTGGGAGCAAGACAGACTTGGGGCCAGTTTTTGCTGCCTTAAAACAATTACAGAACAACAGCCTGTGACTTCACTCACAAAAAGCCAGACAGTACTGAACCATAACTGCTATACTGAACAATATAACCTCAGTTCTGCTCTAGATCTTGAAGTTCAACCCCAAACTTTTCTCCTAGGAGGGGCAACTATAAGAAGCTCTTGCATAACACTGCAGAAACCCCATCAGCTCACGATGGCAGAAGTATTGAACACAGATGAGCCACGTCTCCAAGGGCTCACAAACCCAGAACAAAATGTACACGCAGGGCCTGACCCATAAGGACTCCACCAGAAAACAATAAATATTAGTCAGTGGGCAGGCAGTGAGCTTGGGACGCAGCTGAACCGCTGCCAAGGTCTCTGTGATGGCTTCCTCGCTTGCCTTTCTCCTACAACAGAGGCCAATTTAGAAGGAAAAAACCAAAAGCACATCTATTTCTGTTTAAAAGAAAGATCCACTGAAAGGAATAGTACTAGAACTTCTTGAAGTAAAGCACATCCAGCATTTCATGGAACGAAGTCAACAACAAAGACAAAACTACACTTTTTTATTAACATAGGACTCCAGTTGAATATAATTACTGTCGACAGTAATTTTACTCGTGTTTCCATGAAACAGAGTAATTTATCAAAATCCTCTGTGACCTCCTCCTAAATTTTTTATCAATTAGATTTTTTAGCTAACGCATTTCATTAATCTCCATCTTTAAATATACCATAGTAAACAGAAATCTCATAATTCTTCTTCTCTGGATAAGCAACTAATTAAATTTAGCCCAAAGGCAAAAGAAAAAAAAAAAAAAAGAAAAAGCCCAGAAAAACCTTTTGCAGGGCTCAGCAGAGCATTAGGTACTCCCTCTGTGCTGTCTCAAAGCCCTGATGACTTCGCCAACACTGGGAGATCACAGGGTTCCTGAGCGGCTTCTGTGGAACGCACAGAGCGCAACAGGGATGCACAATGCTGGGAGAAAAGGGAAAAGTGTCTTATTCACCTGCCAGTAATCAGAATCACAGAATGACAGAATATTCTGAGTTGGAATCAGACCCACACGGATCATCGAGTCCAACTCTTAAACAGCACCACTGCCTCCCCGGTGGGAATCGAACCCTCAGTCTCTCACGGCAGAGGTGGGGACACTCGCCACTGTGCTGAAGTGGGGTATCAGGTACTGCTGCTCTTCATCTCTTGTCTGCACGACTGGGGGCCTGGGGGAGGGGTTTGTTTTGGGGTTTTTTTAAAGGTCACATCAATAGCACCATAACTGGATGAGTACAATGTAGGTCAAAAGAACATCTTGGATCTTACTCGTTCATTCCACAGTGATCAGGAGTAAGGCCATGGGCCAGCATTTCCTGGAACCACAAGAAATGACAGACATCCTCAGATGCCAGTCCCTGCCAGGCCGCTGGTTTATGATTACCCAGAAGTCATTACCAGACATCAGTTTCTGCAAGTCCTCCCTAAGTTGCTACCAACAAAATGTCGTGACTATTCAGATCATCACCAAAACTACCTTGTTAATCCAGTGCACTTTGCTCCAGGCTTATGAAAACAGGTACATATGAGCCACTCCAGAGTTTCCCCCTCTTTCCCAAATGCTGAAACCCCTACATCATTCAGGGGAAAAACTACCTCCCTTCCTATGCTTTGCAAACCATGTAGCAAAATGAGGGTACTAACGATTTAAAACAGGGCCAATAACCTTAAAAAGCAGCGTAACATCTGGGATGCAGTAGCATCCTAAACCAGCACAGATGTCTTGTTAAATGAACATCTGTCCACAGCCTCACGCTGGAAGACGGTACAGGAATGATTTATAAAAAGGTTCAATTAGTGCTGCCATCAGCACGGCGAGTAACGAATTAATGTTCACAGACACTTTCACAAGTCAAAGCTGTTACCCTCTTTTCAGGAATCTTTTCAACAGGTGTGTTAAAGCACAGGCTCCCGCTACCACTGAACCGTGAGCAGAGCTGTAAAAGTTTAACTGTGCTTAAGTAGAAGCTGAAATACCCACGGTTCAGCTGGTAGCCCCCTGTGAAGGGAACCACAGCAAGCAAGAATTAATTCATGGAAACACCTGTAAGGAAAGGGTTTTTTTTTCCCTCTCTCTGAACACCACTTTAGTCTTTATTACATACTTCCAACAGTTGAGAAAATTCTACAGGCAAGCCTGGATAAAATGAAGAACATGGCTCTGGAAGCAAGGCAGATGCCAGCTTTAGATGGAATTAATTTCAATAACTCTAAACACTAACAAGCCTAAAATAGAAAACTTGCTATCATATCGACTCCAGCTTCAAACTTACTCTGATTTATAAGATTCTTTGCAGGATTTTTCTATTGACCAACCAGAAACAGATGAAAATATTTTCTTTTGCACATGGTAAAAAACCCCCAAAACATGTAGCCTCTTCCTACTTACATTTTATATTAGATATATTACAGGCTGAGGTACCCCGATGTATGGAAAAGGTATGCAACAGGAACACCACAAGTGAAAGCTGACTTCAAGCCGAAATTTTAGTAATAGAGAGAAATGAAAGACCATAAGAAAACTTTTTTGCTTAGTATCCACTGAACCAGATTTTAATGACACCCTCATAGGACTTGCTTAACCTTCAGTTTCATTATTAAAATATCTCAAAAATATATTTGATATTGTCTATTAATACCCTGGTACAATCAAAGAAAAGTTGTGTTTCTTAATACTTCTGATTTATAAAGTAAAATAATCTTTTCATAAAATACTACATCAAGGAGAAGTGACCCAGTTTACACTTAAAACCAAAACAGTGCAACTTCCCATCCGACACCTCCCCCAACAAGTAAGGACCCAAAAGATGTTATTCATTCACTCAGTGTTATTCATTCACCCAAGCTGTAACATCTTCAGAACTTCAGAACTGAAACTTTCTCACATCTATATTTTATACAGTTACCACTGAGAGCAATAAACACCTGAAAAAACATTACAGCCTTTGAGATTCAGGGATGTCTGAGAAAAAGCATAAAAAGAACCCACCTCCCCTGGACCATTCTCAGCTAAACTTGTCCAGTACTCGCTGGTGAGAGTTGTCAGAGATTTCCCACACTGCCCAAAGAAATGCAAATAGGAGTGTTTGAAAGATTATTTGTACTGAGCGTCATAGGTGCATCTTTGCTTTCATTCCGGAGTCATTGTTGACAAAAAGTACTCAAATACAAAGGAACACGCTGATAAACACAGGGCTACTGCAGAAACAAGGCTGGGAATAAAGTGTCAAAATGAGTCTGCGTGGTACAATTGTAACAATTTAAGTGCCAATTGAGTTAGTAAATACTTCGAAGTAAATGTGAAGTTTGGTTTACCTGTATTTTCAACTGTCCTTGCACAGTTACCTGGACTATGGGGGTTCTCAGGCCCGTGTTTGAGCAGAATGATCATCCATAGGAGACTGAGAAAAGGCAAATAAGGATGTTCTGCCTGCAAGCACTCGTCAGGACTGTCTACCCGAATCAAAGAGGCATAATTACTGCCTGTAACAGCAATGTCATCTCACTGTTGGAAAACTGTAATTTCAACTCAATTTTGCAGAAGGCCACCAGACCCAGGAGCCTGAAGCTTCACTCCATGGGGTGATGAGGCTGGTCTGGCCATCACGACCTCTGCTCTTCCCTGCAGCTATTTGTAGTTGTTCAGTTTGAGTCTGGAACTGCTCTTTCATGAGACAAAGCAGATGAAGACTATCATAGCTGAAACAGAGCCTTACTAACGACACCATGAAGTCCTCTCCCCAACTTGTTATGCATTTGGGAACATTCTCAATGGGTTAGGGAGAGAGACAGAGGGTCACAGCAGGCAAGCATCAAACCAGGAGGATTCAGGATTGTTGATTAACACATAAAATAATACATTTTTCAGCTGAGCCCATATAATGCCCATGAAGTTACAGCTCTGCTACAGCTGGTTACAGATTGAAACACTTGACAATAGAGCTACTACACTGCAATGGACTTGTGCACACCTTTTTGTGACACCAGTACATGAGGAAATCTGAGTTCTATGTTACAAGTATGAAGCCAGGTTTCCTGATCTGTACTGTGCAGATTCAGAAGCAGTTCGAATAATAGAGTGAGAAATCGTATAAAAGCCTTTCAGGTCTTTCAGCTTTCGGTTTTTTTTTACTTTTCAAACTGGCTGCTGAGACATCTATAAATTCTGTAAGTGAAAATTACTTTCAGTCAGCTATCTGTCACATTGACCCAGCAAAGTACAGCATCAAAACCTGCTACAGGTTCCTCTTTCTCAAGAACCACCTTCCCACTGATAGGTAGCCTCATTTACACTTTTAGCACCATAATACCAAACACTTTACATGCAGACCTTAACGATTATACACATTTCAGAAGAAAATGCAAACAAATTTGGATGTAATTAAGACCTTTCAACATATTCTGTATCCACAGGGTTGCACAAACTACATCCTTTATACATTTATTACCAATGCACTTGGCCACACTCAGTAACAAAACAATATACTGAAATTGTAGCACTTACAAGATTTTTTTAAACCTTTTCTGGAATCAGATTAGACACCAAGATCTACAAGTAGAGCCACCTGCACGTTTCCAACCCCAGTGAATTCTGTTACATCAGTTCTGGCTAGCTCCAGACTTGGTAATGGTTCTATTCTTATGATTCCTGCAGACAACAATTTGTGTTTGGTACCTTTGCTAAATAATGTTTAGCAAGTCCACTTAATGTTTTCACATGTTCTCTTTCCACAGGCAAAGAGAAAGAGAAAGCAACACGAACACCTGAGAAACCACTGGCATTGTCTAAACTACAAATTTCTAACCTTTGCAAGTTTTACATGAGCACCTGCACTATCCACCTGTACTTGTCCATACTTCTTTGTTGTCTAAGTAAATAAAATTACATCAAAATAAGCTACTGCATCAAGCAGTGCTTCTTCCTGATGGGTAGTGTAGGCATCCACTTAGATCTGAACATAAGATCTCTTTCTCCATGACGACGCCTCTGTTTTAACTCCTCCAATCTTGTGACAGCCATGGTGCCCAGAATTTTTTACCCACAACACAATCAAGTTCATGTCTTTTTTGAGAATTACCCAGCTCCTTGCTCTTTCATACACTGCAGGTATGAAAGAGAGCCTGCCACTCTCTTCTGAATAAAGGTGGCAATACAACGGTAAGGGCTGTAATTCTCATGTCTGGTGATTTCAAGATCCTGTACATAAATTTCAGTGGATCTGAGTCATCATGCATGAGAAACAGCTGCCAAGTACTTGGAACTTGGTGGAAGTTTTGGTCTCTGTGAACAGATTTTTGTAATTTTTAGCACCATTAATTAAGAGTCATTTTCAAAGATTTCCTTTTGGAACTCTGTCAGTCTGACAGTCTTACCACAGGAGCATTGTGAAGATTCTTTCAAAATGCATTTGCCTCCTTAAGTTAATTACTCTCCTTGGATGTATCAGGTGCAGGTTGGGCCGCCCGTCAGTGCAGGTATACAAACAATGGAACAATCGAATACTAAAGCTTTTACTCAAAAATGTGTTTTTATACCCAGCAAGTACAGTTTGCATACGTTGATCATAGAGAGCTCCAACCACTGCTTTTATTCATCACAAATTCAGCAAGGACACTCAAAAAGGATCCAAATATCCAACTATTATATCAATTTATTTAAGATAAACTAAACCCTAGTCACACAGCATCTCGTTGAGAGGTTTCCAGATCTTATATCTATCAAAATGCATCAGTCAACCCAGAACATCTCATGCTTTCTCATCAAATAAAGCTCAGAATCTTTTGTCTCAAGTCAATTTTACTCATGTCTTTAGACTTCACAGCAAACACAAGTCTTCCTGTAGATTACATGGAAAATAACTCCATTCATTCCTATATTTTTGAAATACAAAACCCTCCTCGGTCTGGCCCTCAGGTGCATGTTCCAGGATTTCCTGAAAAAAGGCATCCATCCACCAATTACACCTGAACTTCCCATTACAAAAGGCAAAGAAAAATCCTGTACCGCTGTATTTCAGCTTTAATCCTAAACAAGCATTTAGGTCTAAACTGGAAGGATCAAGACATGCAGGGAAGGGCAATGCCCCAAGAGATATAAAGAACCTGCTTTTAGACAAGATGATGGCCTAGAACTTCATTAGACACTATTTTCTTTATAATACTTAGATTAATTGATGGCATGTAAGAAAAGTAGTTTCTGCATGTCAACTACAGTTTGTCATTACCCATCTAAAATGGATTTAGACAGGGAAGAAACACAACAGAAATGAATGTCACATCACCACGTATCTTTTCCATCTGTTAGCACCCTTAGTGCTCCTTATAAAGAAACGCATTTTTATTTCAGATAATGTCAACAAGTGTATTATGAAATATTTCTCTTTCAATAAAACTACTAAACCTAGGAAAGCCGAATGGAAAAAAAACCACCACAAGATCTGCTCACTAATTAATAATCCATTAAAATTTATTCAGAAGGTTTGGAAAACCTCCGAAGAATAAAAATAGATCTAAAAAAGGGCAATGGAATCAGATGAGTGTCAGTGTAAATTTTTAATTCACAGGAATTGTTTTTCTTGTAACAAAACTGTTTTCAAACTAGATGTAAATCCTAAAAGACAGATCATGGAAAACTATTTTTATACCAGAGTAAATAAACTCTGGAAATACTATTGTGAAACATAAACAACAATACAAGCAGCATAATAAGCAACTCTCCAAAATGTAAGCAGAAGCAATACAAATGATCAAACACGCTTAAAAGCTTCTGTAGAAACAGCCATATCAATCTCCAGGGGCATGGATGAGGCAGAAATGCTGCATTCTGCTAACAAAAATGTGCCAACACCTTTTTTCCATCCCTGAAGAGGATTCCTCTATCCTGGAGACACAAATTTGCTTTCTGACAATTGCAGACAGGTTACAAAGAGCCCCAGTTATGTAATTGTAAAAGAGAACTTTTAAACTTCTCTTCAAAGGACTGTTATCCTTTTATTTGGGACAACAATCACTGCTGTACATCAATATTCTCAATATTTCACCTCTTCTTATTTGAGACCATTACAAATTACACTAAGCTGCTTTCTGTATTTTTTCTCCATGCCAGTCTTTAGCCCCATTAAGATTAAATATATCATTCATGGTATTTTTAAAAATTATTGGGGG
>WEKX01023410.1:244027-255943 GCA_013390025.1 Pitta sordida
GTTTTTTAATTCTTAGTTCTTCATTCCTTTAAAAAGCCCTTAAAGAAAAACATGAAAGAAAAGTTAAGGCAAAAAAGGAGGGGTTTCCCAGCACTTGATGCCAGAGTTCTACTACCTGATCATCATCTTCACATCTGCACCCCCTCCCCCAGCACGCGGCGAGATCAGGCTGTGACAGGACTGCCAGCACAGGAATGATCTATTGCTCAGCCTACGTCATGCGATACAGGTCAGAGTTATAAACAAAATTGTATCTGTGTCACATGAGAGGGGCACGTACCCAGCAAACCCTGTTACAGCAACTACTACAATGGAAGTCATCCAAGAGGACCAACTGATACCTCCAGGTCGAGTTCCTTTGAGGCCACCATCCAAGGACACACAGGCTGAAAGCTTACTCTGTTTACTGCCCTTAGAGCTGCAAAAGTCCTCAAATTCTGCAGCTTCTCTCCAGTTCCACAGATAACCTCATTTCAAACAGGCAAGGAAACGTGTTTTGAAGGTAAGTTAATTCTCAAAATTTGTGTTTACAGTATTCACAATATAGATAAGGCTGGAAAGGACCTCAAAGATCATCTAGTCCAACCTATAGTCCAACTAACCCAGCATCTACATCCAGATCATATCGCTCAACCCCTCATCCAGCCTCCCCTTGAACACCTCCAGGGTTGGCGACTCAACCACCTCTGTGGGCAACCCATTCCAAATCCGGATCACTCTTTCAGTGAAAAACCTTTTCCTAATATCAAGCCTAAACTTCCCCTGTTGAAGCTTAAGACTCTATGAAAGACTCTATGAAGCTTAAGACTCTATGTTCTCTATGAAGAAAAACACCAAAATATTCAAGATTCAAGCACGTTGACCTGAAGGCTTAGAAATAATGCTGAACCAAAATTTAACTAACAGTGATTGAATTTATACCCAGCAAACCAGCTAATTTTCATTCACATCAGTCTGTTTCATTCATTAGAGGTCCGTGAATGTTTTGCTGGAAGCAACCAGGGAGAATGGCAGTGATAGGAAAGAGTTACTAGAGAAGGAAGAGAGGGAATAAAGTGAGTGAAGCTTCTTTTGGTGACAGTGCAAGTAATGCTGTCTAAAAGGGTTTGGAAATTACAATGTGAATGCCTCACTTCCTAACTTTTTTTAACAAGCCACCAGAAAAACAAGTAACAAAGATAATCAGAAATGATCCTGTAGCTGATTTATAATGGGACTATTTGTATATTTACCTAATCTTTTCTGAGAACAGACCTTCTGGAATGACAGCTTCTTAGATATTTATACTTTTATTTCAGCTTGCTTTTTACATATACACATATGCTTCTAATTAACATTTACAGAATGGAAATTCAGCTCTACTCACCAGACCACAGAGACTCAAAAATTCTCTTAATCAAACCTTAGAGAAGTTTTTTCAGGTACCAAAAGCTGGCAGAGCAGCTCTAAAAGAGCTACACTGGCAACTACTTTTGAAGATGACGCAGACAGAGAAACACATACATGTACCTTAGTGGCCCTAAGGCTATTCAGATTTATCCAATCTGAGTATCCTTTTATTTTAGTTACCCAATCTTGGCATCTCAACAGGACAGAGCAGGGACTAGTCCACATACAAATTCCAGCATTAAAACCTTAATTGTTGATACAGTATTACTTCTGCTTTTTTTTTCTTTCCCAGCTGTATTTTTGTGCACTAAAATTTCTCCTTAAATTACCTTGAAAGCCTTTATGCTAACAGAAGAACTATAACTGAGGTATATACCATGTCCTCAGAACCTGAGAAACCATTTGTCTTTTGCAATCAACGTATTAAAGATCACATTTAAAAAGACTCTTCAACCACAAAGGTGCTCAACATTCATTACACCACCCCTGGAAACGCTGCTACAGTGAGTGCTATCAGAACCAAAGTAAAACTGCTCACAGACTCACTGGACACAATGCCAGAACCATTATCCAGGCGAGTCCAAGATCCGTAACTATCACTCAATAACCATAATTGATTGAAGCTCGTTTTTCAGACAGGCACTCACTTTGCCATTCCCTTTGTCATTTGTGCCTCCTTATGAATTCATGCTCATTTCCTTTGTGAACTTCTCTGGTTTCAGTTTTCAAGCCCTGGCTCTTGTTGTCGCTTTTCCTGTTACATTAGGGAGCCTTCAAGAGCTCAGCGTTTTCTCTGCTGGAGATACCATCCATATTCAAACTACTACTTATTTTTAGGGTTTAAATTCTGCAGCCTCCCATAACCAAACAGACAGAGCATCTCTACCTTTCTCCTCAAATCTATTTTCTCCAAGCTTTCTACGATCTCTGGTCTGCTTCATGACTTTTTGCCAAGATTTCGGTCTCTCAACTGTGAATATCTGAATCACATTGAAATGGCAGCAGCAAATCCCACAATCTCTACGATAAACAGAGCTTCAGTGCACAGCCACAAACATCCCACACTAAATCTCCTGCCAGAAATGCTCCTTTCTGGACTGCAGCCCCATCCCTAAACCTCTACATGGTGACACCCTCCCTTCTCCCTATTCAGAAAAGCATTTTGTATAACTGTGCTTAATCTAAACCTCCCTTCTTCCTCTTCCCTGTGCTCATCCATGTCATTCCCTATACAGATCTCAACAGCAGTAATTGTTATTAGTATTGACTAACACCAGACTTCACTGCTGGAGGACCACCCAAAAAACCCAAAGCAAGGCGATGACAGTTCCCAAAGACAACAAAGTGCTTGGTCAGGCAGTGCTTAACCCAATTACTGCAGGCTTTATTCCACTGAATAATTCAAACAAATAGTTTTAATCAGAATATAAAACACAGTTAGGCCCAGCACCTTTCAAGAAATCCATTTATATTACATCTTTACAGAAAATGATGGATAAAGGATCACATCAGATGACCTAATATCTACATCAAAGGCAACTTGTAAAACCCACATAGTGGATAAAAGGATGAAAAGGAAGGGAAGGAATAGAAAAAAAAGGCCACACCAAATGTAAGGGTTTTAAGAGTTTCTAAAGAACCTACTAAAGATACTATTTCCAAGATAAAAAGTATCCACATCTCCCCCAAAGTTGTGCCTTCCACATTCTCTTCGTTTCAGTGGGAACCACAGGATTTCAGTGTCTCACAGAAGCAAGCAGCACGTATTTCAATATACTTCATAGCATAATCAAATATTCTATTGAAATCACGAGATCTAAAAAACAATTACTTTATTGCTTCTTACAACTTTTCCACCGTAAAATTCAACTCCAAGGTAGTAATTGGCAGGGACAAAATTATGTAGCAATTAGGGCATGACAGCAAAAGCAAACAAGAACTGAAAATGGGTTCGACACTTCTGGTAACAAGCAGGTAATTATCACAGCAGCTTGAAAGGGGCATAATCAACCAAACTGACATCATCCCTCCCACATAATAAAATGTGAAATCCCTTTACGTGCAGCGTAGCTCTTACACACAGCTGGTAAATGCTGCTAGTCTAGTCTAGATGTCTGCGTCTGCAAGGCAGCTGAGGTTACATTTGGGACTGCTCAACATTGGATAATTTTATTTATTTATTTAGAATGATAATAGCTATTACATGTTTTCATCCATTGTGGACTACAGATACTATCTCTAGAAAATGCTGTTTTATAAAATTGCCCTCTCTTCCCTGACTATAACTTTGTTTTCAAACTTCCTAGAAAACACAAAAAGTCTCTGCCTAAAAGGCACAGTTACAATTACACCACCACCCACAAGATAAAATAGATCTAATATTTTTAATATAAAAATACACTCAATTCTTAACTACCACGTTTCTCCACCAGCACTTTTCCCTCATGATGCATTTATTTAAACTTCTATGTGAACACTGTTGTCTCAAAGCATGGACATGCCAGTTTTCCATCTCAGCACAGTCTAGTTGTAAAATAAGTAGCAAGACCATTGCCGTCATCACATATTTCAAATAATTAAAATACGATCAGAAAACCTTCATTTATCTGCTGTGCCCTTTCAGCACGGTTTTACTGCAAGATTCTCACTCTCATCAGTGGCGCGTTTGGAAAACCCTTCAGCCCCGACTGACTCAGTGGTGGTTGTTTCATCTCTTAGAGGAGGTTGGGGGGAATCTCCGTCTCCTCCTTCTCTATTTTGTATATTCCTACCCTTGCTCTTCCCCATTTTCCCTCTGTGTTGACAAATCCATTTACCTCCACACTGTCTGTCAATACCATTAACTCGCTGCTCCCACCTCCTTCCAGCTCATTACCAACGGCAAGGCCCAACCCAACACTAATGCCCACACTCTGCCATTAACTATTTCCACCCAGCTCCCATTTTTCAGACGGGTTTCATTTCTTGTTTCTTGGACACGAGCAATTTCAAACACACTGGAATTGCAGCTCAATTTGTATTGATTTTTCAAGACAAATTTTCACAAAACATTTACAGAATATCCGCACCTATCATTTTGTAAACTGCTGCAAGTGCCATAAGTAACATATATAAATTATTAACCCTGATCTTCTCATCTTTGAAAGCTCAGAACTAAAGCACCACCACATGAATTCTTTAGACAGCTGTTATCTTGAGCAATCCATTTTTTGCCTATTTTTTGTTCTCTTTACCAATTTTTTTTGCACAAAATTCTCACGAAGACAACAAAGCTGGGTAAATGGATCTCAACTTTTGAAAAGTATTACGGTATTTTTGAGTAACAGGATTAACTGTATAAACTTAAATTTGATGAGTGTGTAGCCTAGACATGGCATGCCTTGACTTGTGGGAGGTTTAATTTACTGGCAAGTAAAACACATGTGAGCACAACAGGAGATATTTGATTGCTGACTATATGTTACTGGCACGATAAAGATGTTAATACTACATCAAACCTTGTATATCTTTTTTCTTTATGTATACTCTATTCTTAACTACTACATTTTACCAATAACACTTTTTCCCCACAATGCATTTACTGAAACTCAGGTGTGAACATTAACTGTTGTCCCAAAGCAGCACTATCCTGTGGACATGCCTGTTGTTCACATCAACACAATCTAACTGTAAAATAAGCATTAATTCTTGTACTTTTTTTTCCTGAACATCTGAACCATTTTAAATCTGAAATTTCTTATGAATGTTAAAATTGTAGATAATCTATTAGCAAGAATTCTTTTAACGATAAAAAAATTAGTAAAAGCACAAGTTTATAAATTTAAAGCTATACCACAGTGAAAGGAAACATGGACCTTAAAGCCCCCCAAAATTAAGACTAAGTAAATAATAAAAAAAAGTTATTTGTAAACCAATTGCCATTGATGAGACCTAGCCCCTTTAAAAGTAAAGCTTCCGTGAACACTGGGATTTTATTATGGGAATATGAAAAATACCTTTATAGGAAAAGCCAGCAAGGGTCAAAGCAGAACTACCAGGACTTGGACAACAGTGAAATATTCACCTGAAGTAACACACAAGCCACATGGATCCTTTACAAATGGAGGTTACAGTGGCAGAAGGGAGTTCACAGCCAGGATCTCCACGCAGGCACCCAAGCACTCGCACTGGCAGAGGAACAGGGCTGAGCAGCTGCAAGAAAAGGCGACTGCCTAAACCACTGCTGCCAGCAGAACAGAGCTCTGGAACCGTGGCCTTAAATGCCCTGTGAATATAAAGCTGACTAGAAAAGTTTCCATTTACTAACAGAACACGGGGAGGTAAATTACTAGAGAACAGGCTCTCAGAAGGGATGAGGTGGGAGACCTTCAGTAACCTTCTCCATGGATCTTTGCTCTGTTTCAATGACAGAGTTCTACAGAAATGCCTTTTTCACTGAAAACTTGAAGCCACAGCAGCACATACAAGCTGCAGCATTCAGCACATTGAATTATGGATATTCCTATGATTCTTTAATTCTAAAGACTTGGGAGAAAATCTAAAACACGCAGAAATTTCAAGCCTCATTCTGGCCTACAAGCTACAAAACAAGCACATAAACTCATCAGAAAAGTACAATATTTTGAAGTAGAGCTTCTCCTAGTAAGAGCTCTGAGAGAACGACAGGCAAACATAAAATTAATAGTTTGTATTTAAACTAAAATTAATTAATCTGCATATCTACATACAGAGATACCCCAACACCTTAATTTCTGATTTTCTTACAGCCAATTCTACAAGCCTGCAAATATTTTGAGGGTTCATCTCTTCCAAAACCAAAAAGCTGAGGTTTAGCTTCCATCGGAAAACAAACATGGGATTCAGCCTCCCCAGACACACCCCACATTAGCACACCCCAACATTTAATTTATTGTACAATAGCACTAAGTTGGCAACACAAACACACAGCATAAAAGCTTCAATTTTAAGAAAAAAAAGAAAACACAGAAAAAGTGTGTGCTGGCATTAAACATCTCTTAGCAATGCCACTGAACTCATTCTGAGCTTAATAAAAACTATTATAAAATATGAACTTTATTAGCTATACACATTTCTGTTGTTTCCCTTCAAAATCAAATGACAGAACTGTTGAAATGCTTAGCCTTGGATGCACACAGTGAAATAAAAACACGTGAGTCTGAGAGTCTGACTCAAAACCACCACACTTGCATGTCCAGGGTTGAGTAATTAACCTGTGCACTTCATCAAGGCCTGTCTGAAAGCCCTTTGTTTTTCCAGCATTCTGTTATCATTACCATTCAGAGCATTTGAATTAAAAACCTATACATTTCTAAATTATTATGCAAGCTTTTTTTACCCTTCTGCATAAAAACCTATAAATTCTGATGATTTCATTAATTCTTTCAAAGAAGAAGAGTTCTGCTCTTTCTTTCAAGCTTCCTTGGCCATAAATTCTATATTCAGCTTCCTTCAAAAAAAAAAAACCCTAATAAAAATTAAAGCTGCTACATTTAATAGCTAATAAATGTATCTATAGCATCACTACAACAGGCCATGAAAGAATCCATCAACGGCTTTGATTTTTAAAATTAATTACAGCACATCTTAGAAGATACACTGCTGAAAAAACGAAGGAGGGGAGGGAATCCCTAGAAAGTTTCATCCATTCCTAAAAATCTCATAAAAATAAATTTGCTACTATTTCTCCAGTTGCAAAATTCCATCTCTGCTGCCTCGCACACACTTGAAGATCACACAAACTGGGTTTCCCATCACCTGTAAAATCAGGGGCCAAATGCTCTGGTGGTCTGATGTTCCTCAGTAGCACCTCAGTAAGAAACGTGTCAAGTTTCTTTTCATCAAGGAGTTGCTCTGAGTGAGGAAAGCAACTACTGATGTTCTTAACACACACAAGGAAAAAAAAATAACTTTGTAAGATATTAGTTTCAAGGAGATACAACAGAAACTACCAAGGCCACTCAACTCTTCAACATGACAACTGTATCAAAAGAAAATACACTTAAGTGGCAGTCAGATAAGAAGCTACTATGGGCTTAGTGGAGAGACCATGTTTGAACAGAAGCAAAATGAGTTAACAGTATTCTCCCACATCCAGATTTTCAATATTTGCATTCAATCTATGGAAAACAGTCAAGCTCCTATTACACAGTTTTCAAAACAAATTTATAACAGAGGTATGTCTGAAGCTGCATCTTAAAAAAAAATAAACAACACTCCCCCTTCCCCCAACAAAACAGTCAACGAACTACTCAGAAATTTTCATCCTATTATTCAGGAAGATCTAAGAATGCCAAAATGTTTCAAAAACAAAAATAGAAAGTAAAGACTTAAGCCACATTAGAAAACCTCCCCCTAAAGCTTACAGTTATTACAGTACTTCTTAAGGCAGAGTTTCATGACAAAAATACTTTTTTTTTTTGTGCGGCAGAGACACACAAAAGGATTCTTCGGGATGCCAAACACTTTCAGAACTCTCCAGTGATGACTCATCCTGTTATGTATACAAAGCTTTCATTAAAAAAAAAAAAAAGCCAATTGGCATCATTACAGATCCTCAGTTAGCAATCTTCAACTTACTCTCAGCTCTTGTACAAAGTATTCTAAACACTCGGCAATGAAGCATTCTGGAATGCTAATTTTGGGGAGGGAAACGTGCAACTTAACTTGAATGGCTTTTCTTACACAGGGAGTTTCTACTCTAGTTCACAAAGTGCTCCAAGATGGCCCCAAACACAGTTTTTAGCGACAGAGAAATTCTTTGTTGCTCCACGGCAGTTCCTTGCCAGTGGCGCTGATCAACTATTTTGCCAAAACCAGAAAAATAAGTCTTTCAAAACGAGTCTTGATGTCTGTAACAAAAAGAACTACTTCTTAGGGGAAAAAAAAAAGGTAAGAGGGAAGGGTAGTTTAAGTGCTCCTAAAAACTTTGAAAGCATTCCTCCTGGCTCTCTCCTTATTAACAGTTTTAATCCCCCCTCCCCCAAATAAATTTATTTCGATAATCTGTTGTACTGCAATGAAACCCCACAACAAACTAAAACTGTCACATAGATGCAAATAATTGCGATGAACTATGTGACCATACTGACAAGTATTTTTTAATGAGACATCTTCTTTTTTTATTCACATAACTTCTTTAAAATGTGGTGGTGTGTTGGGGGGGAGGTTTGGTGTTGTTTTTTTTTCTTTTAATTGACTGTCGTTTGCTTTATTTATGCACACGAATGTTTGCAAGATGTACTGAAGCCAGAAGCTACACACGGTACGAGCAGCCTGCACCTCGCTCCATCCAGTGCTGGGTTGGGTCTTTCCAGATTGTTCCAAGCCGTTTTTATCCCTGCCTGCTCATCTCCTACCTGCAGGCAGAAGGCAGCCACCTACAACCCCAGGTAAGAGCAGCTGCGGAGCTTTAACTCAAACAAGCATTTACCTCCTGAAACTCATGTCAGGATTCGCTCCACACGGGCAGAGCAGCCCTCCCACAGCATCGTCTGGCCAAACGCAAACAAACAAGCAAGACAGAAGTAATTTCCTTTATGCTCCATCCCTCCAGTCACTCACTTCTCTAATAATTCAGTTCCTAGTGTTGATCCTTTTCTAAATATGGCCACATAAGCATAAGAAGCGAGTCTCAGTGCCAGCGATGCAATTTCTCTTTCCCACTGGGGACACGCTTTCCAGCATCTCAGATGTTTGCAGAACAGACGCCTCCCCCACCACTGCCACATATACATTTTATTTTATTTCTTATAAACGCCTCTTACCCACAGTAGTTGCAAGCGCCAAATCATCTGATTTCACAGGGTGTCAAAAGAAAAGCCAGATCTAAGAGCTCATATAGCATTTTCTATCCCTTCTTCCTCTGCAACATGTTGATTTGGAGATAATACTCTTCGTTTCCAAAGACCACAAGAAGTCTGCTGTCCCTCTCCAGCCGTTTACACTGATCACAGGACTTGATCAGCTACACCATGTTTCTCATAAGTTTATGTCCTCCATGGGTACTGCCAAGGCTATATCTGATCAAAGATACAAATTAAATTTGTGGATTCATGCTATGAGTCTTTGAGCTTGAAGCATACTGATTTCCATGTTTCACAAAAAATAAACCTGAAGAACAGCCCATTTTTCTCTTCTTCCAGATGAGCTATGAAGGCTTGCCTTAGAGACCGTAACTAAATCCTTTTTATTTTTTAATTTAGTCGCAAGTTTTTGTTATTCTCTCATTATTTATGTACTACCACAGGTGGGCATGGCAAATTACCAACATAATTTATGCTGGTTCTTTAAATGTAAAACTATCTTATTAATTAAACACCAGGAAAAAAAAAACACCCAAACAAACAAAAAGAAACCCACCCCAGCCTTCAGTAGTTAAAAAGCAAAGGTAAAGGAAAACAGGAGACACCCCCAGACAACAACAGACGCTTCATATTTCATATTTGTCCCTAGCAGACTACGTTTAAATGAAAGCAGACACCATTTTCATTTACTTGCTTTTAATCTTCGGTGGATGTAAGAGGAGAGAGGAATAAGGAAAGCCAGCTGCATCTTTGGCAGAGGGTTGGACAGGGCTGGGGCTTGGGGGGTGAACAACCAGCCTCACAAACAGGAGACATTTCAAAGCACTCGGCACAAACATAATGGAGGGTCCAGCGCAAAGCGTGGGCTTGGCTCCATCGAACAAACAAAAGGGGATACTTTAATCATATTTTAATGAGGCTTTGCACGTGACCTGATCCATTAGACACTGAATTGCTGCTGCAGTTACTCTACAGCCACCTTGGCAATTGGTGGCTAATGCTCAAACTGGTCACTACGGTACCCTTGAGGAAGGAAAAATAAATAAAGCTGCTGCAGCAGCTTTGGTTGATAACAGCATTAATACACCGGGGGTTTTAAAGGTCTGTAGATCTACAGACATCAGCAGGATCAAGTGTGAAACCTTAACTCACTAATAACCAGTTCTATCAGGAGACATATTACACAGAATAATTAAGTCAATTCATAGTGCGTGAAAAAAAAAAAAGGTTTATTATCCAAGTACAAATATTATTTAACTAATAGAAATATATCAAAAGCTAAACTATGTAATTGACATTTAGCATCGCAAAATGAGATCCCATGATTCCTTAAGGCTGCAAAAAGTGAAAAAATTGACTGCCCTAAGATCCACAGACAAACTTGCCAACTGTCAAAAAATCCTCCTTTTGGACTCCATTTATCTCCTACTGCTTCAAAAAGCAATCCTGTTACACACAATTATTCTTGTCATAAATAAAATTAATAATAAATATTAAATAAATAAATAACATTTTACCAATGTACCCTTATGCTCTTAATCAGGTCTTTGGCATTTGTGTACATATTTGAAAAGCATAAAAGCCTGGTTTTCTCACACATACATTTCCATGTATCTTGATAATTATAATCACAATTCACTGTCTCTTTCAACACAGGACACAGCACTGATGCTGGGAGCTAGAAGGTTCAAGAAAATCCCCAAGTAAAAGGCTGCTGTTCTCACAATATGCAGTTAAACTGTGGTATTCCATGCTCAGTGTGTTGAAATTCTGTGTGATTGAGAAGCTGGACACATTCAAAGGAGATGTCTTATGCTCAACAGATCTAATATAGCAATATCACCCTTGACCCCAGAAATCCCACAATTCTTTCCCAACATTCCGCAATTAGTGGTTTGGGGAACTATCATTACAAAATTCCTCTTTTCTTGTTTTCCTTCCAAGGCATCTCCTATTAACCACTGCAGGAAATATGAAAATGGAACATCCAGACCTCTGATTTGACCCAGTGCAGCTGCTGTTGTGAAATAGATCATTTCTCCATATTATCCCACCAATAGACTGTGAATGAACAGATCTCATCATACAGCCCAAATTACTGTCACACCTAAAGACTGATCTTTAACAACACTACCCCTCATTTCCAGCCTTGCATTCAACATCCTGAACTCTGAACGGTGAACACGTAATTATGCAGCCTTTAGCGGTTTATAAAAGTTTCATTCATCTAAAAGACTGGTTCATGATTTCTGACATCCAGAGAACCAAAGGTGGCCTCACAAAGAATCGGTTCTGCATAGTGGGAGGCAGGGGGGTAGGGAAGCAAAGAAAATGCTCAAGCATCCAACACACCTTCCGATTCACCAGATGGGTTATCAGGATCTCCGTCCATATTGCACGGAAAAGATTATATACATTATCCAGGTCATTATCTTCCAAATAAAAAAAATTAACTCAAGAACAGCAATGTTCACGTCATAAAATCATGCTTCTCAACACAATGCTTTCACAGTAAAGAAATACCTATTTTCTACTCTTTCAGCTACACTTTGCTCTTCTAGAAGCTGCATCGTCCCCCAGCGATCAGTATTAGGCACGGTACTGTTTATATCTTTATTGATGACATGGACGGGGGAATTGAGTCCATCATCAGCAAGTTTGTAGATGACACCAAGCTGGGGGCAAATGTTGAACTGCCAGAGGG
>WEKX01023410.1:256324-277460 GCA_013390025.1 Pitta sordida
GGATAGGGAGTTATGTTACTAAAAAAAAAAAAGATGATGACATGACCCTGAAATTTGCACCAGGGTTGTGGGTTCAACCCCTATGTGGGCATTCACTTACGAGTTGGACTCAATGATCCTTGTGGGAAGAAGCAGTAACTTATTATCTGCAGAAGACGAAGAGGTGATGTTTAGAGCAGGAGTGCAAGGAAGATTGTAGAGTATGATTGTATTTTGTCATTCATCAATCTGTCAGGCTCACAAGTTGAACCATCCCAGAAGTCCTGATTTTTCATCTTTCTGATGAAATTTGGCACATATCTTCAAAAGCCAGGACCAAATAGTCAAGCAAAGAATTTCACAAAAAACAGTTGGTGTTCACTGACTGTGGACAAGATCATCCTCATTCCTAACAGTTGTTTAATTTCATCCATCTACTTTCCATAAGGATGTGGAGAACGTTCATGAGGAAACCTAATAAAGGACCTAGTGTTTTACGCAGAATCCCATTATCTGGGTGGTTCTGTCTTGGAGTACATGGAGCTCTGTCAGCAAATTGCACTTTTGCTGCTCAGGTACAATCTGGGTGTCGGATGATCTGCAGAAAGTTTGTTTGTAATGAGTTTAGCAGGCTCAGGAGGCTGTTGGAAGGACTGGAGGGATTACAGGAGAGATTATTTCAAGATACATCTGCTTTCAGTACACACTGCAACCACTGAAAAGATTCTACAAATTGATTTTGGACTCCAGTTTTACTGACACTACGTGAGTATGGGGCAGCTGGACACTGTGGAAAAAACTGTGAAAAAGCGCATTTTTCCCCACGTGTACCTGAAAGCTTCATCTGTTTTACACAGCTGCAACAGTTTTACATAAAGTGCAACCACTCCCCACCATCCTTACTTCTCTTAGAGCCCTAAGAGACATAACACCACCGACCCTGTTTTTCTACCCCAAACTGCACCACTACAGCACGTCTTTGAAATCCCTCATAAATAATTTCGTGCTCAGAAGATGCTACAGAACAGTCAGAAAAAGTCACCCTTATAACCTGCTGAAGAGCCAACCACCCCAACCACTGGCTTTTCCATTACAAAGCAGACCTTAAAGAGAGCCTTCCCCAGAAAAAGTAACGACTCTTCACTTAGAAATACATGTTACTTGCCAGGAGAGCCAACTGAACAGCTCTTTTTTATCTGCTTTCTGGCCTGAAACTCCTGGCACAGGAGATGGTGAGAAGTGCAAGGACAGGATGTGGAGTCCTACGTGCAAAATTATTCAGCCCTACATCGCTCTGATAAAATTTAACACATATCAGTTTTTCAAATGCTGATGGTGTTTGATGAAAGTGAGTATCAGGCAGTAGGCTGGGTCTCAGGGGTATGAAATACACATCCAGCTCAGGAAGAATACACTCAAATAAGCCCAGTTCTCTCTGAGTGGCCTAGAAGTACCCCATTCTTTTTCCTCTGCACACAACTGAACTGTGATTCTTGTCAGTCTCCGGGAAACAGTGGGAGTAAAACATGACTAATTGGCTACAGCAAAGGAATAATACAGAAATCAGGAACAAGTTTATGCAATTTATAATTGTTATGGTTTCAGCTCAGCACTGTTTCACAGAATCTAAGTTGACAGAAAACTGTTCTCACTTTTTTTTTTTGAAATTTGAAGAATGAAAAACTATTCCGCAATGCCTGGTTTGTTTTTTCTTTTTAGAGCATCCTGTTCCCCACACTTTTTTGATCATGCAGAGCAGCAATCGGTTAGCACTGTTCAAAACAGATACAGAACAGTCTGGACTATTGAATTTTTACTTGTACTGATTAGTGTTTACTCTCATGACTATTTTAGTTCGATGGAAAACTTTCTATTGACTTCAGTTGTCTTTGAAACAGAATTGTGTACCTTAGAGAACACCCTATCATGCTGATTAATAATTAAATGAATCCATACAGTACTTATTCACTGACAGCTCTTTATTTGGAGGTCTAGAGGCATCAATAATGAAAACTCCTCTGTAGTACTGTGAAGCTGTCAGCAGCAGATGTGGAAGATTAGGAAGTCATAAGGAAGGAAATAAATACAATATAGGATGGTTTACATATGAACTGTACATAGGTCTATCAATGATCAGGGGAACAACCTCCCCCCAACCCTCATTTCTCTCAGCTATCACCAGAGAAGACAGCAGCCAATTACCTTCATTAACAGGGGCAAATGCAGCAGATCTCTCAACTGGCCAGAGCAATCCCTGGAGACACAGCACAGTCCAGAAACTCCGACTTTCCGGTAACACACGAAACGGGAGTCACCGATTTCAAAACATCCCCAAGGGAAGCAATAGAACTGCCTAAAATAGTAGCTATTCACCATTTCAGATCTAGGATTCCAAAACTTTCTGTGGAAAAGTGACACAACCATCTCAGCATCTGAATCACAGCTATCAAGACATGTTCAGTAGCTACACACATTTCTGAAAGACGGAAGAAAGAAAATACTTAACTTACTACCACCTCATAGCTAAACACTCTATATCACTCCAGGTGGATTTTATGACCTGAAGACAACTACACTAGGGGGAACAAAAGGATGCATTTAACTGCTTTACATTTTGCCCACTAATACCTACACTAAACAAAACACACAGGCCAGACTCCTCTCCCCAGCCCAGTTTCAAAAATTTGTTAATGCAATTCTGTACCCTGACCCAAACAAACCACCTCAGAAATCTTTCAGACTTTCTCACCATTACTGTCTTCTTCCAAGAACAAGACTTCAAGTTGTAATAGTTGCTACTTGTGGCAATGTGTAACACTGTCCTTACACCATTCTTAAAAATGTTTATTTCTCTTAAATTAAAAATCTCGGCTTCTTCTAACAAGGCGAAAACAAAGATGACAAGGGAAAAATGGAAGGGAAAAGATGACTAAATAGACGTAAAAATAAACACTGCTGACAAGCTACTGCACCAAGGTGGATTGAGGTGAAAGAAAAAGGACTGAAGCCCATGCTCCTCTATCTCCCGCTTGTCCCAATCATTACTGTCCCGTAACTCTGGGTTCCACTTTTCTGAGCTCTGCAAACCCACCACTCTTCCAAAATCCCTCTACCTTGCTTCTCTACCCCCTCCTACGTGCAATTAGTTTTCTGCTACAATCTTGCAAAGCCAAAGTGAAAATTTCCAAATGAGAACAGTCTGTCAAAGGTTAATAGAGTACTTACTGCTCAACCCTGACCTCCATTTTATGGCAGTTCTGAACATACACTGAATTATTTCTGCCATGACTGAGACTAAACCTTCTGTACACAAGGCAAGGCTGACATGGCAGTGACAACACCTAGCACACCTATTATTTGACCCAGATCAAGTAACCTTTGGAAAGATTAGAAAATATTCTAGACTCATTCATTCCCTCATCGCTCTCCTTGACCACAGTCAAGTTGTTAAACTCATTCAAATGGTGCCACAAAGCTGTGCTGATAAAATCGCCCCATTCAAGCATAAGGCCACTAAAATGACTAAAATAAAGCTCCAACCTTAGTCCTTCTTCTCACTGCTCCAGATATGCTCTCCTTGTATAATCCCATCCACCCCATCCCTTCTCCCTGCCCCATCCTCTTTGTTCTGCCAAATACATCGTCTCTTTTCACCCTGTGCTTGGAAAAACCTTTCAAATTCTGCCAACCTCAGTACTTCACAAGTCACTTGATTCAAAGGCAGATTTCTGCAGAACTATAAGCATGAGAATTCCACTTGAGGTTTTCTGAATACTGGAAAAAGACACAGCTCCCTTTCCTCCTGGTCTAATCCCATCTCCAACAGATCCCCCACAGAATGATTAGTCTCATAACTCCCTTCTTAAGAGATTGTCCCATTTTTCTCTATGGCACCTGACGCTAAGAGGGGACAGAACTATTCTTTAGATCATAAGCTGGTTGGAGAAGAAATCTAACTATACACTAGGCAAAAATAACCTGCTTTCACATGCACTTCTTCCCAAACAGAGTCCTCCAAAAGTAATCTACATTCTTTTTTTGCAGGGGCATTTGGGGACTAGAAATTAAAAATAAGGAAAAGGAAAAGGGGGAAAAAAGAGGGGAAAAAAAAAGAGATCTGGAGTAGCAACAACATGGAAGTGTTTGTGGTTAGGAGGAACACATTGAGCTCCATCTAAAACAAAGAAGTCATTCCTGGAACTGAATTATACCCAAGAACTGTAAGTCCTGACTAAACAAACAAATAAATACACAAGTAGACTGTTTTCTATGCCTTCATCTTCTGTGTCTAATTAAGCAATGTTACTCAAGTATTCAACTTTCAATGCTTGGAAACCACGATGAAAACATGGGACAAAGTAGCCAGCATGGAATCTTTCAGTATTTTCTAGCCATGTTACTAAAGCACCATCAGCACCAGCTATGTTACTTACTATGTAACATTTCACCAGTGAATACAGAAAAGAGGGAGCCTTCACAGAGGAGACAGACAGAAATGCAATGTGCTATGACTAACCTCCAACAGATCTTATGGAGGAGTCAAATATCCTCCATATGTGTGATATCATCTATGTTTATGCCTGGCATTGGACCTCAACTTCGAGATGAAAATAAATCCTAACAAGGCCACGTATAATTATGCTCCATTTTTTTAATCAAAGATATTTCCAAAGGGCAAAGCTCAGCTGTGATGCTTTGCCACTCGTTTTGATATGCAGCAATACCTAAGACGTTGAGGGGGGGGATCTGTAAAACCCACTAAAAGACACATGTGTTTGCTGAATACATTCCACGTCAGATTACCCAACACAAAGATGTGAACACCATCAAACAGAAGGCGCTCACCTATTCCCAGAGCCCTGTGACTGTTTCTGCACGGCACAGCTTTCCATGACATTTCCTGGTTCACCCAGGCTGTCCCAGGAGCACCAGCGTGGCACAGCAAATGCCATGAATCGCAAGAAGACATCTGATATCTGTGATATCACACGCTGGGACACTGCCAGAGAACCACAACATGCCAAAAGGATTTCACAGAGGAAAGACAGAATTATAAAAGACTAGCTAAAGGCCCACTGTCAAACTGGTTTTTAGGATTTCTTTCTGCAAACATGCTACGTTCCCAGAGTCTACAGAAGCCTCAGTGATCACCAAAACTGGAACAGCCCAAATGAAACAAAAAAAGTATCTTCCAGCTTGTTTAGAATGTGTTTTTGACAACACCCCAGAGCCAGTTCTTCTTCTTGGGCTGCCTATTTTCCACTAAACGGTATACAAAGTATACACTCCTCCATACTAAGTGTTTTCTATCCACACTTCAAGAACAGGAAACCAGAACTGCAAACCCGTGAGAGTTGAAAGCAGTGGTGACAAAAGAATACTTTTACCATTATTTTTAAATAGCTGAATAAATTTCAGGCTGGAAATACCCTGCAAAGCACAAGCTGAACAGCCCTTTTAGCCTGAAACAAAAGCAGAAATAAATACATGGCTGCTTTTAATTTTTGCCCAGCAATTTACCCTTAAGAGATCATTTTCAGGCAAGTCCAATGAACGGTCACATTAAGAAACTGTACATGATGCAACTACTTTCTACTGCCACATTATGTAAATGACAGTAATGCCACTCGCTGTGTCCGCCCCTCAAAAAAAAAGAAAAAGAAAGGAAAAAAAAGTGCTCCGAAAGAGCATTTTATCAAAACTCTGCAAGAGTTTCTGCTTGGGAAAGAATAACACAGAAGAAAACAAGGAAAAAAGAGGCAAGGGGGGGGGGGAAGAAAAAAAAGGATATAAGTCAACTGAATGCAGAGTCTGACAATAATTATACCAAAATCAAACAATTCCTACCCAAAAAGGAGTATTTTGCCCTAGAAGCATCTCCATGTAACACTAACAGAATAATAAGTATTACCTTGCACAAAACAGATACAACAAAAGAAGAGTCACAAAACAGTTTGCAATCTGAAAGTGAGGCAAGCAATTAAAAACTACAGATCCTCAAACTCCAACGACATATATTCTCAAAAGAAAGGCCGTTTACAATGAAGTAGCAAAGGATGCATAACCAAATAGTTTAAAAATAAATGCACAGTAGTCATCAATGAAGTTACTGAATGGCTCACACAGACCATACAGCACTGAGCAAAGTCTGTCTCAGCCCCTGCCTCTGTCTTATGAGAGGATGGTTAAAATATTTGCACTGAACAGTCCGGGAGCTGCAGTTATTTTCTGCAGCAAGTGTATTTTATTGCGCAGGAACATCAAACACCACACATGACCACCACCATCACGTACAGACAGCACAAAGACCCCTCCATGTAACCTCCAGCTTGGTAGCTGTGTGTACTTCAATACAATCTTTAAATGTCTGCCTCGTTGTTTCAGTTTTGCAATAGGAGTACGAACCAACTACTGCTTTACTTATTCAGATGAAAAATGGTTTTCATAGAGATATTCAGTTCTTTCAACAACTCTACGCCAAATAATACTATTCCAGAAAACAGTGCAGTTAAATAATAAACTAACCCAGGAACATTTGTCAATTACGTAGGAAGCTGGTTATAACGTTAACTACTGATTCACTGGTAAGTATCCAGTGTTTAGTATCCAGAATTACTCACAACACTGAAACAGTTTTTCAGAAAAATACAAAGCACTACACAAAACAACCTATGCTTTCAAAATATGAAACAGTTGCTTTGTTAGGTGGGTTTTTTTAATCAACCTTCTCCGAAGTAATCCCCCTGGAAAAACAAATAGCCAGCCTCTCACACTGACCAAAATTTAAAAATAAATACTTTTTTCTTTACACTTTCTACCAAGTTTGTTAAAACCAGCCGGTTATATAACACTTACTTTGACTTACGACCTATTTGCTCACTGTTCAAACAAAAATCATCATATATATGATGGCCTGACCAACCATTAAGCGCTAGAAATACAGTACCGTTTTAAAAGTGGGTTGTTTTTTTTTATTTTTCTCTCTTTTAGCTTAGAATTACCGATAAAGGCAGCTAGGAGGACCAGCTAAAATTAACACTATACCGGTATATGTTTCGACTTAATGCAAAATTAAAATGGCACGCACCTCAAAAATAGCGTGTACACAATACTTCAAAATACTAAAGAAAAAATTCATCCTGTCTCAATTTGCCATCACTCCAGGAGTGAAATTTCAATTCAGGAAGTGCAAGCGACAAAAAAAAAAAATTAAAATGGAAAAAAAATAGGAGTTGTGCTATACATAATCATATAAAGTCCTAATTTTTTTTAAAGAATAACGCTGTGTCTGTGCGGGCACACGTGTGGAGGGGTACCCAGGGCAGCGCTGACCGGATGCCCGGGTCAGACCGAGCGGGGCTTTTGTGGTTGTTTCTCCCACCCACCACCCTCCTTTTTCTTATTTTTATTTAGTAAACGGTCGAGGATTATCCGGCGAGCGCGTAACTTGAACCTCTACACCCACGGCTGGACTCGGGTCCGGGTTTTTGGGGTTGTTTTGTTTTGTTTTTTTTCTTTTCGGTTGTGGTTTTTTGGTGGTTGGGGGGGGTTTTGTTTATGTTTGGGTTTTTTTTAACCAAACGGCGTCGAATTCTCTCCCCGGAATGTCAGCGGAGCCCAGTCCCCACGCCAAGTTTTCCGCCCGGTCCCGGCGGGTCCCCGATGCCCGGGGGAGCCCCTTTCCCCGCTGTCACCGCCTGCCCTCCGATACAAAAGAAGTTCAGCGCCAGCCGTACTCACCCCCGGCGAACTGGCTCTGCGCGACATCGCCCAGCGCCGCGGAACCGCTCGCGAATCCCCTCTGGAAAATGGAGGGGGCTGGCACCGGCGCGATCCGCAGGGAAGAGAAGTTATTTACATGTCAGGGCCCGAGCGGGGACGGCGATGCTCAGCGGGCTGCCATGTCCGCGCCCGCCGCTGCCCCGGGGCCTCNCTTTTCCATTCAACAAAGCGGCGCAACCAAAAGTTAGGTTTCCATAGACGGCGCTTTCCCTGCGGGCCCTCCTCGGCTGCTGGGGCCCCTCTGGGAAAATTAGGGTTTCATCTTGAAGATTAAGGTGGGACTTCGGGGATCGCCTCCCCCCGGTTTTTTTTTGTTTTTTTTCTTTCTCCCACAGAATCGTTAGGGTTAGAAGGGACCTCTGGAGATCATCCAGTCCAACCCCCCTGCCAAGGCAGCGTCACCTGGAGCAGGTGACACAGGAACGCGTCCAGCTGGGTTTGGAATGTGGTCAGAGAGGGAGAATCCACGACCTCCCTGGGCAGCCTGTTCCAGGGCTCTGACACCCTCATGTAAAGAAGTTCTTCCTCATCTTGAGGTGAAACTTCTTGTGTTTTAGTCTTGTGGTTTTAGTTAGCATTTTGTATTTTAGCTTTCCTTTTTTTTCCTCTTTTGTTTTTTCCCTTCTCCTTTTTAACATCTTTCAGGCTGCTCGAAACTTCTCCAAAGTGTCTGGAAGGGACAAGCTAAGAAAGCAAAGCTTGACAAAATGTCCATCTACAAATGGCTCTTTCCTAATCCTTCAGATGCTCCCTGCCAATTTTCTTCTTCTCCTCCAGAGAGAAAAACAAATCAAGAAAATATTACGCAAGTGTCACTTCAGCGGTATTGATAGATACTCATAAACCAATGGGTCTGCCAATTCGAGTAGTAATGCAACTACCTTTGTTCAACTTCCCTTCACACAAAAACCCTGAAGCAGCTGTTGTGTAATGCTTTGCTTCTGTCAATCTTAACTTTTCATAAAATTTGCTTAAGTATTAGACATCTGCAAGACACAGGTTGACATGTTGACAACAATAATCTGACTTGTCTGCCAAACAAAAGACCATTTTCTCACTCATCCTAGTACTTTTTTTCAAATCAAGTTTTCTTTTGTCACGCCGAGCTGCAGCTGGACATAGTTAACCTTGGGCACCGTCTGTTGTGGACAAGCAAGTTAGTTCAGTATTGCTTTAGCAGCGCTGGTTTAGAAATTCTCCGTGTACCCAGGAGGGGGTACATGAAAGACCATCTCACCTGGAAGATTGAACAAAACAAGCCCAAATCCCCACACTGGCTCACACAGCAGGACCTGCCCAGGCAGAGGGAGTGGACCAACATTACCTCTCCTTCCTTACATCTTCAACCGAAACACACTCCAGGTGCCCAGCCTACAGGAAAGTTTTTATCAAACCAATTCTGCAGAGATGAAGATAAAATTTTAAAAAGAAAGCACTCACATGAAAAAATCTCCAGGTGTTTACTCTGAAACAAGTAACTATTGTATAAGAGCCATTGTGCCATGTTAGTACAGGTACCGACACATAAATATATTTGGCTACAAGGAGCTATCAAGCTACAGCTTATCAGCACATCTCTGTAACCACACATATTAGCACACTCTGCTGCAATGAGAAGGTTAAATATGTTTGTCTAATCCTCAGCAGAGATGGGAAATTTCAGGGCTTTATTTGGCAGTAGGGTTGGCTGCTTTGGTCCAACCAACAAGCGGGGAACAGCAAAGCCACTACCAAGACACTCATCACTTGGCCTATTCCCTTTGGCACTCAGTCCTTCAGGTTCAACCAGGACAAGCCCCACTTGGATATCCATCTCTGCAGAGTTTAAACATTTTTCTAACCAGTTATTCTGAGATTAAGCTCCTGTTAAACCAAAGGAGATACCCAACAGCAGACAGAAGTGGTGCATTTCCCAAACTGTATTAAACGAGTTTTTCTGTTTAGACTCAGCAGGTTAAGCAAAGCTGCAGCTTACTATGTGTCATCTATGCCATAATTGCCTATTTTGATAAGCTTCCACTACAACTCCAGTGCCTCCATCCGAGGTGACACCCTGGCAGTGTGACTGAGGCTCCATCAATTCACAGAGTTGTTTAAACCTCAAACCTGCAGATATTTTCAAATTTTACACTCTGTTAAAAAAAAAAGGCAGGTTTTAACATACCAGGTAATGGGTCACCTGACAAGTTCGTTAGCACAAACAAGTTGTTATTTAATAATAGCTCGTTAAAATAATAATAATAAATGACTCCCAGTACTTTTCCCTGCTGCTCATGTGACCCAAGATGTAAGCTAACAGGTATGAAGCCGTATTAGCTGGCCTTGTTCTCCCCCAGAGCTTCAAACGTGGAGATGCATTTTCTTTCACATCAAAGAGGTGATATTTAGTTCTTTTACTGTAAAAGCATAATAATTGCAATAAAAATCTTAGGAAGGACAAAGCGATTTTTCTTACAGTCAGACATGGTCCAACACCAATCATATTGACACCACACAAACTGCCCGTAAGTTGCGTTCGGTAGGATTATACAGGGAGCTAAAGGAACAACTCAGAGTGGAGTTTCACATTCTGCAGCAGTTCTAATTGACGCTGATCCCACCCCACGCTTCTTCCCAGGCTCTCCACTGTTCCCCTTCAGCTGCATCATATTGTGAACCAGACACACGGACTGATCCTGCTACACAGTAACACCAGCAAGGAGCAGCTGAGAAAGGCCACTGAGAAAAGGCAAAGCAATTCTGTTCTGCAGCAATTCCCTGCCCCTGGTTCACACGTCTCCACAAACGTGTGTCGCCATGATGGCAAGGCAGGAACTGTTTATGCCAAAGCCTCTGCCAAGAAAAAGTACATGGGAAAAATGGGATCAGTCGTCTCTCCTAAGACAGACTTAATTTTTTTTGTAAGCAACAGAAGCGATAGATTTAATGATTAAGATAAAAGCTTATGTCTATACATATGGTGGACTATTTTCTTCCAAACTCAAATTGATTAACTCAAGGATATAACTCTTGAGTTAATCAAGGCACACTGAGTGAAGCACACACTATCTCCTTGTAACAGGCCCTGTTTACAATTCTTAACTTTTGGAGAATGCTTCTTCGCAGCAACCAATAGAAGTAGAAATAGAAACAGGTAAGTCACCACTTCCAATATATTCAATCAGAATTTCAGGTCAAATACATACACAAATAAGAACCATGGGCTTCCCACCAGAAGTATTACCTCATTACTCCAGCTAGGTCACATATCTGACTTGTTACTTCATTCATTTCAAGATTAACAAAGATGGATCATATTAAGAAGTGCAAAAATGAGTTTGTCTTTCTTAAACATTCGTTTCTTCTTCTGCTGACCTGCTATTTCCAAGATCTTCTATGGATTTCTAAGAATATTACATTATTATCATAACAGCTTGAGATTAAGACCTAAGTATGTATCGAGCTACAAAAGGACAAGAAGAAGAAAAGGAAATGCAAATTGTTTTCCTAACCACAGGAATTCTCAGGAATGAAATGTAAAGGCATTCTACCTTCTAGTGCCCCTTTCTGCTTCCATGCTACGTAGCAACTCAAACCACCTTCTCCTGTGAATAGTTTCTCTATAAATTCCACTTTCCATGCCAAGGGATTAAACAGGAGATGACTGACTTCTTATTTTATTTCATTTGAAGGGGTTTGGAAGTTCTTAGTTTCTAACGTGCACTAAGACAGTCTCTAGAGATAGACTTCATTTCTAAAAGTAACAAAATTTAAAAACTCCAAAGGTTCCAAACCAGTTCCAAATGGTGTATTTCCTCCTCCCTGCTCTCTCTTCTTGAGAGCATGAACCAGATCATATCAGGACCCCAAGATAGCTTGGCAGCATGTCACACAGCCAAGAAACACATTTTGTGTATTAACTGCATACCCACATCAACATACTATGATAAATTTGATTTAAAGCCATTACATCTAAGATGTCATATCTAGCAAGTTGCTTGTATAAATAAGATTTGAACAGCAATGTAAGTTAGGTAATTGAAATAGCTTTCTACATAGAAAGCATCACATTCTGTCTCACAGTTTTGACTGACAAGTTTTGGCAAATGTAACTGAAAAAGCTCAAGGTATCTTTCTTCCCTGATGTCTTTCCATGTTTCAGCCAACGGCTACCACCCTAGTGATGAGATGGCAGAATGGGTCATTCCAATGCAAATTCTACTATTATTGATTGACTGGTGAATGTGAATTTGGGATAAAAACACTTAACAACAAGCTGGAGGGTCCCCTTTTGCCTCTGTGGCTGATATCTACCTGCAGAGCATCAGCACAGATCTCACAAGGGAGCCTGAGCTCACAAAGTGTCACCAGTCTCCTGTGCCACATGGCAAATGGCAATATCAATGGGGGAGCATAGACTGTATCAGGTTAAAAAGCATTTCAAACCCAAAATATTCAAAAGAAAAAAAGATAGGTCTTCAAATCCTGTGTAACCTCTGGAAATCAGATTTCCTTACTCACTTCTTTGCTTTCCCAACAGCACCATTTTACTGGCATTGAAGTAACACAGCACATGGTGCTTTCTTATAGAAACACTGCACAAGAGACAGAGTCTCATGACCTGTGTGTTTTACACTATTGCTAAGTGCTGCTAGGAGTAAACTCTGTTATATGACTGAAATGATAATGTAGGATCCCTTGGAATCGTAGGATGGTTTGGGTTGGAGGGACCTTAAAGATCATCCAGTTCCAACCCCCCAGCCACGGACAGGGGCATCTCTTGCTCACAGCTCAAGCCAACCCAGCCTCGAATGTTTCTAAGAATGGGGCAGTCACCACCTCTCTGGGCAACCAGTGCTTCACCGTACCCTCACAGTCAAGAATTTCTTCCTAACATCTAACCTATACCTGCCCTCCGTCAGTTTGAGACCATTCCTCTTTGTCCTATCCCTACAGTTCCTGATGAAAATTTTCCTTACAAGAAAAAGAAATTATTGAGTCAGAAAATAAATTCAGAAAGTACTAAAACCCAATATAGATGAAAAGACCACAAGCTGAAAATAAGATGCAAGAAGAGGTAGAAAACTAAACACTCTCAGGCCATCAGAAAATGACTCATTGCTAGTGACATGCATTGTTAGCTGCTAGCACAAAACTGTTATCAACAGTGCATGATGGAAATCCAATGAGAATATAAATTCTGACATGCAGTATTTGCTTTAAAGTAATGAAAATAGCCCTACCCTTTATCAGTAGACAAATTTTTAAAGATACTTGTTAAAAAGAAAGTGTGGAATGCCAGGTGACACCATTTCTGACTAAAAACAATCCCAAAGTAGTAAGGAAAAAATAATTTATTTAGAATACGTGGAATCTCACAGATTAATAGATAGAGCAAGTATAAGATGACAATGAGAATAAGGAATGCAGACAATAAACCAAAGAGGTTTAGTAAATTACTTTCTTTCAAGAAATAATATAGGAAAACACCTTCTACAAAATAAAGGCTATTACACATTATTCACTGCGTAAAAGCAATGAGTACAACATAAATAATGGACATGACCATCAGAAGTGATGCTCACAGAACATGTTCACACAGTAACTTGGGTTGAAAAAGACCTCAAAGGTCAGTCAGCTAGTCCAGCCTCCTGCTCTAAGCAGGTCAGAGTCAGTCCTCAAGAAGGTTTACAAGTATTTTGAGGTTCAATCCCTTGTTTACATAGCTGTGTAATTATACACAGTGCTGAAATGTGACGGGGGAACCCTGTTTGAAATAAATTATGCCAAGTATAGACAACAGAGACCAGGGCATAAAGGTAATGCTCAGATGGCCTAAATCACATCTAAACATTCTTATCTATTATTTCCTATTAGATGGCCCTTGCTCCTACTCAAGTTCATCTGAACTGCATTTCAGAGATACCTCCTTCTCTCTTCTAACTAAGCATAAAGACCTCCACAGAATTTGAGTACACTTACTCCTATTCATTAGTAAGCTTCTTTAAAGGAGTAAAATAAATATAATTATTCCTGTAAAGCTTTCAAAGAAAACAATTCAGACAGAAACTAGACCATCCCAATCCTCCTAGAAAATAAACCCAGGTGGTATGACTACAAGAGCTAGAATTCAGCCTCTGCCCTGTCCCCAAGGCCCATTACTAATAGCTGTTATGGAATATGCTCCCACACCACATGACGTGGTCACATCCCTGCACCTGTATATTCCTCGGGTTCAGTTCAAACTACGTGCTAGGTGACAAAAAGGGAGGGGGGAAAAAAGAGAGGGAAAATCCAGAAAAACTCAAAACCTTGATCTACCAACATTTACAGTCTTTTGATAAAAGCCAGCTAACAAGCATCTATCACAATACTTTCCCAAATTCTAGACACACAAGGAAAACAGTGCACCTGAGAAGGTACAGGACAGCTGAGGCTCCAACTCAACAAGTTTAAACATGTCCAAGACAGATATGACTTCACTTTTTCTATGTTGTGAGCATGTTAACTAAGTATAGACAAGAAACTCTCATTGGTCCAAAAAAGCCTTTAAAGTAACACGGTCAAGCTAACAACTTAAAAATAGTTTCTTTTTGCCTATCAAAACAGTCTAAAGCAAGTAGAATGAAAAGAGATACATGAAGTGAAAAAACATAAACTGAAAGTACTTTTAAGCCAGTATTTATTTACATTAGGTTATCAGTAATTTAAAACCCCCATTGACAGTGTCTGGTTAATAAGCCTTGAGATCAAGATTTTCTGCTTGTCCATAAAGTAGGTTCACAAGCAACAGTACTTTCTCTGTTCTGTTCAACCCGTGCTGCCTCCTCTGAGGAGGCCACATATAGAGCACACAAAGTACGAGTCACTTTACCAAGCTTTTGTATTTATTCTTTACCAACAAATATATTTGAACCAAATGAATGTATGTATCTCCAAGCTGTTGACAGCACATCATAGGACAGAGAATACTCTCCCATTGCATTACAGAAAGACACAACAGCACAGCCAGCCATGAGCCAGCCCTTACTGCTACATGACAGACCTTACCAATGACTTCTCTAAACAATTTTGTTTACAGATCATTTATTTCTTGAGTCACCCTCCCATTTCTCGGCCCAGTTCTCTCCTAAAGGGCTTCTGGAAGACAGGGGCAGAAATATAAATTAGAATTCCTGCTGAATCCGGGTTGCACTTTCCTTTGTATAAATCTCTGCCAGGATGCCTGATTCAAGGTTAACTACACAAAACACGAACCAGGAAACATTGTGTGGCAGAAGCAGCACTGAAAGACAGCATTTCCCAGAGCCTCATGACTTGTACATCCCATCTCCTCTGCTCCCTCTAGAGCAATTCTGCTGTGAGCTGTTCCTCCTAAATTTACATCCCTATGGGCCAGAGAACATTAACTGTATCACAGCGTTTGCCCAGGAGGCTGAAAGTAAAACTGATGAGAATTCTATCAGTTTCATTGAATTCTTCCTTGAAAGAAAACCAAAACCAAAACAAAAACACCCATTATAGTTACACCAGTAAATTAAACATAGTAGGTGATGTTGGCCTTGAGGCCAACTAGCACTGAACATCCTACATCCACGCTATCGAATTCCCAAACTCCCACACAAAGCAGCCACATGTAAAACTACGCTGGGAACAATGTGCAGCCCACAGGAAACCTTGGGCCAGCCTTGAGAACTGGTTGGCAGAGTGGTGGCAGGTCCAGGTCAAGGCTGTTCCTAGCAACAGCTGGGATCATCTGACAACAGGGACTCCAAATGTTCCCTCTTGGATTCTTCACAAGCACAGACAAGAAGCCGAGTGCTCCAGGTGCCAGATCACTATTGCTTGCCACAGCCATGCCACTCATCAATACAAAACACAAGCCCAGCCATGAATCAGCCTGATTTATAAATGGTAAAACGTAAGGAAACTGAAATTTACAGTTCTTTTTATTTTGAATTTTCTTTTCAAATTCCCTTTCCCAAGACTTTCCATACAGTGAAAAAGCATCTGGCCCATTTCTAAGTGAAGCTCTGGTCTCACGCAGTTCAGTGGGCCACGGTAAGAAAACAATACTCACTTTTATTACAAGGAGGGAGAAAAAAAACAGAGAACAAAAGTAAGAATAAACATATAAGCAAGAGAGAATGGGAACTAGGGAATAAGGAACTGGAAAGGCTGGGAGAGAAACATTTGGGGAAGCTGGTAAGTCTTTGGAATCCGTTAACAGAAGCTTTCAGAGCACGTATCTCGAGGGTAAGAAGAGGCCTTCATCATCCATACGTCTAATAGAAAACCAAAATAACAGAACAAACAGCCCAACATGTTTGTGAAAACGCCGAGGACAACTGTTTCACAAAGTTGAGGGTGCCAGAAGAGCAGTTACTTCACACTTCACTCCATTAGGGCAGGCTCCATTTTAAACATCTCAATGTGTACAGTGATTTGGCTGGAAGTGGTAACGAGAGGCACTCGCTGTGCCAAGGAAGGGGGAAAGTGAGAGCAGTAGAGAAAGGAGAACAAGTTTTTATCTGCAATTAACTGAAATAAGAAAAGCAAATTTCAACAAACTCTTTGAACTTGTTTCTAGAATCTCTTGAGACTGAGCTTTAAAGGAGGGCTGGCAGATATTGCACTGGAATTTGCACAATGGCAAAGGATTCCAAAGCAAGGGAGAGAGATAGGAAATGTAGTATGAACAATATGGGCTGCATCAAAAGCAGCCAGTAATAAGGGTCTGAAACTAGAAAGAATCGTATTAGGAATGGAAACAAGGGCATTTTAATGAATATAAAGGAACAGCATAAACTGTCAGGGATAAAAATCAGAAGAGATAAAAGCACAGCATGCAGTATTACCACTGTGCAATATAAAAGGCAAACAAAGTTTCAGAAATATTTTAGAAGTAAGAAGAGAAACACAAAAGTCTGTACAAACAGTGTTAAAAAAGAACAAACGAAAAACAAAACAGGCGCAAATGCCATTTTCTGTGTTTCAGCCTTCATAAAACAGATTTATTGCAGCTAAAAACTGATTTTGTTACTAGGCTAAATAATCAGGGAAATTCAAGTCAGCAGGACTGGAAGGATTTGACACAATCCTTCAGAAACACACGGAAGGAATCTCTAAACTACGAACAATCATCTTTCATAATACAGTCCTGGTGCAAATGCCCTGAGAGAGGCTGCAAACCATGAGCTAGAGCACTGAAAGGATATTTATTCACAAATCCTTTTCAGTCAAGGTGGGAGGATGTCACAAGGAAGTCCCTTCCTCCAGGATGTGCATGTGGATATTCACACAGACAGAAGAGCTGCACATGACACATGGCTCAGACTCGGGCTATGAATATTTTAGAGGACAAGATCTTAGCAAAAATCATCCTAATAAATTGAGAAGTGGTTCATATCAATCAAGTGAAACTTAATAAAGACTAGCAACCTTTTGAAGGATAAATCAGGTAAATCAATTTTATGTTGCTGTGGAGGTTAAGCTTGTTCAGTGCAGAACAAAGGAGACGATCTCCTAATAAATAAAAGTTTATTATAGAAATTGTTCTCCATTTCAGCTGTGGAGACTTAACTCTGAGTAATGCAAGGCAAAACTGGCTTAATTGCCAGTAAAGAATATTTATTTAATACTTCACAAAATTAGTTACTGAAACCAATTACCTAGAGATACAGGGGAATTGCATTCACTAAATACTTCAAAAACAAGCTGGAGAACCATTTGTCAGAAATGGCACAGACACACAACACAGAACAATGAGCAAAATCATCTTGGAGTCTTTTTTGGCCATACAGTTCCATTTATCTGTGGTGATACTGGAAAACTCAATATTCCTTTTATTCAAAAGAATTTCATTGTGCTTCTGAACAATCCCCTATCCAGGATTAAAAAAACAATCAAACAAACAAACAACCCAACCAAACCTTAAATAATTCACATTTTGTATTTATGAAATAGCTAACTAATAAAGCTCCCAAATTTTAAGACAAAATTGCTCCTCCCTTTATTAATAACAATATGAAGGTATTCTATCCTGTTTTGTTGAGAAACATTCCCTAAAAACACTGTAGACGGTCTCCCCTCCAGACAAAGACAGGAGGGTAGGCATCATGATTGGAACATCTCGGGTTCTGTGAATGCTGGGATGTTCCAGAAGTCATTCTGGGTTAGCTAAGGCACTCTCAGACACCTCACATGTCAATAAATGTTTAGGGGCAGAGGTTGCACATTTGGACCACAGCTTCACTCCCAAAATCTCCTATTATCTTACTGTGCCATACAAGTGGCTCAACTCTATATGCTCCAAGGAAAATAAAAAATATAATAGCCAAAATAAAAAATTAGTAGATTTTCCTAAAGCTGAGGGTTTTTTCCTAATAGTCTAATTAAAACTGGTAAAATTTTGGCACGAATTTATTTTCAGTAATGATGCAGCAGAAGAGAAAAAAGCCTCTTTTTCTCCCTCTGCTCAGTGCCAAAATCTGAGGGGAAGGCATCGCAGTTTGATAGGTCTTTCAACAGTTTCTTCAAGAGAAGCAATTATAATGTTGATAAATACAGGACTGAATATTAGTAATTACAAACTTATATTGGAATGTCTGGCAACAGGATTTGGTGCACTTGATTATTTGCTTATTGATAAAAAATACTTCCAAAAACATGTGAAGGGGAAGAATATTCTGAAAGAAGGAAAATCTCACGTGATTTTGTTATCATGCTTATATATTGATATATTCATGGGAAGGAGGTTTCAGAATACCAGAAGCTATTGTTAGTGTAAAATATTTAATTTACACTGTTATTTCAGGGTACTTTGAATATTCAATTTAAAGGATATAAAGTGAGAAATGAAATTCCTTATATAATCATGCCCAACGTCTGGGGCAAGAGAGATGAGCATAACTCCTCTGTCTGCGTGCTGTGAAGAGCCCTCTCAACATTATTTTATGTTTTTAAAACAACCACTGAACCAGCATATGTGACTATAGGCTGTAAAAATCTCAGTTTCCTGAAATAACTCCTATATCAAAGAACTCAAAAGAGTCAGTCTGAGAACCAAACATGCTCAAATTTCAGGCAACCACGGCTATACCTCGGCAGACTCTGCTTTAAGCTGGCGGTGCTGCCCAGAGCTGCAGCTCTGCCTCTCCACAGCCTGGCCCTTGCTCTGGCCTCCTCCCTCGTGCTATCACAAACATGTTTCTTTGCCAGGTTAGTTTTAACCCAGCTCAGTTTCCCAATGCAGCTCGCCACAAACGCCTGGGTCAGCACAGGGGACAGAACAAACAGCTGGTAGTGCAGGGAGGGCAGCGCTGCTGCTCCTTTTCGCTGCCAGAACCAGCCTGAGATTTATGGGGTTTGGGGAAAATAACCACCTGATGCACTCCACACACTCATTGCCCATGTTTCTTTAAGTAATAAATAGTCAAGACTTTAAGAGGTTTCCTACTTCTTTTTATTTGCTTTCAAAAGCACCAATGCTAACAGAAGAACTTACTCAACCTAGTTCTTGAAGCAAGTGCCCAAACTTATTTTGACTAACCAAGGAATGGCCATCCTTCTAGTAAAAAACAAACAAACAAACAAAAGCAGAATTCAATGCAAGCTTCCAGCATAAAGTACTTGAAGCAGCAAAACCTTACTTTTCTGTGTTCATCTAAGCTATACAAATCATGCAGGTTGCATGAATTGGTGATCAAATAAACACAGAAAGGAGAAGAGCTTTCAGTATTTCCTGAAGTTCAGAGTCAATTATTTAGCAGTTAATAACATTTTCGTGTACCTATGACAGCATTTCTTAAAAAGTTACTTCCACAGCATCAGTGTATTATAACACACAGGAGCAATCATTAAGTGAGGGATATGGAAATTGTATTTTCCCTAGTAAAACATGGCTCTGCTACCCCTCCAATATTGCTGTGGGACAGCTGGGTCAAGGAGATAAAGAACAACTCCAGCCTGAGAAAGGCAGAGCTTACCTATTCTCAGCAAGGCAACTGCCTTGGAAAACCATCTCTCAACTGAAACGACAGCAAAGAATAGAAATGTCCATTTCCAATTACTTATCTTGAGAAAGAACAATGACAAGAAGTCAGTAGGAGTTGAACATGCTAACAACAACAAAAAAAAATCCACAAGCAAAGCCAAGAAAATGGAACTGTTTTATTGTTTTAAGCTCCAACAAGTCTCCTGTGTCACTGCAGACAGGATGAAGAGATGTCTGGCGTGTAGATGGCTCAGAGAGGAGCAACCAAGAGACAGGGCAAAGATGCGCCTTCATGAGCAATATGTTGAGATTTTGCCATCACACTTGATCTGTCACGATACTGTCCAATAGCTCTTGGGTTCCTCTCATGAGAAGTGCTACAGAACTTGAATGGATTATCAGATACAAACGTCACCAAAATAACTCCAATGTCCAAAAGAAAAAGTCTCAAAGCATTCTTCTTGGCAAGTGCAGTCTGTTTCAAATTGTGCAAACTGTACATCTATTTCCAACATTAACCCTAACTTCACACAGCCTTAAGACAGAAGTGAAGACGCCACATGAATCCACATTTTAACAACTTTGGGGACGCGGCAAAACCATTCGATGAATAGCTAAGAAGGCCAATGGCATCCTGGCCTGTATTAGGAACAGTGAGGTCAGTTGGGACTAGGGAAGTTATTCTTCCCCTGTACTCAGATGTGGTCAGACCACACCTTGAGTACTGCGTCCAGTTCTGGGCTCCCCAGTTTAAGAAGGATGTTGAGCTGCTTGAGAGGGTCCAGAGAAGGGCGACAAGGATGGTGAAAGGACTGGAGAACAAGCCCTATGGGGAGCGGCTACAGGAGTGGGGTTGTTCAGCCTGGAGAAGAGGAGGCTCAGAGGTGACCTCATTGCTGTTTACAACTACCTGAGGGGAGGTTGCTGCCAGGTGAGTGAGGATCTCTTCTCTCAGGCTGACAACACCAGAACAAGGACATAGCCTCAAACTGTGCCAGGGGAGGTTTAGACTGGATGTTAGGAAGAGCTTTTTCACAGAGAGAGTGATCTCTCACTGGAATGGTCTGCCCAGGGAGGTGGTGGAGTCACCATCCCTGGAGGTGTTTAAGAAAAGGCTGGAGGAGCTCAGTGACATGGTCTAGATGTTGGGAGGCTTGGATGGATGGAGCGTGGTGCCCATGGTTCCACGCTTGTGGGTCTGATCCCTGGGTGGGCGTTCGCCGGGAGCTGGACTAGATGATCCCATGGGTCCCTTCCAACTCAGAATAACCTGTGAACCTGTGAATCCGACTGCATGTAACAACTTCCACAGTCATCCATCACACAAGTGCTTACCAAGAACTGAAAAAATCTAAAGATTAATACAGGTATCATTTACCTCCTGAGTACTGTGAGCAGTTT
>WEKX01023410.1:287205-363152 GCA_013390025.1 Pitta sordida
CAGCTGCCCCCGAACCCCCGCGCCGGGCACCGCCCTGAGGGCACCCCCGGAGCCGCCCTCCCCCCGCGGGGCCCCAGCCCGGCTGCCCCTCCCTCCCTCTCGCCCTCCCTTCCTCTTTCCCTCCTTCCCTCCCGGGGCTGGAGCGGCGGGTGCGGAGGGGGGGCAGATGCTGAATCATGGAGCGGGTCGTGCGGACAGAAAAGGAACGCGGTGACTCGTGTTTGGGGCGGGCGGCTTCGAGAACTTCGCTGGCCTCGCGGACGTGGTGGGGAGCGATAGCCCCAAGGCTCCGAGTAAACACGTCCCGCACTGAGCGTTTCCCCCGTGGCGTTTGGGTTTCTCTTGGAAACCGAGTTGATAAAATGGCCTGGGGGAGCAGGCAGGTACAACGAGGGAGGGAGTTAAGGAGGAGCTGATGTTAGTCGTTAATTTTTTTGACGTAAAAATAAAAACACTCCAGACCTTTACACTTCTCTTCCTTCCCCAATTTTCTATTTATCGGCTTCAGAATATGTGCTACATTAAAAGGGTATGCTGTGGTTAATGTGCCCTTTGGTGGCCTCTTTTCCTCAGAGCCACTTCATAACAGAAAGTCTTCACTGGTTCATTTTCTAGTGAAAATTAATTTTCTTCATTTTTCTGAGTAATTATACTTTTGTGACATTTTCATATAAGGTATGAAATACATTAGAAAATAACACATTTATCTCCATACATATATATAAAATTGTGTACAGCCATCCCTTTTGCTCGGCCATGCGAGGACAGCATGGGTTATTGGTGTGACTTTCTTGGCCCTATCACTGACAATGTACTGTTGTGCCAAATTAAAATATATCTCCTGAGCTAAATGTTTGTGTTATGAAGTCTGCAAGTGACAGCATGGGTGTACTGCTAATACAGTTTCAGATATGGGATTTTAATCTATCTACACATTGTCTAACAGAAGAAAGTGCCTTTGAATTTCGTTAACTCAGGCAAGTTAACAGAATTTAACTGAAAACATTTAATGTGTACTACACAGGCCCAGACTTGGGTGGAGTAGAGGGAAAAAAAGCAGGGGAGGGAGAGGGAAGGGAAAGGCCACAGCCTCTGCACAGCGGGATCACTGGTGTGGCATTTGCTAGAGTTGCCAGGTTGCCATCTGGTCTACTGAAAAAAATGGCCATGTCCTGGAACACTGGCTGTGCGTGTGCGGATCCACCACACATGCGCGACATCTCGGGTGAGCCTAGGATGTGTCAGAACCGCTCTGCGTGTGCAAATTGATTGAAGCTACGACACGTGAGCACACCGTGGGCTCAGATCATGCTTGGTCTGTGGGGACTGACTGTCACATCCCACGGCAGAATAAGTCCAGCGAAATCCCTGGATTTGCTTGTCCGTGCAGGGTCCATCTGGTCCTCCCATGGGAGCATTTTTAAATACCTTTAGACCACCTGTAAGGGCTTGAGCTTTGGGCTTTGTCTCTTATACATAAACAAATGTGTGATTTTAATTTTTTTCTCCTTTATTAATATATTAATTATCTGTGTATGCAGCTAACACAATGTAAAATGAGCTGGCTTTGATGTAGCAAGGTCTAGTGCAAGAGCGAGTTAAGGGACTTGTGCCTTGAGTTTTACTGCTGTTCCTTATCTCATTACGTGTCCAAACACAGCTGGGCAGGTCTGTGCTGTGAACTGCTGCAGCCACTGCTGTGGCAGTCAAAGGTGTGAAGAGCCTTGTAGGACTGAGAGAAACTTGTGAGCAGGAACCTGAAGCGGAGATGGAATTGTAGGAAGCTGCATTTGCAAGCATTATCTATCACTGCGAGAAGGCAGAGGGACAAACCAGGAGACGTGTCACCAAACATAAATCCAGTGTGGGAGTGCTTTGTTGATTCAGGATATTTGAACAGTTCTGTCAGGAAAATTTTTATGTTTATGCCTTGGCCACACTAACCACCTATTATAAATTTTCACTGTCTGGAAAACACATATTTTTACAGCAAATATGTAATATTGAATGAACAGGTTCTCTGCTCTGCTGAATGTTAAGAGTTCTTCAGTCCATTGTAAACTACTCAGGTGAGCTGACACACTTTGTTGTTTTTTTTTAACTTTCAAGGGCAGGGGGCTTTGAGACTTTCTACTAGAATTTTGAATTCTAGCCTTCCTTAAAGCAAACATTTCTGTGGCTTTGGAGTTGTTTCTGAAATTCAAGTGAAACCCCTGCAGTACTCATTAAACAAGGCTTGCTAATGGTTGCAGTGTGCTTAATGACAAAGAGTGATTCTTTCATAACAGAACAAGTTGAAGATGGGATGTTGTCTTGAATCAGCTGGTTGAGGAAAATGATCCTGTTGTAGAAATAATTAATGGAAAATGACAACTTGTATGTAAATATCATTGTGCCTACAGACAACTAAAGCAGTGTACGTAACAGGAATGATGAGAGAAGTATCCTGGATCCAGATACTTTCTCTTTTACGACATCAGTTCAGAACTCTGCCAGTTTTATGATGATTCAGCACTCTACATAAAGCAAATAAAAGTTTAATTTTTATTCTCTTTATATGTGTGTTCCCTTTGCAGAAAAGCCCAAGTTGTCACAAAGGCTTCCTTTAAGCTAACTCTGCCGAGTATGTTGAACCACATTGTCTTAACCTGTGCTAAATTGATAATTGACTGTGTTGAACATCTGCTTACCTCGTTTGCTGCTCTGAAAAATGGGGAGAGTTTGGTGCCTGTGCATATCCCGTATGGCTGCGGGTATCATTGTAGCCAACTCCAGGATAAAGGTGCAGTGGGCAGCCACGTGCAGTAACCACAGCAGCTGCCCATGGGATTTTCTTTACACCTGCATTTGTATTCACCCAAGTAGTTCAGACACAGCCAAATTACGGTTTTACAGAATTAAAAAAACAAAAAAAAAGCCCAAGATAATTTAAAAGCGTTCTAGACAAAGCCTAAATCAAGTGGCAAAATCAGGATTACATCATACAAATACGTGACTCCTAGTTAATTTGTTCTAAACTTGGCTGGGCTACAAAAAATGTTAGCATATGTTAATTGTCGTATGCTAATGAATGCATTGTAGAAGTCTAGTTTTAAACTTGAAATGTGTGTCTCTTCTTTTCATCAGTTTTGCTTACTTGTCATCTCATGGATCTGCCTGACTTTAGGCAACGGCACAGCCTGGATAGTGGGTATGACACATTCCCCCCAGAGCGATAGTGACTTTCCCAGCAGTTCGGTGAGATGGGGTTTTTTTTGTTGCAGATGGTGGGGAATAAGCCTCACTTGTCATCCTGAGCAGAATTCCTAGACAGCTAGAGAATTCCAGTTATCAGGTGCCCTGGAGCACTGGGCACATAGCCTGGATGTCCAGTCACCCTAGAATCCACCTAACTGCTTTCTTTGGAGCCAGTTCACAGTTTGTGAGGAAAAACCAATTTCATTCATGTTTTATCAGTGCTCTCCACTTTTAAATATCCTGACTTCTATTCTACAACAGCTGCTCCCCACACAGACTGATCCAGAGTTTGTAGAAACAGCCCAGACTCCACATCCCCTGCCCGCTTTCACCCCATAAGTTTGGTGTGTGCCAAAGGCAGCACTGCCCACACCAGAATGGTTGTGCTGCCTCCCCTTTGCACCTCAGTCCCACCAAAGCCTAAGGCCTTTTCATCCTATTAAGCTTCTTTGGCTGGGCTGATGTGAGTGAGAAACACACCTTTTTTATCCATTAAGATGAGGCCAAAAATGTTAAGCGCTCAAGATGCAAGGCCCTAGGGCTTGTCTATATATCGAGTTATTACACGCGGAGGCTTTTATCTTCCTAAGAAAATGTTCTTTTTGTGCACGCCAGTGTGTGAATTTAAAACTAGTGGTTACAATATAACCTCCACGCAGACTCGCTTATTCTGGCATCTTCTGGATTTTGGGGAGTTGGTTTTGTTTTTTTTTTTTTGGTTGGTTGGTTAAAGCCTAACTTCTTTAATTCATTGAAGTGAAATAAAAAAAAAAAGGGCACCCAACGTGAGTTTGTGCACATGAGGAATTACATTTGCCTGCCTCTGGTAGTATTATTATTAATACCTTCCTATTTGGAGAAGCTTTGTCTATTAGGAATGTTAATTTTGCACATGTTTGCACTTATTAGGAGCATCACTAATTTACATTTGAATCATTCTATTTTGACAAGTGGTAGCTGATGCGTTCCACTGACATTCATTAAGTTATTCCAAACCAAGGCCATGATTCTGGAGATACTAAATTAGACAGATAAATAACTAGATGCATAAATAGGTTTGCTGAAGACAACTAACTGCTGAATAAGGTCTGTTCTGTGTTTAAACGTGCGTAGAGATGCTTAAATTCTTCCTAAACTAGCAATTCATGTCATTTGTTCTTGGAAGAAACAGTGAACTGTGCTATGTTACGTTGTATTCTTTTAGCATCCCTCTGAAGTCACACAAAGTATCCATAAGTTACTTAAGAACTACAGTTCCACTCTTTGTGAATTCCTGTCTGATTTACGCCTTTATGAAACTGTAACTTTATAAACTTCGGTTTTCTGAGCTTTAATTTTTACATCTATGTAGTGGTGGGCAGCAGAGAAATAATCTTTTGTGACATAGTATCAGTTGCGTGTGATTTTTTTTGATCCAAGAAGATAGAATGCTAATAGTTTGAGTAAAAATCAAATTAGTACCTGAAACAAGTACATGTTAAATACTGGCTGCACTGCAGCTAGATGGAAAAAACCCAGAGCCAGCAGCAAGCACCCAGGGCAGTAGTTGGCCCCTTTGTGTGCACCCCTGGGGAAAGACAATAGATTGCTGTGAAGTTGGGACTTTATCATGCAGAAAGTTAAATAAATGTCTGAGCAGTGTTTGCTGTTTGCAGGAGTGGTGCATTACACTCACATTACTTAATAGAAATACATAATGCGAACCTGGCCATGAGACAGGGGAAAGGACTTGTTTGTGTGCAATCCTACAGGATTTTTTAGTAGGATTTTGTGTTTTGCACAGCACCTCATGCACAGGGGTCCATCTTGGGTGCTATAATAGGACATTAGATGCTATTAGTTGAAATAAACTTGTCACATATTGCCAGTTTTGCAAGGAAATAATCTCTGTCCCAGACAGGATGGCCTCACTTTTAGTGGAGTTGTTATAATGTGGGAGAGCCAGGTACCTTGGGTTGTAGTGAGGTTAACACCTGGACACAGGTGCCTGATCCTGTTTCCAGCTGTTTACTTCAATAACATTAAATGTCTGAGGAAGAAGGGCAGCATCTGGCCTTTGGGTTTTGAGGCTGATCACAGACCATTAATGGGGACTTGTCACCATTACGTGAATTCCACAGAATTCAGTTCTTCGCTTCTTTAATAAATAATTTTTCAAACTGTTTAGCTACGTACTCATATGGAAACAATAGTAGAGTCTTCACAGCCAAGCCTATACTGAGATTCTAAATTACAAATGCATATAATAAAGGTTGTGCATGTGTTTTCTGGCTAAGAACCACGTTACATTTCAGCCTTAAGCAAAAATTTTCTCCAAGCCATAGCCCCTCAACAAAAACACACTTTTTAATGAAAGTCCTGACACCACCTTAATTACAGTGCAGCAAACATTACCATTGTAATCCCATTTCATCCTTAGACAAGGAGAGCATCCCTGGGGGCCTGGCTGCTAGTGACCAGTTTTGCAGAAGCAACCTTTTCCCTAATGCATTTTTTAATTTAAATAGTGCTGTGCTGCTCGGGGGGAAGAGATATGAGGAGCTGGTTGTGCCCATCTTCCCATGTTCCTCGCAGCCCTCCCGGCACTCCCTGCAGCCCTGAGCCTGGAGGATCAAGCAGCACCCAGGGATGCCCAGCCTGCAGCCAAAAGTTCAGATTCAGCACCTCTGTACTCCAGGGGTTTCACCCTGACTTTTTCCAGCAGCCCTGAGGGTTATATACCATTATTTATGGTATATAGCAGGGCCCAGAGACAACCTCAATTTTTGCCAGCTGCCACACTTCTGAAAACCCCTTGCTTTGGATCCAGGAATGCAGGGGGAAGGCTCTCCCTGTGGCATTCATAATCCAGGTGGGTGAGGACAGAGGGGCTTGAAAAGCAGGGCTGCACTGTGCCCATTTGAAGCAGCCTTGCAGTGTCTCCAGGCTTTCATGGTGTTTGGGTGGGTAAGTAAAATGTGATTAGTTTCTCATTACCAAATTGATTCAGTGTGTAGATTTTGTGGGGGGACTGCCATACTGACAGGACAAATTTGCAAGGTAGGTGTTTCCTACCAGAAATACAGGGAGAGATATATACACATATATACACAAGGGTATACTTGTGGTTCTTACTTTTTTTTTACCTCCTGCCTCCTTAAAGTAATAAATCTTTATGATCAAAGGAGCTAGAATAATCAATCTCTCTAAATTGATCTGAAAATCCTAATTAAAGGTTTGAGAGAAGTTAAACATGAGGTTTCTTGCTCTCTCTACAACGTTGTCAAGTACAGCACAGTTTTCTATTGTGGAACTTCTACAGTTCTTATGTTCAGAGTAATATCATGCAGCTGAGATACTTTCTCTAAAAACAAGTAAAAGCCCTATATCTACTGGGAGAACATTTCTGTTATCCTGTTCCCATCTATTTAGGTTCTCATATGGTGTTAATCACCATGGTATCTTACAGTTTCGTGAAAACATAGTGCACCATATGTGACAAATCACTAATATTAAGAATGAAGATGATGGATAAAAATATTCTTCCCAAATCTAAAGCAGAAGACGTGCACTAATGGACATCCCCAGAACAAGCAGCCTGAGTAGAAGGAGTCAGGTGTATGAGTGCAGGAGATGGTGTCAAAAATCATTCTTTAGGTGGTAATAATTCATCCAGTCACTCTTTGTGAGTGTGAACGGCACACTTACTCCTTTCTTCCCCCACCTGTGCTACAGCTCACTGAATCAGGGGGACTATGTGCAAGGGATTTCCTGTTCCCCCCTTTGGACTGCAGCAGAGTGTTCAAGGGCACATTCAGAAGAAGATAAATGCCAATAAATGCGAAGCAAGCTTGTGCATTTGTTGTTATTTAAGTGCACACGTAATTACAATCCAAACATAAAGCAAAATGAGGTACTGTGATTCCACTGGAAAGAATGCACTAAAGTGGTCATGAGTTATCCCCCCAATTGGTGATCTTAGTTACATATTTTCTCATGGTTTTTCATTTCCCACTTAGTTTCAGCCAGATCTGTTCTCTATTTATATTGTAAGTGTCAACACATAAATAATTTTCTCTGTTGTATCCCTCACTACTACATTCTTTTTCTTGATGCAATAGCAGAAGTAATTATATTTATAAATGGAAGGCCTGTTTTGCCTCAGTACCACATATAATTCCCTTCTGTAAGAGGGATTTTTATAATTCCTCTAAAAATGTCTTGGCATGGATCAACACACCAGTTGGCAGTATGGATCCAGCCTTTAAGGGCAGAACTCAGGACTCTGATCCCTTTGGCCAACAGGCAGGAGGGCACCACAGAGAAAATGCTCCAGTTTGTTTGAGAGAGTGATGCTGATGCTAAGTATGTGCAGTTATTAAGCACCCCAGAAAGCAAATTCACTGAGAGTTTCTTCCCACCTGTGGATTTCACTATTCAGCCCAGAATTATTTTGGCAACTGAAGAATTCTTCATTGTGGATGGCTGTGGGAAGATATTAATCCTGTTCTTCAAGTAAGGTACATTCACTGGTCTGCTAGACCTGCTCCACCTCTACTGTATCGCATTGTGAGAGGAAATCAAAGGCATCCCAAGTGAAAGGATGGGTAATCTCAAGTCCTTCTTATCCCCTTTCCACCTTCTTTTTCAGCTGCTTTCTTCAGACAAGTTCAGCTTTCCCTTGTTCCACAGGAGCAGAGCAGAGCAGAGGAAGATCTGGTTTTGAGCTCTGCATTAAGGGAAGTTCAGTCTTACATCTGCGGGTGCTCCTTGAGAAAACCTCAATCAAAATCATTCTTATGGGGATGGTGGATCCCAGCCACAGGCATTTCACATCTCACTCACTGGATGAAACAGCAACAGGCCTCCTGGAGCTGATCTGCAGCACAGGAGGAGAAAATCATTATTTTCTGACTGGGTTCTGCTGTCTGTATGTGCATGAGTGTTCTTTTATTATAGTTTCTCTAATATTTGTTTTGATTAAAGGTACCTACACCTACAAAGCAATGAGACATTCTATTCCTATGGATCTGGCAAGCTTGAGGAAAATTGTATTGGAGCCTTCAGAACTTGTGTCCTGTGTGGTTTAAGAGCTGAAAATGTAGAGGACTGTGTGGGAGAGATGTGGGTGATGTAAGACAGGTCCCTGGCCTTGATGAAAAGAGTGCCTAAACCTCTGGAGTCTCACAGAATTTGATGCTGGGCCCTGTAGTGTTGTCAGCATTTCCATGGGTACGAGTTCCTCAGCTGCTGGAGCTTCCAGCAGTTTTCACTGGAGTATGATCAGCAGAATCAGAAACATACTGCTCAGCAGCTCCCAGTCTGGTAACTTTAACATAAACCAATCTCAGCTAACGGGGAAGTTTAATTTCTGCATCAATGACTTGGCAACCAGCACACATTTGTGCCTGCCATCTCTGCAGGAAGGGCTCCTGCCCTGAGAAAGGCAGGGATGCCACATCCTCAGCCACTTCAGTGACATCCAGGAGGGCAGTGAGCATGAATCCCAGGAGAGCATGTGCTGCCATGGCCTAGTTTGTGCAGATGCTTTGAACAAGCTGGATCCTGTGCCTCCAACAGCGCCGTTCCAGCAGTGGCAGCCACAGAATCCATCGAACTGGGAATGCTCCTGGGTGGTTATCCCTGGCACACCGTGGCTCTATTCCTGTTCTCATGGTATGTCTGACTTAGCTCCTTTACAGCTCTGGCTCTGTAAGCTGCAGCCTCTGAAGCACAGAGAAACCCAAATCCATTTTCCACTTCCCTGTACATTTAATCAGAGTCCTCTCAGAAGTTTTAGACTGTGTACCCCCACTAAGGATTCATTTTTAATTAAGATTAAACTTTCTGAGCAGTTTTCCTTTCAGTATACAAAGTGCAAATTTGGTCTGGTTCCCTCAGCTTTTGCATTCAGCTTGTTTGACTGATTTCACATCACTGATTTACTGGTATAATTTAGCTTGTCTGAAAGGAGGGAAGATTAATGTTGGCTGAAATAAAATTCTGAGATGCTTATGGGGTTTTCTTGCCCTAGATTTTTGGATTGCTACTTATTCAAAAAAGTGGGCAGAACTCTGACTTTACATTTTCAGGAATGCCTCCATTATGTCAGCGTTGCTAATTCTTTGAGTCAAGTCATTGTGGTTAGCCAATCTTGTTTTCTGTCTCTGTGGTAAGATTTTACATCCAGAAGGCTAACCTCAATGCTCCCCCATGAAAGCAGTCAGAGATGACAAAGCATTTCCTTCCTTGACCTCTGCAGCTGAGTTTTGCAGAAAGATGGAACCTATCAAATCAGACCAAACATCACATCACCTGCATGAGAACCAAGGGGTCAAACCCTGTTCCTGTAGCAATATATGGAATAAAAATGGACTGAAATATGTAACCATAATTTATTTTATAAAATAGTTTTTCTTCCAAATTCAGACTATGGACTGTGACATTGTCTCATGCTTGTGAGTTACACATGGTTATGTATCATGTCAGAACAAACTTGAGGTTATCTGGATTTCTGAATTGTGCATGTCAGTCCTGAAAGACTGTGTAGTATTTGTCTTGAATTTTCTGAGTTTGTAATGTTTTGGGAGGCATAATCGTGATATTCTGATTTCTTTACATAATTCTGGCTTAACATAATTTCTTTAAGGAAAGTTTGTTATTCAATATACACTTCTGATACAGGGAGAGGAAGGGGAACATTTCAGTGAGATAATACCTTGCATTGAGTTCTGCCTTCAGTGCCTTTCCTAGTGCTGATAGTAGTCCAGAGTGCAGAGTCACAGCTTCAGGTGAGCAGTGCTCGTGTTGGGGCTGAAAAGGTGGACAGGACATTCCTGGTAGAGGGCCCAGACTGTCCTGCTGCCTTCGAGCATGGGTCCCAGCATTCTGTGAGGAGCAGATCTGCTCCTGAAGCAGTGCTGCCATGAATCCCTTGTGCAGTAACAAGGGCCACGTTACAGGCCCTCAGCACCTCCTCTCAGTTCACACAGGGGTTGTGTCTCTCCTCCCAATTAGCAACATAATCATCCATGAACTAAAAAACTCAATCCCGCCCAGACGGGACTGGAGCCAGTTTAACGAGTGGAAGATATATAATATCAGCATTACATCATATAAAAAACTTTGGCTTGTCACCATGAAATTCACTTGTGCTCTCTGCTTGTACCGCTGGTGCTGTGCAGAGCAGCTGAAGTGAAAACGGGCCATTTGGACCAGGCCTAATGCCTCCTTTAAATCCTAGGCTTATCATGATGGAGTAGGAATATTCACTGTGCTGGAGCTGTCTCCTAACTGGCCACTGAGCTGCCCTGGCATTTTTCAGATCAGTGGCAGATCAAACCAGTGACAGCAGGTGGGGGTGCCCAAGAAACCAGCCCTTTGCATGTGGTTGAAAGGACTAGTGACTACACAGTTCCCTCTGACTGGAGCTTTTCAAACCATAAAAGCACAGTTTGGAAGCTACCTCTAACAGTGGAGGGACAGCTGACCACCTCTGTCATCATTTAAGACTGACCTGAATTCTTGATCTGGCCAGTCTGTTGATCTATAATCATAGCAATCCGTTAATTTCTTGCCTTAATTACAGCCAATTTATTACAATGCAAGGTTTAACTACACCCAGCTTTGTAGGTTTTCACGTTATTTTTCATTGAGATAATTCTCAGGCATAAAAGATCCATCAAGCAATGCCTTAAAACAACCCATTTCCACAAAGAATGTGGAGCTCAACTGGTAAATTCTCAACACAATATAGTCTGCTCAGGCAGTAAATATCACAGCCATGAGAAACATCCTGTATTCTCCACACACACACACAACAGGGGACTGGAATCCCTCTGAATGCCTTTTCAGCCATGCACTCATGGCCTGAACTTCCATAATATCTCTTTGCTGCGATACAAGCACCAGGTGTACCATCAGTGCACCTACCTTTTCATGTAATCTCTGATGGAAAGATGCAGTTAGCAACTGGCATCAGGTATTAACGCAGAATTGACCTTTTAATGTCATGCACAGATAGAGGAAGAAAGAACTGCCACTGAAAACTTCCGATTAAAGATAAAAGTAGACAGCCTGTAAAAACACGAAGATAAAAAGTAAATCCATTTGCCCTGAGTTTCCCCTGCTATCCCATCTCCTACTCTAAATTGATGTTGTCAGCACTCATGATTTTATCACAAGTCTTGTGATGTTTGATGTTTCACTTACACTCCAGCTACTACAGTTGTGTAATGAGGTTAGAAACTCAGCTTTCCTCTTTCTTTAATTTAAAGTAAGTTTCTAGTTCTAATGGTTAGAGTATAAAGCTTACAAGTGTGACCCAGGTGCACCCTAACAGCTCGAAAAAACAGAAAGCACAGTAGAAGAGCTCCACATTTATCATTTTACAGGCAGGCTTATGATTTTGAGGGTCAAACTGTAGTTCTTGAACATTTGGAGCTGGCAATTGCGACTTGGAAAAAAAAAGAGCTTGAACAAAGTACCCCACCACGTTGCATTTTCCAGGGAGGCATGGCAGTCATTACACCACAGTGATAATTCTCTTTTCAGACATGCACATTTTCCTGTTTACTTTGTTGTGCAGCATCTCGGGGTTCAGCCCCAGCCTGATGGGGCTGGAGGGGATTGTCCTGATGTGTAACCGTTTGCTTGATGCTGGAGGGCTCGCAGTGCTTGTTATGCTGACACAGAGGAAAGGTTTTGCAGCACTCCTTAGTCCCCACAGACTGGCATGTCTGTGCTTAAAAACCTGTAAAACCAGGAATGTTCTGACTTACAGTCTTGGAAGGTGATCTGCCATCAAGAAACCAGGAGTACCTCCACCCCACCAATCCAGCAACAAAAGGGGCAAACAACCAAACAAATGCAAATATGGAAATACAATAAAATCATTTGACTTAAGGGCCTAAAATGTGCCAAATGCAGGTTTTGATGTACAGACCAAAAAATGCTCAGCTGTTGTTTTTGGAAAAAAGACCAAGCTCTCAACAGCAACAACGCAAATTTGAAGGAGGCACAATATTTAAATGGTGTTCCAAATTATCAAAGACTTAACAGTGTATCGCTAAAAGTGAGTTATACCTAGAACTGAAGGAGAATCCAAACCAGTTGATGTTGTGTGGGCATATTGGTCAAAACTTCTCTGTAGTCACTGTTGGTCCCAAAGGCCCCTTTTTGTGCTTTCTGCCCTAAATTATTGTGTAATCCACTCTGGAGGTGACAAAATTACAAATGACTGTGACAAAATCTAACTGCAAAGGAAGGGTAGAAGTCTCTGAGACTCAGATTCTACATGAGTAATCAGAATATCGAGGGAGGTTTTATGCTTTATAAATATAAACGTGTGACAAAAATTGGATAATATTTTCAAAGAACTAGAGAAGCTCAATTGATCCAACACTGTTCCTGTTATTAATTTTGCCCTTGAATTCAGCAGTGATTTCCATATGGTGATTTCCATGTGACTGACACTTTGCTTCTAAACTGCTTCCCCTGTAGAAAGCTGAAGAAACCATAACTGACTCTTGATCTCTCTGCTGAGTAGATTTCTGTGCATCACAAACATTTAAGGCTACAGATTCTATTTTTTATCTCTAAGTGAAAGCACTGGGAAAATCTGTGTCTTGCACGAGGTGTATCCTTCAGCCTTAACAACTTCTAAATATGTTGGATATGCAAAACATTGGAAGGGTCTGCATCTTTCTTATGTTAGTTTCTGTGAAGAGGAACTTCTTTTTAATCTTTTTCGGCTTCTTTCTAGCTCTGTTATCTCTAATTACTTTCAAATATACCCAAATCATCATCCCTGCATTGAAATGAACTGTCTCTTCCTCTCCCCTATGCAGGTCTCTGGTGCTGTGCTAACAACTTCAGGTGTATTTTTAAAGTCTAAAATGAGTAAGGTTTAAAAGATTTTCCCGCCTGTATTGTCCCTGCTTACCCACAGCAGTCTGTGGCAGGGCTCCTCTTGCTCTGGCAGGATAATTTACTGCTGGTTGTTGTTTTTTCAGATAATGAAAAGAGTATAAATTCCTTGTGGCACAGCTCTGTGTAGAAGGTGAGCTCAAGCGATCGATTTGACTTTGAAACTCCGCAACATATGAATTTAAACGCTACAATTTCTGTGCTGTGAGTCTGTCTCCTTTTCTGCCTCACTAAGCATTAATTACTGTGGTCTCAACACAGTTCTGCCTTTTTCTTCTCTTTTCTCCTCCCCGCTCCCCACTGTCACTCCCCAATGGCTGGGGAGTTTTCCCAGTAAAGCAATCCAGTTCATCTCCCAATAAAAGGCCATCAGCCAACACATTCTGGGCTTAAATTCATCCCATAAAGAGTGGTACAGCTTAATACAGGCTTAAATAAATGCAGTCCCTCAGTTAATATACTAGATTTCAGTGGAATTACATAGGGAATTAATTTTCCTCTGTCTGTAGTCTGAAAAACAATAAAATAGGGATACGCTTAGAATCTATGGCTTGGCTTTCCCAGCTGGTTGAAGGACTGGTTCTTGCATGTTGTCCATTAATGTAGTAGCAAGATACTCCTGATGCACACACATGATGTTTTAGGCCTTACTGATACAAGGCCAGAAGGATCTCTAGGTGGCAGCTCTGCTGACAGGCAGCCTGCAACCTGTCTGTGTAATGTCATGTATTGCAGAATGTGTCTGTAACTTCTGCCATGTGTGACAACACCTATTTTTGTACGTTTCTCTCTTTGGATACTAAATAGAACTTTCATTTGTGTCGCGTTTTACAAAGAAGTACCAGCAGCAGTCACTGGAGTCAATCTGACAAGGTCCAGCAGAGTGGGAGTGGATGGTCTGGCCTGTGCTGGTGAATGTGATACTTGTTAACTTCATGTGCCTTGTGACTTCCTCTAGTACCTAAATGAAAATCTGAATATCAGGATATTCTAATACAGCTGCATAGGGAGACACACAAGTACGTGATGATCTTTTCAGCTAAAACGTCCTACTCTTTTGTTATTCCATTCATTCATCTCCCACCTTTTCTATCTGCATATTATAGACTGTTCTCCTTCTTTACCATCTTTTCCCCCATTGCCCTGTGCCTTTTCCTTCCCAGATGAAACATCCCTCTTCTTCCCATTGATTGCCCTTTGTAGGTTCTCTCCACACAGCTCATAATTTCTGTCCCTCACCTCCCCCACTCATCCCGACATCTTGCACAGGAGTGATTGAAGCGATGGATTCTGAAAGAGCAAGTCTCCAGAGAGAGAAACACTGCAGATCATTATCTTTCTCACTCTGTTAATGGAGAAACAGAAAATATGTGAAGTCAGCTGATAACACAGTAAATGTGTACATGAAAGTCCTTTTGCTGAAAGAAGAATCAGAAATATAAGGTACCTACAAGTATTTGATACGAGCAAAATCTTCCTTGGCTCTCAGTGTTCTCACTCCAGGTCCATGTATAGCTGATATCTGTAGGAAAACACCGAAGTCCAAATTTGCACGTTAATTAAATGAATGGGATTTTAGTGTGGAAGATGCAGGAAAACAGTTTTTATCTCTTCCAGAGTGGGCAGCAAACAAATTGTAATGATTTTCATGGCTATCATGCCCACGATAAAACTGAATCTGCCCAAGAACCTTTTTCTGACTCTTCATGGATTAATTAGGTCTGTTCTCACCGTGGAAAGTGTTTGAACTGTAGCATTACCATTTCAAATAATTTTCTAACTGCTCTCTGAAAATAGGAGAAAAATACTAATACAATAGTTGGGACCCCTTATAAAATCTTCCTAGAGGAGTCCAAGGATACTCACCATTGGTCTCAATGGAGCTTTCACACATCCTTGAAAGGAATTCATTAAGCTGGAAAAGCTGGCTAGAAACCAGTCTTCCTATAATGTCTTCCATAATTTGCTCCAAGGGACAAATTTATAGTCACTCAGCCTTTTTTTATAGATCTTGTGCAAGATGAAGGGCTTGGTCACAATTGCAAGACTTTAATGAATAGATGTTTGTTACATGCCACAACCCAAATAATTTTTCAAGCATCTCAACACTGGGCAGTCTTTTCAGTATGGACTTCCCCAAGGATATGCAACAGAATGAGAGCTGCAGCTTCTGGGATCACAATGAAACCATTTTTGTTCCAGGTGCTCTTTTTTCCATGCTGACCCATCCAAATGCAGACGGAAAACATCCAGAAACTGCAATTTCTACCACTGTTTTTTTTTTTCCCCAGGATTTGAAGGTTTCAGTTATTTCTTTTTATCCATATTAACTTCTCTACATAATTGTAAGGCGGCAGATTGCAATAGAAAGGCTCCTCCAATTAATAAAACTTCACTGAAATTTTGAGTATCTATCAGTCATGGCCTGGGCTCAGGATAACACTCTGCTTTTCAAAGGGTCATGATATCATCTTCTCAAAGTCTGTTCAGTTTTATGAGAATTGTCTGTCATTCCCACTCCAAAAAATGCTGCCATTGGATTATAATTGTTAGAGAAAAAGGGGGGGGAGGGGGGGAACGTTTTTTGGGTGTGAGCCTCATTGGAGTTTTACAATAAGGTGACCTTTGATTACCAAACACAAATTCAGTCAGAAAGTTTTTATCTGAAGGTAGTCCAAATTAAGAACTACCTCTCTTCTTTATTCTCCTTATCTTTCTGAGAAAACTGGCACAGGGACATTGGACTTTTTTGCTGGACATTTTCCACGTGGCCACAAGCACTGGAAGTCGTGTCTTAGCATGGTAAGCCAAGTAGCTGTTGCACAAAGAAACAGTGAGTGTGGTTGCACCAGAAACAGCCTTGAGTCACCATATTGATATACAAAGGATCAAATAGTAAAGTTTTTATTAGCAGCCAGGAATTTCTTTTGAAAGTTGTGTTGTTGTTTTTTTGACATCCCTACATATGGGCTGAAGGATGCTGGTAGAGTTCTCTTTCTATCAAAATAGGATATAATGTGTGACTGTGTTCTAGAGAAGTGTTACCTTTTTTAACAGATTTATAATTTTTTAATGTCAGACCACCACAGAGCTTTCAAGCGATAGCTGCTGGCCAAAATTACATTAAGAAAGTGCATGTTATGCTCCATTTCCCTCCAGGAAAGGGAGGTAAACACAAGGCAATCTGGAGTGGGAAGGCCAGAGCAGAGGTAAGGAGGAGGCAGTCAGCTCCCCAGTGTCTTGGCTTGTACTGTGCTCTTCCTGAGGTTTCAGCTGGATCAACCCATGGCAGCTTCAAACAAAGATAACAGAACCTGTCCTGAAATTATCAGAGTCCTTTGCTTTCGTGTCTGTACCCATATTTAAGAAAAAATTGCCTTGTTCAAGAGAGGAAGCTGGACCTCAGCTCTCCAAGGCAGCTTGTTGGGCTCTGTGCAGACAGACACAGACTCCTTCTGCCCACGACTCTCAGCAGGCATATTAGCTTGGGCACTGAGCCATGCTCATACAGCTCTGTGGCTCCCAGACAGGAGCTGGCACAAGGCTGGTTGGCTTGGAACACTGGCAGGGTGAGCTCACATCTGTCTGCACCTGTCTGTGCTGACAAAGTTAGAATTTGGGGTGGAAAAAGAAACAGGAGGAAACCTAAGCGAGCACCTCTGAATGCACCTTGCGTTCGCAGCCACAGTGCTCGGAGTCAGGGGGATGCTGGGGTGCAGCCACACACACAGCAGGAGCTGGATCCTGCCTCTGGAAAAGAGAGAGAGGGAGGCTCTGGAGCCTGCTTGTTCCGCATTGCCCGCAGGAACTCAGCAGGAACAGCTCTTGCAGAGTTTCTGCAGGCAGCCCATCCACCCATTTCTTCCCAAAATGGCAAGACAAAAGTAACAATGCAAAATAGCAAAGAAAGGATATTGTATTCTGCTGAATTCCAGCCACTCCGTGAAATGGGAAGCACAGCGTGATTATTGCCTCCTGAAGGAGAGACAGAGACAGTGTCCACAGAGAGGGGAACAATATTTGTGGTGAATTAGCACTGCTGACAGACTTACCTGCTACACAGGGCTGGTGGAAGCTGTTCCTTCCATCTGCAGGGAAAAGCAGTGTGCTCTAAAGCTCAGTGGCATTTTGAAATACTTGTAAAATTGGTGCAGCACAACCTGAAACTATGATTAGTCGGTTAGTCACAGTGCTGCTAATTGCAAGTCACCATATATCAGGGAAGTTGGGTTAAGGAACTCAGCCCAGGACAAATGACCACCTAATTTGGCCCCCTGTTAGTCATGGCAGCAGCTGAAATTAGATGACTTGACTCCAGCAGGACAAGCCAGGCCACTTTGTTTAGCTATTTGAGCTTCACATGCAGTGAATGAGTCAAAAAAACCAGTCTACTTTCCTAGGGGAAGGAGGTGTGGAGGGGATACAGCCAGAGCTAAATGCTGTGGTTGCCTTCCCTCCTCTTCCTTCCCCTTCCCGAAGCTCCAGCTCTCACCTCAGGGCTGCCCACAGGAACTGCTGTGCTTTGGGATCTTTGGCCTGGAGGAGCCTTGTCTATCCGGTGCCAAACTGACCCGAGTACCCTCTTCACAGAATCACAGAATCACAGAATATTATGAGTTGGAAGGGACCCACAAGGATCATCTAGTCCAACTCACCATCTAACACCCGTACAGAGACCGAGAGCACATCGCAGAGCATAACACCAACCTAGATGCCTCACAGTCTAGCAGGCCACTCCGAGCCGGAAGGGGCCCAGCGTCATCCAGCCCTACACCCCCCGGCTAGACCATGTCACTAAGCTCCTCGTCCAGTCTTCTCTTAAACACCTCCAGGGATGGTGACTCCACCACCTCCCTGGGCAGCCCATTCCAATATGCAATTACTCTCTCTGTGAAAAACCGCTTCCTAATGTTAAGATTAAACCTCCCCTGGCGTAGCTTGAGGCCGTGCCCTCTCGTTCTGGTGTCGTCAGCCTGGAAGAAGAGGTCTACACCCATCTGGCTGCAACCTCCCCGCAGGTAGTTGTAAACAGCAATGAGGTCCCCTCTGAGCCTCCTCTTTTCCAGACTGAACAGTCCCAGTTCCTGTAGTCGCTCCTCATAGGGCCTACCCTCCAGTCCACTCACCATCCTCGTTGCCCTTCTCTGGACCCTCTCAAGCAGCTCAACATCCCTCTTAAACTGGGGAGCCCAGAACTGCACACAGTACTCAAGATGAGGTCTGACCAGTGCCGTGTACAGGGGAAGGACAACCTCCCTGGACCTACTGACCACACTGTTCCTAATGCAGGCCAGGATGCCATTAGCCTTCTTAGCCACCTGGGCACACTGCTGGCTCATATTGAGTTTCCTATCGATCAGTACACCTAAGTCTCTCTCCACTTCACTAGTCTCGAGCCACTCCTCCCCCAGCCGATAGCGGTGCATGCTCTTGTTTAAGGAACAGCCAGTGGCACTAAGCTGGGCAGAGCCTGCAGTGCCCTTTTCCCATTTCCTGAGTAGGTGTCAAACCACTGTGAGAAAGATGGGCAGAGATTTCGCCTCATCCCTGTGTTTCTGTTTGTCACTGTCTTCCAAGTGTGCCCTTCCAGTGATCTTTCAAGTTATTTGTAGGATTTGGCCTAAACCTCGGTTGCAGAAGAGCTTAGATGGGACACAGTCCAGGACCCCTCAGGGATTAGGCAATGACAGTGGTTAGGCAGTGCTGTCTTTGGCGCTTTTGGAACTAAGGTGTCTAAATTCTGTTTAAATCCAGAGGTTAAGGAGCAGGAATAAACTCTGACTACCCTTCTGAAAAAGCACTCAATACATAAATTGCTCCTCCTGCCCATTGACAGATGCTTTGTTTGGTTCAGTGGCAGAAGGAAGCGGGGTCAGGTGTTTCTTTTGTGCTCAGTGAAATGATACCTGTGTTCCCGAGAAGCTGGAAGGGATATCTGAGGTCACCGAGTTCAGCCCTTCACTCCTGCAGACAAACATGATGTAATCCCTTTCATTCCATGGGCAAACTTCCATTCTAAAAGTAGATAGTTTTGCTTGTTTTCCTTTTTTTTTTTCCTTCCCTCCGCTTCATTTGCTCTCATATCCTCCTGGAGTGAAGTTATACCCAACTTTACTTTTAGTTTTTGAGCCTGTGTTTATTCCCTGCTAGTTTTTCTCTTCCACTCTTATGTCTAGGCCTCTTTTCCACATTTTTTCTGTTTCTGGTGAGTGGAAATGGAAGATGAAATCCACAAGAAGAGTGCTCAGTATCTCTATTTGTGCATATTAACTACTCAGCCCGCTAGTGCTTGATCAGACAATTTTGAGATACAGGCAAATGATAATTACATTGGTCACAATACATTTAACTGAACATCTGAAGTATCCATTAAAAAGAAAAAGAAGAACTTTTATTTTATTAAACAATTTAGAATTTGGTTCTATGGCTCTTGAAGATACTTATGGCTGAATGATAAAGTAGCTTATTTCACTTAGTGTCACTTTACATTTGACCAGTTGGAAGACCTGCAAAATGTTTCACAAGGCAGAGGTAAGTCCCCTGGAACCTTCCAATTCCATCTGAAAAACCTGGGCTCCTTTGCTCTCCCTTTGTCTTAGCACAGCATCTTACCAGAGATGTCCCAGTCAGCCAGAGCTCCCACCAGCAATCTGGCACCTCTTTGCTCTTCATCTCTGTCACGTTGGACTTGAGAGATGGTTTGAAGCCAGTTTTGTAATGGAGGTAGAACAGAAAAGCAAAGGCTTGAGAGCAAAGTGATGAGGGTAGAAAAATGTTCACTAACTGTGTGCAGGTGACTGTGGTTAAAAGGAAGTGTGAACATTTGCTGGCTTGCCCAGCACAACAGAACACTGCGAGCTGCCTTCTCTTGCGATACGTTCAAGGCAATTTTAATTTGAATTTCTTTCCAAGTAAAATTTAAAGCTTGTTTTTTGATCAGTTTCACACATTGTTCCCTGGGACATTCTGCTTAATGAGTGTAGGGCTGCTTCTTCTTCCCTACCATGCTCAAAGCTTGGCTCTCCCCATTGGGAGATAAGTTCTTACGTACCCACAAAATTTAAGAACTTGGATTACTGTAGCCAGCGCTACGTATATTGATTCACAATAACACAGATCCATTTGAGATTCCTATCCATGCACTATCAGTACTGCATGTATTGACTCAGAGTCACACAAATCCAATTTGAATTTATATATATCTGCATAATCAGCACTGCACATATTGATTCACAGTAATACAAACCCAATTTCCAAATGTATACATAATGCCAAATTGCATGTGGCTATTTGGATGTCTGAACTCATGGTTTGTTTGAAGCAGTTTGCTCTGCAGGCTGATTCTGTGAGCAAGTACCTGCAGACTCCGGGTGCACTGACAGCCTCTGGGAAACATTTTCCCATCTCTGAAGGTTTGGCTGCCAGTGCTCCAGGCCAGCTCAGATGTGTCATGGCAGCAACCTGGGAGCAAGCTGCTGGAAAAAGAGCATGTGAGAGGAGCTGGGAGAAGTCCCATTGGCAATTGATCCCTTCACGTGGGAGCTGCCTGTGCTCCAGCCTTCCCCCAGTGTCCTTGCCCAAGTGATGCTGCAGCTGTGTCTGGCCACATCCCTCACTGGCCCTCACCTTCCTGCCTTCATCTTGGAGCAGCCTCACTCCACGTCCATACTGGTGCTCCCCGGCCCTGTGCACAAGGTGGTTCACGTACATGAAACCCAGAGATGTGCTTCCATCGCCTGCTCTGGGTGTTTTGGAGAAGGGAAAGGCACAGGCACATCTCCCTCACATTCAGGATTAGCAGTACTGGGCCCTGTTCCTGAGCAGGCACCTGAGTGCCGTGGTCATGTATCTTCCTATAAATAATTATTTCACTTCATCACTAGCAGCCTCTTTTCATCAACTCTTTTCCCCTGGACTGATGACTGTTTTGGGATGGAAGGCTTTTTTCCTCTCTAGCTGGACCAAGGCCATTCAATGGAGTGAGCAGCGGGAGGTACTGAAAGAGAGATACTGTTAGCACTGTTTCCACATGCCCAAAGACTGATCTTTATGCAGCTGAGACTGCAAGGGATATCCCTTAAAATAAAGGCCAGCTTATTACCCATCTTCTCCAACTCCTGTGGAACTAAATATCCTGAAGTTGAGAGAAGCTGCTGCACAAAGCATCTTTATAGCTCTCAGTGTGCCTTCTTTGCTGGCTCCAGCTGCCCCTACACTCTGTTTTTCCTCAGTCTTTTCTTCAATATTTTTTCCAGTTGACTTAGTTATTACAGTACATGGACCAGACTGAGGAAAATACACTGAAGGTTGGAGCTGGCAGAGCAGGGAGAGCTGCGAGGGAAGTGCTTTTGCCATCCAATGACATCATCTGCGTGTTAATTGGTCACATTCCCGCGGATGGGAGGCACTGGCCAGTGTCCTTGGGCTTACTTCCGTGATACAGAACAGAGACAGTGCCTGTCTCCTGCCAGCCTCTTTCATTGCCAGCCTTCTGGCAAAGCTTAGGACATTTATAAAAACAGTACAGTACTTTATTTAGCCTCTAGTGAGAAAAAGTCACTTCACAGCTCCAGTTTAGGCACAAGGCACTAACAAGCAGATTAAAAAAAAATATCCCCTTACATAAAAACATTTCAAATGAATACATGAAAGTTGATTTGTATTTCAGATGGCCTCGCAAACCAGGAGATTGAGCTGTGCCTTTTATCTCCAGAGAAATGAGTTCAAATCCTGATTAGCCCATAGAGGAAATTCCATTTAATGGTCTAATTTTGGTGGGCTGAAAAGCTGTTCCCTGACTAGAACCACCATCTATTATGGCATGATTGGCAGTCTGTGTTCAAGACAGAACAAGAACTTCACCTCATCACTGCTCCTATTACTTCACCCTGCCATCAGCTCACACTACCTAACCCTCTACTCCCAAAGAGCCTGAGAAAACAGAGAGAGTTTACAGCATGAACAGAGTCCCCACAGCTGTGCCTGTGGCTAATGGGGGCTGTGGTGCTCCCAGGAGAATGGAGAGGTGGCACAGAGGAGCCTGAGAAAACAAGGCAGCTGTTGGAGGGAAGTTTCAGTGGAAGAAGATGGAAAGTAGACAAGAAGGGGGGGGGAAAGGCAAGGAGGATAGACAGGGAAAGGATGCATGGATAAGCAGAATGGAAAGAAGGCATGTCCAGAGCTGAAGGCAATAAAGCAAAATGGGTATAACTCTCTTTAGACAGCAGAAGGAAATGTCAGCTGTGGGAGGGAGTCCCTCAGGGTCATGATGTCACTGAATTTTCTCACTGTCTCTGGTGGTCCTGGTTGGCATGGAAATACCCTCAGAAGTATTGTTGTTTTCCCAAGTCTTCACAAAATACTGTTCTGCAGAGGAGCAGAAAATCTGCAAGGTAGATCAGCACTCGGCTCAGGCCTCCATCACACCTCTGCAGAAGCCACAGATCAAGAAAAAAAAAAAGGATCATCTACAGCACTTCCAAGTTGTTCAGCAGATTTTCTCCTGCAAATGGGAAAAGGCCACATGGGGTCCAGCTAGGTGTTCTCCATAGGCAGAGCGAGTGAAGGAAAGCAATTTTCCCAGAGACACTGGCAAACTTTATGACCCTGTTCTGTGCAGGGCTGTGAACAAACACAAAGCTTTGTCACTCTCAGGAGTGGATGAGAACCTGGAGGTGATGGCTATGAAGGTATTGCTGCCACAGCAGGGCGGCTTTTTAGCCAGACCTCACTGTTCTCTTTGTCCTTCTCATAACCATCTTGGGTGTGGGAACAAGGGATGTGCTTACAAAATACCTCTTTGGGGTAGTCTTACTTCAGTCAACAAAATCTGAATTTAGAAAGGCATTGGTAATGAAGGAAAATGTTATAAAACCAGCCTGATGATTAAGTGTAGAGGACTTTCCACTGGGCAGCAGAGTCAGGAGGGACTGGGGTGCAGAGGAGATTTAAGGCTGAGTATAAGGACAATATCAGATGTTCTTTTATGGCTGCAGTTCCACCAGAAGCAAAAGACACTGTCCATAACCCTGTTGCTCATCATCTCCTCCCACTTCATGTTTCATCTTCATACCTGCTTATACCTCAGCCTTACTTGGGTATCTTTAACTGGTGACCAGAAAAGCCTTGTTATTTGAATTATTGCCTCTAACCTGGATTGTTGTCCCAGATTGTGTCCAGGAGGGATCCTCCGGCAGTCATGCAATTGACCTGGGAGGGGGAGAGCCTGCAGCTGAGGGGTGGTGATAAGCAGCTGGAGTGGGTGAAAAGAAATAAACTTTTCACCCAGCTCAGCTGCAGGCAGAACAGGATGTGTGACTGCAACCTAAGACATAGGAGATAATTATTCTACTCCACTTGGCACCGGTAAGGCCTCAGCTGGAATAGTGTCCAGTTTTGGGTACTGCGCTGTAAGAAAAATGTAGACAAACTGGAGAGAGTCCAGGAGAGAGACACTAGAAATATCAGAGGCGTAGAAGGAACAACCTAGGAGGAAATGTTGAAAGGATTGTTTGTTTAGTCTGGGAACAGCAGAGTCTAAAGAAGAGTTGTGATAAAAATCTTGCAATATGTTAAAGTTTATTGTAAGGAGGATGGTGATAAATCTTTCCCCATGCTCACTGGGGGATAGGGAAAGAAGAAACCACCTTCATTTACAGCTAATAAAATTTAAGTTTGACATTAGGAAGAACTTTCTAGATAAGAAGGTGATGTAGTAAAGCCAGCCATGGAGTGCATGGGTCTTCTTAAAATTCACAAGGGTGTTTTATTTTAATAACGAGCATTGAAAGAATAAAGATGTTTCTTGTTTAAATGACTTTGCTGTGCTAACACTTGGAACTGGGTTTCCACACATTGACAGTACAACCATGTGGATGCACTTGCAAGAAATAACTCTTGGCCTGCAAGCTCCAGGGCAGCCACAGCCTGTACAAACCCCAGCAGCTTGTGACTGATCTCTTGTTGTGGGAGTTCTACATATTGCTGCAATACAAATAAGGCATCATAGAACACAAGGACTTGTACAAAATTCTACAAATACAGGAATAACCTTTCTCTTATGATTTCATTTCTGGCTCCACTGTCTGTTTACCTTGCAGGTTCATATCCTATATCTCTAATCCCTTCTTTGTAGATTTGCTGTGTGTGCACAGCTAGAGATATATGTATTGCTGTTAATCCTTTGAGTGTTTTTACAGTATACAGCATATGTCCAGGGAAAGTTCTGTCATGTGGTTTAATGATACTCACTGATCTCCCAGTGACACTCCTGGAAACAGAAAATTGCACCATTGTGTTTCCATCCCAGGGAGTTCATAGGCTATCAATTGGGTTTTCTTCCACAGTAGAGAAGCAAATATTTTCAGAAGTTCAGTCTAATGTGTTTGCAAACTTAGAAAAGAAATGGAAGGTTGATCTAGAAGCTGGATGCAGAGGTAGGAAGTTGGCACACGAAATTCCCATACTGGGTCTTTGGCCTTGCCTATGACCTTGCAGAAGTCAAAATCTATGGCTGGAGCTGGTCAAAAATTTTTATGGGGGCTTATGATAGAATGTGGGTTTTTCTCATGAAATAAGCTCTACCAGGGAATAAATACATTTGCTGCTGGAAGGGTGGTGAGGCACTGACATAGGTTGCCTAGAAAAGGGCACTGACACAGGATACTCCATCCCTGGTGGTGTTCAAGGCCAGGCTGGGAGGGGGCTTTGAGCAACCTGGGCTAGTGGAAGGCGTCCCTGTCCATAGCAGGGGTTTGGAACAAGGTGATCTTTAAGGTCCCCCCAAACCCAAACCTTTCTCTGATTCTAATCTTAACTGGTTTGGATTTAAAGCGTAACTCCAGGTATGAGGGTTTAGGATTTTCTGCTGAGGGGTTTTACTTTAGTTGCAAAATCTGTCAGAAGTGTTTTACTTTGAATTCCCAGTATATGTGCTTAACCTTCATTCCACCTTGAGGTAATTATCTGTAAATGAACACTAATCAAGAAACATGAAGTCATGTAGGATGCTTCTAATATTTTGAAGATAAGTAATATTAAGCCTGAATCACATTTAAAGAGTATATTAATTGGAGTAGCAGAGCAGGACAAATCAGCAAAACAGAACAGCTAGTTAAGCTGGGTTATAGTTGCTTTGCTCTGCTTTCCACAAAAGCACAAAGCACCCATGGAGTGTTTATTACCATATAAATGAATATATTTTTATTAGTTCTTTGCAGAAGATTGGTGTCTACAGCAACTGTCGTGAAGAACCAAGAAGTGGTCACCCTTCTCTATTAAAATAAACTGGGAAGGGAACCCATATGTCAGGAAACTCCTCTGCTGGGGGGCTGCTGGGTCATGGGAGAACTCCTGGAGACGGTTTGAGCCCACAGCTCCAGGGTGAGTCCTCCTACCCTTGACTCTTGGCTGTTCTGCAGGGGATTAGGATAACTGTGTGCTCCCAGGTCTTCCTGTTAGAGGTGCGGCAACATGAAAGGTCTACTGGGACAGAAGGAGAAGACAGGAAAGACTTGGAGGGAGGAGAGGGAGAACTCACTGGCCCTGATATATATATTGAACAACTGGACTTCAAAGACTGTGTTAGTCACCCCAGGCTCCATGTACAGTCAGTGAAGAGGAAAAGGAACTCAAGGGAGAGTAGGACAGGAAATGCCTGTTTCTCTACCACCTAAAGGAGACAGGTAGGTACTTGGATACTTAATATGTGAAGTTAGTTGAAGTGACCTTGCATGGCCTATTGGTTATAGCACTTTCCTGGGAGGAGAACTCCTGAGCTCTGGCCTCTGCTTCAGGGACTTCTGATGGAGTTTGTGTAAGAGACACAAGCAATAGTGAACACAGAGTGTCCTTTCTTTCTCCTGCCAAGGAGAGTGTATTATCCCAGGGGGTGAGTGTGTTATCCCAGGGGGTGAGTGCATTATTCCAGGGCCTGAGGCACCCTGAGGAAAGTAGGAGATGCCTATTTGAATGTTCTCTACAGGAGAAGAAGCTTGATCCATTTGCTGCTTTCTAGACAGTGCTTTGGCCATTAAGCAACTGCCTCAAAGTTGGAGCCACCTCTTCTACAGTCTCAGCTCTGTCTGCAAGGCACCAGTGCCTGCTGTTACCTTTTGGAAGGAGGAAGACAGAATCACAGAATCACAGAATTAACAAGGTTGGAAAAGACTTTTGAGATCAAGTCCAACCTATTACCTATCACCATCCCATCATCTAAACCATATCACTCAGTGCCTCATCGAGCCTACTTTTAAACATCTCCAGGGATGGTGATTCCACCCCCTCCCTGGGCAGACCATTCCAATGATGGATCACACTTTCAGTGAAAGTTTTTCCCAATATCCAGCCTAAACCTCCTCTGACAGAGCTTGAGACTATGTCCTCTTGTTCTGTCTCCAGTGGCCTGAGAGAAAAGACTGACCCCTGCCTGACTACCACCCCCTTTCAGATAGTTATAGACAGCAATAAGGTCACCCCTCAGCCTCGTCTTCTCCAGGCTAAACAGCCCCAGCTCCCTCAGCTGCTCCTCATAGGGCTTGTGCTCCAGCCCCTTGACCATCTTTGTCGCCCTTCTCTGAACACGTTTTAGTATCTCAACGTCTTTCTTAAACTGAGGGGCCCAGAACTGGACACAGTGCTCAAGGTGTGGTCTAACCAGTGCTGAGTACAAGGGAAGGATAACTTCCCTTGTCCTGCTGGCCACACCATTTCTGATACAGGCCAGAATGCCATTGGCCTTCTTGGCCACCTGGGCACACTGCTGGCTCATGTTGAGTTTCCTATCCACCAACACTCCCAAATCTCTTTCTACCTGCCCACTCTCCAGCCACTCCATCCCCAGCCTATAGCTCTGCATTGGGTTATTGAGAATCTAGTGTAGATCCCGGCATTTGGACTTGTTGAAACTCATCCTATTGCAATCTGCCCATCTCTTCAGTCTGTCTCCGCCTCTGCAGGGCCCTCCTACCATCTAAGAGATCGACACCTGCTCCGAGCTTGGTATTGTCTGCAAACTTGCTTATGACAGACTCAATCCCAATGTCAAAATCATCAATAAAGATATTAAACAGGACCAGGCCCAACACTGATCCTTGGGGGACACCACTAGTAACCGGTTGCCAGCTGGATGTGACAGGCCCTGCCATTGAGGTCTTGCCATTACCCAGCAGTCCTGACAGACTGGTTGCTTCAGGGGGTTTAGGCTGAAGAGTAATTTCAGAGGTCTCAATGGACTTGGAAGTGAGCTGGATCTCGAACTTTTCAGGCTTGTCAGGCCTTAGGCTCTACCCAGAGAGGAGCATGAAACATCATTACATCATAACAACATTAAAAATATTGTCTCTTCACTGTCCATACCTGACATCTCTGTCACAAGAGTATCAAACTGAGCTCTTGCTGGCTTCCTCTGGGTTTACTGGCAGCCTTTGGACAATCCATGGTGGGCCAGAAGGATGAGGCACCAGCTGAAGGGCACTGGGTGACAGCTGCTCCAGGGCTCTGCTGTTTTTCCAAAGCCTTGCAGACACCACAGTAAAAGCCTTGCAGGCAGGAGGCTGTGCAGTGGGCCGGTGGGAGGGAGAGCAGGAGGAGGAACGACACAACGCATTACAGCCAGGGAAGAGAAAAGGATTCTGCATCAAGGATTATGTAACTTTTGACATGTCCTATATATCACAATCCAGTACCAGGGAGTTAATGCTGTGCCCTGCCACGTTAGCAGGGCTTCTTTTAGACAATCACTCTTAAATGACATTCCTGTCTTGTCAGAGCTTCTCCAGTTTCATGTCTATTACGTCCTTGTGGGGCAGTTCCTTAGATCCTGTGAGCTGCGTGGCACCAGGCTGGAGGTGCATGTTCCACGTGTGTGTGCCCGGACAGTGCCAGGGGAAGCCGCTCTTATCTCCTGCTTAGCTCCTTGCAGGAGAGAGGCCTATGGATGAGCCTTTCACTCCACTGCAGACCAGCACCCATTAGGACCTAGTCTGAATTTAATTGCACTCAGGAATAGGAATCCTCATTTGAGAAGCAAAATCCTTTGGCAACTGTAAGCAGACCAAACCCATCCTTGCTGGCTTTATGGCCGCTGATAGTTTTTCCACATTTCGCATGGGACTCAGCTCTCAAATGCATTTTACAAACTTGACCAACTCCCTCCAGTGTCTGCTGGGGTTTGTATTCTCACTGATATTTTTGCCTATTCCAAATGAACTCCACACCTTGATTTCTTTTTTCTTTTTAGTTTCCTTTTTCTTTCAGCAGAGAAATGGGCAAATGAAAGTGCATCACATGTACGGTCTGGGAACAGCACAGAGGCAGCCAAGCAGCCATTGCAGGGGTTTGGCACCTCGAAGGGGAATGAGCACATGCAGGTAGAATGTTATTCTGCTGCTCCTGCTGAGCACTCGGCAATTCACTCTCTGCTGAATCCTAAAGTCGAGCAAAAAGCAGCTGGTTAAGGTGGAATTTGAAAATCAGTCATAAGATAAACAGGTTGCAACATTAAGTACTCTCCAAGGGAAAAGCAGTGTGCAGCATATGTTCTTACTTTAGAAGATATTTAAAAAAACCCCCCAACTTTAATGGACTCTTTACTGGCTTATGCTAGTGGAGCTCTTAATTAATTAAATAACTCTATGTGAATGGCATCCATTGGGAAAGAGCCTCACAGCTTCCAGATGCCAGTTATTGGCCCCATTATGGGCCTAAAACTATTACAGTAAATCATTACATGCTCCAAGATGAGCTGGCACACGATTGCTGGGAGGAAGGATGGAGCTATTCTCACTTGTGCCATTTTGTGCCAGTTTTTATCTAGTGAGATTAATTAGTACTTTTAGAAGTGCAAGTCAGAGCTATAAAATATTAAAGGGTATTCCATCAATGGAGTGGAGACTTGCTTAAGCAGGGCTTTTAAAACTTTTGGATGTTCACAAATAGATAGGAGTTGGACGAGATAATGAGCAACATCTGATTTTGATTTTTTTTTTAAAAAAGGTTGGATTTATAGGTAGTGGGACTGTATAAAATCTCCTTTGTGTGCTGTGGGAATACTCAGAGGAGGACATTAAAGTTTATCACTGAAGTTCAGGTGCCAGGTAAGCAAACAGTTTCTCGGGCCAAAACCAATCATTTAAGGCAGTTATTCCAAATAGAAAATCAACCAGAAAGTATTAAATAACCTTTTAGCCTGGATCCCCTGCTGGGAGGGGAATGTTTCCTAACATTGGATGGCAGCCTAGAACCTATGATCTGGCCTAGAAATGGCTTTTTTTTTTTTCCTTTTTTAATTAATAAGCTATAAATTTTCACCCCAGATGACCACTATGGACCTCTCTGTCTTTTTAGGCTGTGAGAGGGAAAACCACTGAATCACCTACACCATCGCTTGGCCAGACAGAACATCCTTTGAAAATCCTCTTGCCTGCTTGGTCTGTTCTGAGCCCAAAAGCCAAGTACTGAAGAGGCACTCCAGGGACTGTTTATACAGTTTACCCAATAATTAGTTCTTAGAGGCATTAATTCATGGGCAGACACTTCCTCTGAGAAATTATTCCACTGCTGAAATTCCTCCCACAGCTGGACGGTACAGGCTGAGCACAGGGGCCTGGAGATTTTACAGCCCATCAGCCAGAGCTGGGGGGGAGCAGTGCCAAGGGACCCCTGCCACTCTCCTCTTGCTCCAAGCCCTGATCTGGACCACGTTCAAACTCTCCCACCTGAGCCTGAGTTCAAGAGGTGTTCAAGAGGGGCCAAAGGGGCCAAGGGGCTACAGGGAGTCACAGTGATGCCTTTGCTGGTGCTGATAACCAGCAATAGCCCTCCCACACAGCCCCGCCAGGGCAGGCAGAGAGATGCCATCACTGATAGGCCTCTGCTGCTTACCACAACAACCTGTTTGTCCAGAAGGGCAGACAAGGTCTCCCACAGCTCAGTGGGAAAGTCCGGGACTCCTCCAGCACAAAGAGCCTCTGCAAATGCCCCCAGGACATCTACCGGGGTGGCAGAGAGGCTGCAAGTGAAATGCAGCTCTGCTGCTTGGGCACTCACATTCAGGTCAGCTCAACTGTTTAGGGGACAACATTCCTTCCCTACTCCACAGTGTATGGGACACAAGGTAGGCCATGTGTCCAATAACTCTTCATCATGGGTAGAAAAATCCTTATTGTTTGGGAGGAGTCACAAGGGCATGGGTATCTCAGGGAAAGCAAACTCATCTTGCTGTTCTCCTGAAGTAAAGATAAGGCCACAGTCAGAAGCTGCATTCACATGAATCCTGCCAGGAAGTGGGACTTACTGCATGAGAAACGTATGAGTAAGGGTTTGCTGACTAACCCCTAGTTAAAGGAAATAAATTGATTTTTTTTATGAGCATGACAAATTGAGGCACCGGTCTTGCAAGTTGGGCTGTGTGAGCAGATCGCCGTGTCCACGTGGCCGATAGGGCCCAGTAAGGCTGAGAAGTGGGAGTTGTAGTTGTCAAACCAGGAATATAGCTGGCTGGATAGCAAAAGGTTGGAAAATTTGTGTTTATACTTTCCTGATTTGGGTGGGAGCCATGGGACTTACAGCACCTCAGCTGAAGCACAAGGACAGACAGCTGCTTTGTCAGCAGGGCAGCCTCCCCCAGCGTGAGTGCTGGTAAGAAAGCACAGCCTTTTCTGGTTTTAAATGAAAACAAATTGCTTTTAGGACCTTGGATCTGATGAGGGGAGTGTCATCATGTGTCCAACACAAACAAAAAACCAAGCTGAGCCAAGACCAGCCCAGTGCTTGTCTCCCATTCCCTGGCTGTAAACACAAGAGACTCCTCTTGGCTTGTGTGAGAGTGGGAGGGGATGCAATCACTAAGCAAAATATGTTGTTTCTACTTGATAGTCTAACATTACATAGGCAGAGCTTGTGCTTTTCTACTGAGCATACTTCTCTACTCTGTGGAGTCTTTGACTGGCCTGTCCTTGCAGCAAATAAAAATAATTTGAGATAGGAAAAACGCATCTGCTTTTTTTCTGTCACACTGATTATTATACTTTGTTAGATTTTTTTTTTCCTGAGTGGAGTATACCTACCAAAAATACCAGCGTGGCCTTAAGCCATCAACACAATGACTGAGGTGTTGGATGGGAAAGGGCTCCAAGTGACCCAGGCATGAAGAGTACAGGGGGCTGGGGAGATCAGGGATTTTGATCCAGAAAGAGGTGGAAGTGACTGTCAGTCATCACGGGCTGGTAACAGGGCACTCCCCTCTCTGCAGTGAGCCTGTGGGTACTGGTACACACCTCTGAATCACAAGGTGAGACACAACCACTGCCAGCAGGGCCCAACATCCTTCTCCAGCCAACACCACCTGTGCGTGTGCTTTCCAAGCCACCACAATAATATTTTAGTGCCCCCCATTCTGAGTAATTTGGGAAAGAAGTAGGAAAAAGGAAGACAGCCATATATAACGACTGTAGAACCAATGGTGGATTTCAAGTTTCCAGGTGGAGGAATAATGGACTAGTGTTGGAAATCTGGTTCAGTTATGTATGTTCTGGCAGACACAGCTGGAGAAAAGCTTTAGGTGTAGATGCAAAGTCCATTTTCACTTTGTAAAGATGTATGCACACCCTTAACTTTAAAGGTATAAATTTTCCCGTTGACTTCCTTGGAACTATTCATGCATTAAATATATGCATGAGCCTTTCTAGAAATAGGGAATATAAATGAGGCTACCAAAATAGTTAACCAGAAATACTTTCTGTACAATGGAATAGAAAAATTTACAGGAGGTGTTCACATAGGAGCTCTCAGGAACAGATAAACATAGACCACACAGTAAAGGACAAGGTGTCGTTGCTTGTGTAGGAGAGGGTGTTTCCAGCTACCTATAGAGCAGACTAGAGTGGAGTTTGTGTTCTTTATGTTAATTAAGCAATTTACTGGAATTTGGCATGTGGCAGATTGGCAGGAGGCAAGTTTAACTTGGGTTGTGTGGCTGAGATCCTTTCACTGCGTTGACAACCCCAGGTCCTGCCAACAGAGCAGCACACTCGGCCGTGCATTTCTGCTGGTGGCTTCTGTGCTAAGTCCAACTTAAACAATTCCATTGGGGCCTGACAAAGGGAATGGATAAAAATGAACAAGACCTGCAGTACTTAAGCAGTCTGTTGTGGGCAAGATATCCAGAGTCTGGTCGTAAGTAATGAGTTTTCACTGAAGGAGTAACTTCTCTGGACTAGTAGGAATTCTGTTAATTATTAGCCTCTAATTATTTTTTAATATTCGCATAAGAAATGTTTATATTTTTATTATCTGTTTCTTCACATTCTTTCAAGTCAGGGCTTTTCTGATGGGTTTATTGCCCAGGTTACAGTTGTAGTCATTAGCATTTAAATCTATAGGTTGTTCTGGAGTTTTCATGGCCCATTTGGGAATGTCAGGTACACAAACCTCCAGCAAATAAGCAATACTGTGAGTTGAGCTGGTGGTTGGCGATGAACATGAACCCAGCCTACAGCACTATCAAATCCCTTCTGGGGGTGAAGGCCACTTGTTTTAGCAAGGCTGCCCTATACTCAAGCTTTTTAGACCTGTGTGGCTAAACTATCTTAAAACAGACCTTTAAGCTTTGCTGTTTCATAACAGAAGCTTGGGCAAGCTGCATTTTCAACTATGTTCTGTGTCTCTTTTGATGCATTAAAAATGAGTATTTGAACAAGACCACCAACTAAAAATGTACAAAAAAGCAATTCCTTATTCAGAGTACTTAAGGCTTTTATACAGTTGCATGGGATTGGGGGTGTTTGTTTCTTTGTATGAAGACTACACTCTGACCTCTCTTTTCTTCTGTATTCAAAACCTAATGTCACTCTTCCCGGGATTATCCAGATCTGCTTTTGAGTATCAAGACCAATAAACTGGTGAGAAGGAAAACTGTGGGGAAACAAGGCAAATCCAAAATGAGAGGAGGTTTCTCTACTTCAGTCTCCACTTGTATTTATTCTGGTTTACAGCAGGCTTCTTTTGGCAAGGCTAGATTCACTGCTTGAGATTTGGCACAGCATTTCAGGCAGGGAGAGGATCTGGGACAGGAGACCACAGTGTAAGAAAATGTACCATGCATTCAGTTTTCATTAAACAACAGGATTTCTCCATTCCCTTTGAATGTTCTCTTTCATATCATGATGGCTTTGTAAGATGTCCTTCTGTCCTATCTGTGTATGGCTGTTGCTCACAAGAATCCTAGAGGCAGCTAAATGTATGCTTTAGTCTGTGGATGAATTAACATTTTAGTTTTAGTTCATCCTACCCTATAATTATACTGAATTGGTTTTGGAGAGTGTGAAAGTCTACCTGCTTTCCAAAACCAATGGGTTATGGCTTGAAATAAATGGCAGGACAGCAGTGACACTGAAATCCTCCAGAGCAGAGAGTAACAAGGACCAATTCTAAATACGTACTGGGAATTCAGAAGGTTTTGAACTCTTGCGTTGATATTTGATGAGTTCTTATCATAACAAAAAGCAATTTCACTTGTGTCACCTTCATTTTCCTAGAAACTAGACCTTGGTCTTGGAGAAAACAGGTTATAGGACCAAAAGATCTAGAAAATCAGCCTTGTTTCCTGTGTCCCCATTTTTTCCACCTCCAGGCTCTCACTCAGGCCTGATGTACATGTAACAGTGCAAATTCAGAAGGAATAGTTCAAAGTTTGACTTTTGGCTTCCAGAGGCTGCAGAATTCAATCTATTCATTTAAATACCTGCCTGCAGCCCTGCCTGCACTGTCTTCTAATACTCCCTCCTGCTTCTCCCATTTTCAGTAGTACCTTTGCTCAATCCATGAGGGAAATAACACTGTTGTGTAAGTGCAGCCCAAACTGCAGTATGGCTTCAGTCCAGAACATAAACCTAGAGATTGTCCCTTTCTTGCCTTTGGTCTCCCAGATCTCCTGTGGGTAGGATACCACACACATTACAGGACTTACCAGAAAAGGAAGTATTGGGAAATGTTGTTTCTTAGAAGAGATATTAGAAGCAGCAATAAAACCCAAACCAACACAAAAAGAAAAGTCTGTTTTGAAATTCTGACACTCTGTGAGGTTGCTCTTACTTGTTAATATTCAGTTCATGGCCAGCACTGCCATGGAGGTTGGGCAAAGTGTCACCGAGACTGGTGGATGCAACCTCTGCCTTCATTCAGAGTAGCAAAACCTCTTGACCTTCTTTACAAAACAGAAGTGACTTCAGTGTGAAACACAGGCACAAGATCCCAGCAGGGCAGAGCCATGAGCAGAGCTATGGCATTTGATCAGTATGAGAGAAAGGCATTTCCTTGGTGGTTTCTGCAGTTGGTGGCACCGGTCAGGAGTTACTGCCACCACATTTGAACACTGTGCTCTATGGAGGAGCTGAGCCTGCCCTCCCTGTGCCAGGAGGAATGCCAGGACCACTGTCCTGGTCCAGGAGCTGTGCTGGAAGGCACCTCCACATGAAATAATCCTTTGGGTTGTACTGGGGTGATTTACTGACATAAGTGTGAGTTGATCTGCAACCAGCAAAGACCTCAGAATGTCAGAAATTCCCACTTCCATTGCCAAGAAGGGCTTATTTGATACTGTGGTATGATGAAAATCAGGCACGTTAGGATTTCCCTTCTGGTGAGAGACGGAACTTTGCTGAGCATTTAGCAGCCAGCAGTGCCTCAGGGAGGCTGAGCAGTGTTCACGGGCACTCTCTGGCAGGCACCACGCAGCTGAGGCCTGCCTTCCTCCAGATAGCTCTGACTGCTCCTGGATTTAACCACACCTGTGGGACCGAAGGAAAGAGTTCAGCCAGTTGTTAAGATGCTTATGGAATCCCACAGGACATTTCCACAAAATTGACAACTGTGCTAGCAAGTATTTTTTGTGTCTGGTTGAGGGACTGGGATGTTTAAGTTATTATCTGCAGCAGGGACTCCAGGCTTAATATGCTCAGAGTGCTTGTGCAGGCCATACAATCAATGGGAAGGGTCATGTAGTGTCAGCCAGCAAGATTTGTTGTGAACAGGATTGCAGAATAATCATATTTGGAATGCCTCCATGGATTTTAAAGAGAGTGAGTCCTTTCCTTTAACTGCATGGGCTATTCAAATTCCTGGCTCCACTGGCTTCTGTAACTTCATTGCCTATGCAACTGGTCTAGAGCATTTGCTTAGGGGATTCATAAATTTTATTAAAAGCATCATTTTTTCTGATGGGTGAAAATACAAGCACCTGTATAATTTCACAAAATGTGATTTTATTGTCAGAAAAGTGCCACTGATGCATGTGGTAATTGAAGTGCAAGCAGTGGCAGGCATATCATGGCAGAGCCACTAAATTAAGACATTAAAATAAAGGATGGGGGAAAGTTCAGCTATGACCTTGCAAATGAATGCTCCTCATCACGGGCAACCTGCTCAGCAGTGCTGGGGATGGAGCGGCCTCCCACCAACTTCCCACTTCCCAGAAGGGGTTGAACCATGTCCCATTTCTAGCTGGAAGGAGCTGTGACAGGAACTTCGAGTGGCAGTATGTGCTGATCCACCAGGACATGCTTAGAAGAATTCAGAGCAGCAGAAAGCAGCTCTGGGAGTGGGCTCTCTCCAGCCAGGTTTTCCTCTTCATGGTGGCCACAGGCTGCTCCCTCAACCTCAGGACCCTTTTAGAGTCTGCTGTTTACAGCTAAGCCATTCTTTGCCACTACAGGCATTTTTCTACAGGCTTTGGAGAGAAATCGAGCCCTTTGCCTCCCAACTTTTGATGACCACGCGGCTTTCCTGTTTCCAATGCTTTAGAAAAGCCTTGAGTTTCCCCACGTCTCCCCTCTTCTCTGCTTTTTCCCTTCTCACTAGCATACTCAATCTGAGCAGTAGTTAACACCCAGCTGCTGGATGGTCTGGCTGTGTGAGTTGATAGCCTTTCTGGATGAGAAATGAGTAAAGTAATTTTCAATATTCTGCTTTGCAACAGAAATTTTTTATAAAATACTCTTCAGTTTTATACCCCAGAGCCTCTTCCCATTTGTTCTCTACCTTGGAGACTCCTTCCCATTTTGAACCTGGAGTAGGAGAAACGTCCATCATTTCAGGGTCGCCTCAGGTGAGTGAGACTGGTGGGCTGTTCCCCCACTGCACTGCACTTCACTTCAGCAGGGTCGTACATGGTCAGCCTTCAGACTGGAGCCCACTGAAGCCCAGCTAGGAAATGGCATCATATGTGCACTGCTGCAGCCAGTAAATTCATAAGAAGCCAGGATCCCGTCCATGAACTAAAGGTATCCTGCTTTTTGAGGAAGGCCAAGGCAAGCCCAGCAAATGACACACCACTGGAGTTCACCAGACTAACACCTCCTGGTGTTGTGTAGTTGGAATGGCACAACTGCCACTGTGCAAAGCAATGAGAAGGTTCTCCTGACTGTATAACTTTGGGGACAGACTGATTTCTATACCTACATTTTATATTTCCTGGAAAGATGGTTGTGGGGTTTTGTTTGTTGGGTTTTTTTTTTTTTTTTGGTTTTGCTAATGGTTTCTTATAGCAAATTGTGGGTCTGTGGGACTGATCTTACTTGTGCTTCATGAACTCTGGTGTGCCATGTGGCATCCTACCTACTTCTGCAATTGTTCTTTACCAGACCAGAAAAACACTCTACTAATATTTAGCAAGAATTGATCAAATTTCTCAAGATTTTACTGAGCAGAAACCATGCAACTTCAATGCATGTATGTTGCTTCCACCCATGTACACTGACTTTCTAAACCATTCATTGCATGGCCCAAACATGGCCGAGATTTGTTCCATGACTGGGGGATAATACCTGAAATTGTGAACTTCTGTGAAAAATGATTGTCCAATGAACCATGTGAACACAGCACCAGGGACTGAGGGTCAGCTGGGGGCTCAGAGACGGTCCTACTGAAGTGCTGTGTTCAGAGGATGAGTTTGCAGCTGGAGGCCTGGTCATACAAAAGGTGGGGAGTTGCTGCTCCATCTTGACTTTGGCTCTGCCTAGGACTGCTGAAGTTGGGAAGTGTGGCTCCAACCTGCCCCACATGACAATGCCCACACAATGCCACAGTATTACTCATGTCCAAATGTGATGACATTCACTGGTTGCCACAGCAATGCCGTTCATGTTATGGAGGAGACTGGGAGTCCATGGAGATACCGAGATGGAGACTGAACTGCCACTGATGGAACTTGAACAGAGCTTTTGAGATGTGCTCCGGAAACAGCACTGCCCACTGTAGCACGGTCTGTTCTCTCAGCAGTGTGTGCAGATAGCCCTGTCAAAACTCCTGTTCACTCCTTCACAGGAGATGTAGAGTCTGTTCCCTGACCACTTTTGAGTCCTTGATGTCTCTCTGCTACTGCCTCGGCTGGCCTCTTTTTGTAGCAATGGCCTAAAATCCTGTCCTTTTTATACTAAACTCCCAAGATTTCTCCTCTTTTGTATCTCCCCCCATGGCTGGGAGGTCTTTAGCCCAGGCCCAGTAAGATGTATGTGAAATAAGCCTGGCAAATGGTTTAAATTAACATCTATAGTGGTTGTGCCAACTTCTGCAGCATGAGAGTGCCAAGACCCAGAACGTGGCTGTTCATCAGCATTTGGCAAGGCAGTAACATCTTGTCACTGCTGTCCCTGAGCACTGAGGCCCACACAGGTACACCGACCAGTTGGCTGGGGAGGGATGCAAGGCAGGGTGGGAGAACAGAGGGAAGACTGCCAAACTTTTTCTAGGCAGTCATAGCCACATTTCTTCAAAATCTTTTACTCCAATGTGACATTACTTCTGATTGCAAACAGAATCAAGTCTCCAAAGCTATTTACCAGTTAAACTGATGTGGGTTTAATCTTCAATTTCTGGGTAGCCCAGTCTGTGCTGGTAATAAAGTGTTTACATAAACTCTCAGCAAAGAAGAAAACCATTCACTTTCAGTAAAGCTTGGTCCTGCCACAGAAAGCCATGAGAGTGCTTTGGAGGTAAGTGCTGACTGTTGGGTAGGTGCCTGGAGCTGGAGGGGGAAAAAAAAACCCCAACATAAAAAAGGAAGTCTGTTTTTACATTTAATTCCTTCTGGGCCTAGAGAAACAGGGTTTTATATTTTCATTATAAATAAGCTATAAAGCATCTACATAGTGGAATTCATATTCTCAGGTGGGAAGAACCTGCAGGTCAACTATGGTCAACTTTCTCTTTGAAATCATTACCATTCTAGACACGTTAGTGAACAGCTCATCGGTCCTTTTGTCACACTTCACACTACCCACAGCTCAGGGTCACTCTGCTGTCTCCTCTCACCCACAGGGATGGCCAGACCTTTGATTCTGGAGACTGCTGCAGGGCATCAGAGTTCTCTGTCCACAAGATCATGCAGCTGCATTGTACTGGTGCTCCATTCCTTGTTTGAAAGCTTTTTCTGCTTCCAACCCCTTCGAGCGTTTCGCCTTCTTGCTGAAATGCACAATTCCTGAGCTACTGTGTGGCTGTTGGAAACACCACAACTGTCTGCAGCTTTTACACAGGTGAGAATTCACTGCAACTTCCTACACGAGCTGAAGTTTGGTGCTGTGGCACAGCTTTCTCCCGAGGTGGGTGTTACATTTGGCAAAAGGTTTCCTGATTGCAGTATGACATTGCCCACTGCCCCAGTATGGTAATTGCATACCAAAAGTACATTTGGATAAACAGGTTCAAGAGACATTTTATTAGCACAGCCACAAAAAAAGTCATGTTCCTCTTAAGGCACAGTCCAAGCCTTCTATGCAACAGCCATCAAAGTAGTATTGCTTCTACATTTATCCATTGCTCTCCAGCAAAAATACAACTGCAGGTATGTTTCCACAGGAGAACCTTTACTGTCTGCCATTTCCAAACTCCAGGGAAAATTAAGTGGCTGGAATCAGTTATATAAGAGAAAGGAAATTTGAATTTTATGTGCAAGTACAAACTTAAACCAAGCAAAGTGTTATGTTATGTGCTCTATAAAAAGTCTAGGAATACAATGAACTTTTTACTGAATATAAAAAACCCCCATATTTTCTTTCCAGGTGTCCATAGAAATACTAGTTTAATTGAAAATAAATATAAAACCTGCAAAATACCTTAAATTGGTTTTGCTGAGAAACTCTCATTATAAAAAGGATGGAGGAAAAGAGTAAATTAGTTCTTTATTTCAAGCTTGTTGCTTTTAATTCCACGCTGCATATGAAACAACAAACAAACATTCTAAGGAATGTATAAAGTTGCTATGCCCCAAAAAACCCTTAATAATACCCCAGTGAGCTGACGAGCAATGGCACTGACATGAAAGGATTTTCATTTCTAAGAAATACCTGGTTACATCAGAAATCAGGAATACACATTCCACCCTCTTCTGCAGGGCTGATCTCCAGCAGCACAGACCTACTAACCCAAAATGTGCTTCCTCCCTGAGAGACTGAGCTGCAGCAGCACAGGGCACTCCAGGTGAGCCAGAGGGATGGAGACGGGGTGGTAACTCAGCTCTGGGTGAAAGAGGAGAATCTGCATTTAATGGCATATACTAAGTATGATGCTACAGTTAATACACTGCTCCTGGCTCACAAGGACAAACTGCATTCTCCACTGACTACAATTTGTACAAAATCTTGAGGAAATTCTCCACTAGAAAACCCAGTAAAATCCATTTTTAATGCCCGCAGTGCATTAAGGTACAAACAAAATTGCTTTATCACTGCGTCTTTCTTAGATTTGTATCCTAAAGGTTCGTTTTTCCAAATGGCATGATTTTGGCAGAGGATGAGGTCAGTGCAGTCCCAGATTGGGTACTGCCTATCCCTCCTGCAGTATTACAGGGGTATGCTCAGCACCTCAGAAATCTATGCTTGCTGTACAACTAAAATAAATGTGCAGAGCATGAATATTACAATTACCAGAGAATTAAAAAAACCTGTCTGCATTCAAAGCAAAAATAATAAAACTGGGAAATTTCAGAATTTCCTGAGGTGGTCTTTTTGATCAACTAGAACTTTGGCTTCCTTTCAATTTTGGCATTTCTTTTATAGTACAATACAAAACACAAACAACATTGTGAATAACAGAAAAGCTTTTTTCCAGACAGGAATGCCGGAACATATCCATTGTATTTTTTCCTCAAGCATATTTTTTAGCAAGTACGATTTTAAGAAGCAGTTCATCATCAGTGGAGCTGTGTTGTCCAATCTAAAGGCTGGGGGTTGTTTTTTTTTCTAGTAGAAATTATTTAGTTCCATAATTCTCACATTTAAAAGTCCTCTAGTTCTACCTGAATGTTTCCATTCTTTTTTAAAAAAAATTCAAGCATGCCCTTTAGAGTAATTCCCAGTGGAGCTGTCTACTCACAGTAAACCTTCTAACTTGGGTGCAGTCTAGGCTGAATGTTTTTTCATGTATTTGTGTACTTATGCAAGCTCTGAAATACAATACATATTCTGATGGGAGAGAAAGCACACAAATGAAATGAGAGTCTATGAAATCATCAGCTCTGTGGAGATGTTGAAAAGGCAAAGTTCACTCGTGTGGCATTAAAAGAACTGACAGCGTGAAGAAGTGATCAGATGGAAGGTTTAAACTGGGAGGGAGACAAAAAGGAAGTTTTCCTACAGAAAGAATAATTAAACTGAAGTCATTGTGAGCAGACGTGGTGGAACCCAGGAGGGTAAATGAACTATACACAGCTGGGAATCCAGACATACATTCAGCTTGAAAAAGCTGCCTCAGAAGTCAGGAAATTTCAAAGGTAAGTGTCTGACAACAGAGTTTTTTTGGGCATCTTCCTCAAAAAGATACCGAGCTAGATACTTCTTCTTAATATGCATTTTTGATAACAATCTGTTCAATCTGAACTACTATAAAACATGACTGAACGAATATTGCTGTGAGAAATATTTCCCCCTTGTCTGAGTAATTTGAATTTGTAAGCTAATATAAGTTTTTGTATTAAATAATGTTCTGTGTGCAATTTTCTTTCTTGTAGAGCACTTTGAAGCTTTCAAAGGGCACTCTAGGTTCATAAATAATATGGTATTCTTTGCCAGAACTGTAGGGCATTTCCCATAAATTCTGAATCTTCTTTGCCAGAACTGCAACATGTTGCATGCCAAATTCTGCACACAAATGTTCTACATGTGGCAAATACATAGTGCTGAAGACCAGAGGCATGGCATTCCTGAATTTCTTAGAGAGTGGGAGAGGAGAAAGAAGTGGGAAGGAGTAACGAGGGAGGGCAGAGAAAAAAAATGCCTGTGCATTATCTAAAAAACTCCCTCCAATACCAACAAAACCCAACCCCCCACACCCAAACCAACCCATAACCTGCACTTAATTATTTTCAACGACTCAACTCCATGTAACACTAACTCACAGGTACTCAGACCTGGGTCTCCAGTTTTTCTTCAGTTATGGAAATCAGGCCTCGAGTTCCATGATAGCTGTAAATTCTTCCAACCCAGATGTTTGCAAGGGTCAGACCATCTGCAATCCCTGCTCCTCCAAGCAACTGCCAATGGAAATGGAGTGGCTGAGAGCTCGGGGAAGCACAGTCAGGATTGCCACTGCTTCACAGGCTGTGAAAATGAATCCTCCTCTTCTGGCAAAGTCATGAATGTATTCCATATGCCCAAAGCTACAGGGAATAACCCAAAGCCAATGACTATAAGGAGTGAACTCTCACCCCTCTGCAGCCTCCCCCATGGAAAACCAGGGTCCTACTTCTGGAGCTTGGAAGGGAAGGGGTGTAAAGCAGCAAGACCCAATTCAATCAGTGCATTTGGCCACATACCACATAGGTTAGATTACTGAAGGATACCAGGAGTTTAATGTGTCTTTGGTTAAGCACAATCTAAGCAATGTCAACACTCCTCTCTAGTTTGGACTGAACTCCTCAAGTAATTAAAGAATTTTATCATCCTCCACCCTTCACTAAATTTTAAGAAAATAGTGACAAAAAATCTTAATCACTCAGCAACAACCAACTAGTGTAAAAGGTACCAAAAACTACTTAAGCATCAGAATTTGCTCAACATTTACAAAACAAGCTGACCTTAAAACTGAACTCCACATTCTGCAACACTAAATGAACGTTTTGCTACCTGGTTTCTTTTGAGGTGGCAAGAAACTACTGTAAAACCTTGGCTGTTGACAGAATTACATTGCTTAGAGAAAAATATCCTGTGGGTTACCATTTGTTGCCATGACTTACAAAGGTAAGGCCTATAGTCCGTATCAGTTTCGTGGGGAAGTTTTAGAGGGAAGAAGCTTTCTGCAGAGTTTGCAGATTTCTGCATGAGTGTCTGTGTTGTTGCAAAGAGCACCAAGTGGTGCTGTCTCACAAGCTTTTCAAGAAAGTTAGCACATTTCTTCAGATTCATCTCCTGCAAGGTCAGGCTCTCCCCTCCGTTGCTCCTGTCTATCCAATAAAAAGCTGATATGCTGTCTAAAAGCACAACACAGAGTGAGGGGTGAGCGCAAAACAGGTTTTCTAAAGAGTAGAGAGTGAGGAGTAACTGGGTGCTGCTGCTGCAGTTCACAAGGAAAAGCCTTCCCAGGCATTGCTTTATCATTTCTTCTGTTCTTTGTGCCAGTCTGCTCTCGAGAATGGTAACCAGGCGGAGCATATCAAAATGGTAGTCTGTGTCAATGAACATCACCTCTACTTCCAGTCCTCCTCCTGACTTTGGAATGATGCAGCGGGCTATTAGGTGATAAAGCATTTCTGTTTTTCCTGTCCCTTCTGGACCATGGAATTCAATGACGTCTCCTGATCAAAAACAAAGCAGCACGTTGTCAGGTAAGAGTATTTACAGTCAATTTTCAGTGTTTACTGAGCCAATACTCACTATTACACAAATTGGAAAATGCATTTTATGAAGTTTGATATTCACAAAATTGTTTAAATCCTGCTTAGCGTCTGCCAAGGGAAATTTCCATTTTCAAGAAAGGCCTCTTGAAAATCCACTTTAGTACAGTGGTGAGTGTCCCCACCTCTCATGCAGGACACAGGGGTTCGATTCCTGCCAGGGAGGGAGTGGTGCTCGTTAAGAGCTGGACTCGATGATCCTTGTGGGTCCCTTCCAACTCAGAATCTTCTGTGATTTCTGTGAAAATCAACTGGGAACAAAGGTTGAAAACCTCTGCCAATAGCACTCAGGACACCAGTACCAATAAAAGGCTGGCAACTGGATTTCATCTGTGTCATCACAGGTGGTTGAAGACAGAAGAGGAAGCTGCTACACAAAAGCAGCTAAGAAATCATCTACACTATGGACACACAATTAAGGAATAAATAAGAAACTAGAGGACAAGGCAAAACAAAAAGAAATTATGAGAGGTCCAAATCTCATGACTTTTGACAAGGGGGACTCACAGATTCCTCCAACTCCAGGCAACACCTCTGTCTGAAGCAAAGAAATTCTGTTCCTAAGTGGACTCAGCTCAATTATCTGATCTATGTGGGTGTCTTGGTTTAAGACCAGTAAAGGGTTATTTACCACTCCTTGGACGAGAGATCGTTAGAGATGTAACAGGATTTATTTACAAGAGAAAAAAAAAGAACAGGGGAATATAAGATGTGAAAGTAATTTGTGTACAACTGATAACAACAGTGGGGAGCATAAAAACCAAAGCTTCCCCCCTCCCCCCACGCGACGAAACCCACTCCCAGCGCGACGGAGGAAAATCCCTCAAAAAACCCAAAATCCCACCCAACACCAATCCCCCCCCCCAAAGAGACTGAAAGTCCCAACCATAACAAATTACGGGTAGAAGAAACAGGAGCGGTGTCNCATTTAAAATGTTAATTAAAAACCACATTATGATTCATTAGGAAACCAGTTTCTTTGTCGGACGTGAATGCAAAATAAAGTCTCATCCAAAGGCTCCTGATATATCATAGCAGGACTCTAAAAAGAAAGTTAATTTATTAGTTGCTCTTTATAAATTCCTAATTTCAGAAACTGGATTGTTTATTTAAGACATTTTGAATTTTAGGCAGAAGGGTAAATACGTGCAGTAAGGAGAATCACACAACTGTAACTGCAGGAAGGCGAGAGATTTCCATGGCCTTGGCAAGTGCAAATGGCACAACAGCTTTTCATAGAGGGATGTGAGAGCAGAGAATTAATTGCAACTTTACTTAAGCATGTTTGTGCCTGCCTGAGTTAATAGGGTTTTTCAAGTCACTACTTCACTTCCAGAGGATGTCCTTGTTCAAAGTGTGGAGCTTGGGATGAGGGACAGAGGCTGGTGGGGAAGAAACCAAGCTCTTACTTCACCCTTTGCAAGTGTTAAAAGCAATTTACACCTGATGTGACAAGTCCATTTCAGTAACACTCACACTGCCCGCCTTTCCATAATGAAATTCCTGCTGCTGCACAACTGCAATTCCATTTCTATGAATTTCTAATACTTTGAAATTTATTAAAAAGCTTGATTGCCTCCCAAATGCCTCCCAAACCCTTACTTAGCTGTTCTGAATGGCTCCCTCACTTTTGAGATGAAAGACAAGTACACTTCCTGGGACATAAATCTTCATTTTCTCTTCTTGTCCAGAGGTCAAACGTCCACCTCTGGCACTTGCAGCCAGGAGCTGCTGTGCTGTCACACAGCCTGTGCCACTGCCACAACCACACCCTGGTAGGGTGAGATACCAGCTTGGAAGAACTCCTCCTGAGTGTGCTGGGTAGGTCATCTCCTCATGTTTTTTCTATTGAAATATTTTAGAACAATTGCAAAAGGTGCCTCTTGCTAAGGAACAAAGTGTATCTTCTGTAAGTCACTGGCTTTGACACAAAACTCGTGCCACCTTGGCTGGCATTTCTGAATCCAGACCAGTAACTGAATGGAGCCAACATGCAATACAGATGCTTCACCTGCCTTTCAGCAAAATACAACCTGTTTGATTCAAAAAGTTATTCTGGGAAATAAGTGCTTCACTTTTTCCATTGGAAGACGTTCTAGAAGGATGTCTGTGTGCCTCAGAATAACATCAAATGAGCTTTTTTCATTGGCAGAACTAATAAACTTATTTAAGTTAAAAATGCTAAGTTGTATGACAAACAAACCATTCTCAAAAGTTTTTGTGGTGGTTTAGAAATGTTTACAGCAAGACAGCCAAGCATCTCTCCAAGTTTGTTCAGCACTGCTGAACAAGATACACAGCTGTGTTGTAGTCTGACCAAGGCACTTGAGTTACTCAGAGAGGAGTAACAGCTTGGACTGCAAGAAAACCTCAAGAGAGCCGGGGATTTCTGTGCCTTCGTGATTATCCAAGAGGCTGCCCACAAGAAGAACGGGTGCAAAACAGAAGCCATTTATAGCAACATCTATAAATGCAGGGTTTCATTGAATTAGCAACCAGGCTGTTACAGTAAGATAAGAGGGGAAATTCATTCCTCTGGATCAGAGAGGACAAACCATGACACAGCAGAGGAGGAAGTGAGGCCAGCAATGTTTTCAAGAAGCCTCTGACGCCCTCATGATAGGTCACAGAAGAGACTAAGTGACCAGCAGTAACAACAGCCATTCATGTCAAAATAACTTTGAAAGGAGGATTAGTAAAAAGATACCGTCACAGGACGAGAAGAGGCTGAGAGGGAGAGTAGGAACAGACACTTTAACATGGAAGAAACTTAACGGGCACTTTTTCTATTAGAACTGGTGTTGGCAGACGTTAAACATATCAGTAGATAAATGTTCCATTAGCTCGGCAAAACACGGAGAAGACAAACTAATTGGGTTAATAAAGACTTAAGTTTCTGAGGACTTAACAGATGGAGATGGATAAGCAGAGTGATTTCCTATGAAATGCAGCACTGATGAATTCATGAAGTAGGTTTTAAGGAGTCACCCAACACTTTGCCTGGCTCATGGCAGCTTGAACTGGCCCACTGTGGGAAGACTGCAGAGAACAGCACGTCCACTGCTGTGAATGTGCATGCAGATTAAACTAGATGTATTTATGTACACTAATACATTTTTCACTGAAACATAATGCTCATCCCTGGTCATCAATTCAGCACTATCTTTTCAATAAGAAGAGCCTTATTTTTGTCTGTAATCATTCCACTAGCAAATGCTGGTTACACAGTTTTCCAACGCCCCAGTTACAAACAGGCTGTTGGAATACTCAGCAATAACTGCAGTTTTCACATTGTCCTTGTAACTTCCAATACTGTGCAGAGGCTGTCACTGATATTTATACCATTTATAAGTGAAGGCCTAATATTTATTCCAAGTTAATGCTGGGTGTCATGCTACTGCTGAACATCGGAGCTTCACACTGACACCCACACCTTCATGCCAGTGGCACAGGGGAAATGGGACTGCTTATAGTGGAAGATTATTTAAAGCTTTTTCTCCATTACAGAACAGCTTAAATGGCATGTAATTAATGTATTTATGTGTTCCTAAATATGCAAGCCCATCGTAATTAGAAGGAGTGCTAGAATATCACAGCAATACCTGTATTACCTGCACCTATTTTATACTCTGACATCCATGTAATGAACTTAAGTACAACGTAATCCTTGGATAGTTTATTGAAACTTCATGTATGTGGGGTTTTTTTAAATACCATCAGGAAAAAAAGAGTAATTTAGGTCTTTGCATTGCTTTAATCACAGCATTTCAGATTAAGAGCTGTTCAGCACAGACTTCATGGGCAATGTATTACAGTATTCCACAGCGACACATTAGAAGTCAAGTTCATGACAAATGGAGAGGAAAGTCTTCAGCGGGGATTTAAGACTGAATAATGAGAACACACATCAGAATAACTCATGGGCTCACATGAATACTGTGGTATTAAAAGACAAAGCAAAACTGCAATGAAAGGTGAAGTCCATTTGTGTGTATAGCTAAAGATCTGTGCTAATACGTTAGGCAGCTTCATTAATGTCAGCCAAAAAGCATGACCAATTATGGGTAATAATTGATGCCATTTGTTCAAAGCCAAAGAAAAATAAAAGTGCTTCAAAAGCTCAACGACTGTGTCGACACAGAGAAGCCAGTGATGAATTTCAGGCGGTTTCCAGCCATCTTAGAACTGAGGTTCTAAAACAGTCTTTGGACAGATGTGAACAACCTACACTGCTTTAAGAGCAAAGCAAACAATTTGACATGAAATTATGTAATGCTGTGGACTGCAGGCTATTACTGACCCCCAAGAAGGCTTCTTAAAGTCTGTTTGACCAGAACATGGTCATTTTAGTCTCAAACATTTGGATTTTGTGTGTAAAGACGACTAAAAAAACCAAACCCCAGACTAAAAGACAGCATTTTCTAGTACTGTATTTTTTCCAAACAAGTATCTGCTAAAACAATTAAGAATTTGAGAGCCTTGTGACCCATGTACCAACATCACTACCGGTTCTTAATTCTTTTTTTTCAGGTAACAAAGCAGTTCAGAATTACGAGTATTTAAATATTCTCCTGTGCTCCACTTGCACTGGCTTACCAGTATTCCTTTGCCCTTTATCTTTGTTATGTCACAATTGAAACTTTTGGGGCAGGAATCATGTACTGCTCAATCCCATGTGTATTCTCAAAGTGCTGCAGAACAATGCACAAATAGTCTCACAGTGACTCTGTTTGTAGTCTAAACATCATCTCCTATCCAATTATCCTGATTCTTTTTATTGCTTTTCCTGCTACTTCTTCCGAACCTTCTACATTTCACATGAAACTCACCAATTCATACGTACATTCCACAACAGGATCCTCACACTCTGCCATTGCCTTTTTTCCGACATATTTTTACTTGTGTGTAATCAAGAGTTGTCTCTTCCATTGTGAAATTCATGAAATTTCGCACACTCTGAAAAACCAGTCTGACTTCCTGAATAGTGTGTTAATTTCTATTTAGCTCAGTAAAATCTTTCATTAAAACATCGAATCTCCATCTTAAAATGTCTTGCTTGGAGAATCTCCCTTAAACTTGCGACAGTGACACTTGACAGTGACACCTGTATTGGTATCACTGGAAAGTTGCCCGATTTCTCCAGCTTGGAATTCTTATTTATTCACTGAAGGTCTCTATAACCCACGTTGATCTTAACTTGTCCATGAACTCATTCAGCTGACTAGTACCTATCTTCATAATGGAATTGTTTCTAAAGTTCCATCTAAGTATAATCAGGATTTTTCAGGCTAACGCTGAATAGCTTGATGACTTGGCTTTATTTAAAAATACTGTTTGCTCATGCCCCTTATCCCAGCTTTTCCAGACAACTCCAGATCAATAAACTCTTTGCTATTTTCTGAATTTCATGTTCTTTGCAAATTTCTGCAGTTATGACTTTGTGGTGGTTGTTTAGACCGCTAATAAAAAAAAAAAATGAAGAGGTTTAATGACAGACTCTAGAACAGGGTGCTGTAAAATCACTAGAAAATGACCAATGTGTATTTACTCATCTACACCTGTGCTTTGTCACCTATAAAGTAGATTTGGTTTATTGCATTAATTAATTTAATTTGCATTATTTGGTTTTATCTAGTTTGCATAAAACCACATCAACAATTAAAATTCTGATCCAGGGCAAACCCATCAACTCGTATGCTTATCTCTGGTACATGGCTCTGAGGATATTTTTACACCCAAATTTTTCTAAAAATGGGATAAAGACACATCTTTACCATGAACAGGAGATCCTTCCTCAGCAAACAGAGAAGGTTCAAGATTCTTCAGAGAACTTCTGCCCTCAAGTCGTGCAAGCAGCTTTCAAAGACAAGACAATGAGACATGCTGTTAACTCAAAATAATGGACCTCAGGAGTAAAATCAAAAGGATTCTAAGAACTGACAGTTTTCCATGATAGCCTAGTCCTATCAAAAGATTAGACTGATTTTAAAAATGTTTTCATAAATGCATATAGAACATGGAGCCTGGACTACGGCAACAGAGGGTTCCATCCTTACAATGAGCACACAGATTCACCGACAATGAGGAGTGGATACATTAAGGGAAATAAAGCTTAGAAAGAAAAGCTGCACGGGTAGATTAGCAAGACAGATCACCTGTGGTGCACAGCAGTGCTGCATCTGACAGAATAAAGGGAAAGATCATTTGTAAAAACCACCTCCTCCACAAAAACTACTGGTTGAGAGGTGAAACCTTACCCATCATCAATCTCCTGAGTCAGTCCCTCTGAGTGTTTTTAAGTAAAACCATGCGCATTTCACCTGAAAAGTTACACAGGACTCCTCTGGGCTACAATCCTATTACTGTATCATAGTTACTTGTTCAAGCAGAGTATGGATTAAGAATGATCAAAAGTGATTAGTCACCAGTGGCTCTGCAAGAACCTCTCTAAAGCAAGGTTGAATTTGTAAAGCATGTTCTCCAAAGCCCCTTGTAAAGCAAGTCCATTGTAAAACAAATTAGTTCAAAGTTCATGGACAGTTTCTTAATTTGAGAGGTGTATTTGCATAGCAAGTAGACAGGTATTGACAGAACCTGTGTAATTAGCAGTTCTGGCACACTGCATAAACCAAGAATGAACATTTCCCCCCAGTGCCAGAGAGTGCTAGAGTTACTCCCTTTGTGTAACAGCACATATGGGAAAGGACACTATCAGGGTGCCCACTGTCACCACAGCATGTGCCCTGGTGCCAAATACACATTTCCTTCCACGAGACACCCAGCTGTCACTTAAAATCTGAACAAATCCCAGTTTTATGCCACCCTCCTCAACATCAAAGGAGCAGTGAACAAACACCTTTAAACACCCGCTGCCTTCTCCTGCTTTCCTCCTTGCCACATCCACAAGCAACATTTGCTCTGAATTGCCTTAAGAGTTGTTTAAAGAGCTGTGTGCGTTTGCCTTTAATCGTAGAAAAAAACTCCACTAAATGGCCCTGAATTTACTTCAAGTGGTCATGACGGGAATCTGAGTGTGACATATTCACTGACATTTTAACGGACCCTTCCATTAACAAATGTCAATGTGTTTGCCTTGGCCTGTTCACACATATCCAGGAGAGTTTTCTGACTCATCCACTGAAGGGCCAGAGAAAGACTTGAATTGCCCTCGCTCTGGGATCTGCGGATCCTCCCGTTACATCTCACACACTTGTGCAGCACAGAAAACACTCACACAGTGAACTCTGGAGTATTTGGGGAACCAGTAGGGTTGTGTGACCAGGACAAAGCAACAATCCGGATGACATATGCACACGGGAATACAGGAACGTATCTTGGGGCACAAAAACCAGGAGCTCTCAACTACCAAGAGACACCCTACATGTGCAGCTCTTCTGTGCAAGCAGCTGCCAGTGCCTGGCCCTCGGCAAGGACAGGCTGCACCCACCAGGGAGAAGGCGCAGGAACTTCACCCCCTCATCCAGCAGTGGGACTTGAGAGAAAGAGGAAAAGCACCACGTGCTTCCCGTCATAGCAGAGGAAGCAGCACTCTGGCACTTGGGGATAACAGGGGCTCAGTTATGGGTTCTGTGGACACCAGGAGACACAGCTATCACTGGCCTGACATACATTTCTGCAGCCTCTTTCATTTGTGCACCAACAAACACAGCCTCTGCAGCTTATTTCTTCTGGAAACGATGAGCCCATGTCTCCTCTCAGACTACCACGTCTTTTAGCTTTACTGCCAGAGCTTTGGAAACACACGGTAGATTGATCGCTATCATTTAAGTAGGAATTTGCAGTTATTTAAATGGCAAGTTTATTTATTCATTTTAAATAACTACAGGTGCTTACTCTGAGCACTGCTCACGTAGGGCTCATCTAGTTCTATGCTGATGATAGTGCACCTGTGTTTTTATCCAACTTGTATTTACTTCCGAGCTCTGAAGCAGAGTCTCCACAGGCACTTGCCTCATTAATGTCACGCTGGGAGCAATGGGGTTCCTGGCAGAAACAGCCAACAATTCTCCTTCAACTCTCACAAAGGTTTGTCCACACTACAGCAGAAGTGATGGAAGTAAAGCTGGGATGAGACGCTAGACAGACATCCCTCACCTTCACCCTCATGCCAGACAGGGGCAACACTTTACTTTCCACATCAGCAAAAGGAACACAGCAGTACAGAAGAGAGCTTTGAGGTGGAAGAGCTTTGTAAAAAACTCCAAGACAATTTCAGTTCTGTATTAGAGACTTCAGATTCTATAATCTAACGGTAGATTACCATTTCTTCTTTCACAAGGCTCTTTTCACCTTCTTTTACACAAAACACCACCTTTAAGGAACCCGCCCAGTGCCTTGGCTCTTAGGTATTCTTCAAAAGTGAAATTATGCCAGAAAGAAACTGAGCATATGTGCACTTACATAAAAACCCCACAAGTTATACAGAAGAGTCAGGCAGCAGCTGGGTTAAATTTCATTAATGACAAGGCTGAAGGGACAAAAATATTTCAGCTATGCCTTTTATAATTTACCATCTTTTTAATAAACAAGTATGCACAAGGACAGTCCCAGCGACTAATACATGACGTGCTCTATTGGCTTCTGTTGGTTCCAACAGAGAGATGTATAAACAGAAGAAACACTCAGGTCTTGTCAGGAATGAGAGATGACTTCATTAAAATGTTAAAGAAATTCAAATTAAATACTCCAGCTCTGTTAGAGGCTGTGAGCTAACCTACAGGCTGTTTACACATACAAACCTATCTCGAGTATGAGACAAAACTCAATTTTCAACCACTGTAACTGCTCTGACTGAGCTTTTCTCAACTTTGGGCATGAAGACATATGCAAGCAATTTATCATTAATTTCACCGTGATACACCCAAGGTGTTTTGCGAGAAGTTCTAATTTGTTGTATTAATTGTATCCAATAATAAGAGTACAAGACTGTGGTTCCCAGTAGAACCTGATCTTATCCAGGAGGCTATTTGAGGAAGCATCATTTTAAATTAAGTGTTTTATGTTTCAAGGGCTTGCTTTTCCATTTTTTTCTGGGTACTGTATTCATGCATTAACCTTTCTTAACCCGTTGGTTGTCAATTCCTCCCGTGTTCCAGCTTGGTTATCCATCCATGGCAGGCAGTTGGTGCCATGTGCATTCCCTGTTGGCAGTACTCACGTGGACAAATAAATGCACTTACCCCTTGCACACAGAGCACAATTTACGTCCTTAATTCACACCTATCTGCTGATTGTGGACATCTGCTACCATTTTTTCTTTTTTAAAGCGTCAAAAGGGCTTAAAAGCTCAAGTCCCGCTGACAAAAACACGGAGCTTTAACAAATGATGTTACCACACGTTTTTGTGATCTATGTGACACATTCCGATAGTTACACACGAATCTCCACGCAATTAAGTGGCTGATTGCAAGCAGAAGTTTCTAACAAACCATCCAGTAGAGAGGAAAAAAAACCAAACCCCAAACAAATCAACAAAACAAAATCCCCAAACTCAACCCCTTTTTCTCCTAAGAGAAGCAATGCCGTTCCGCCTGCCCTGCTGTTTATTCAGACCGTCACAGCGAAGGGACCCGTAAAACCACCGAGTCCGGGTGTTCAAACCGAGCCTCCCTCACGGCTCCTCCTCCTTAGGCACCCGCTCCAACCCTCGGGACGGGAGAGCGAAGAGAATTAAATATAAATAAATAAATAAAGGAATTACCGAGACACCCGAAGCCCCCACGGGCAGGAGAGCACCCGNGCCGCCGGCCCTCCGGGATTGGGGTGTTTGGGGTAACGCAGGGAGAGTGACAGAATAGGTTGTGTTGGAAAAGACCTCTGAGACCATGGAGGTCAACCTATAACCGAAAACCAACACGTCAAAAAGACCATGGCACTCTGTGCCGTATCCAGTCTTTCCTTAAATACATCCAGGGTCGGTGACTCCAACATCTCCCTCAGCAGCCCCATTCCATGGCCTCATCACCCTTTCTCTGAAGAAATCCCTTCTAATAGCCAAACTAAACCTCCCCTGGTGCAGCTTATAAGACCATGTCCTCTTGTGCTGTCACAAGTTGCCTGGATATGAGGCAGACCTGCACCCGGAGGCAGCTGTTTGCTTATTTTTCTTTTTATAGGTTTGCTGTTGATGAGATGAGGCAGGTTGCTGGGTTGGTGTGACTCAGGGGATGCTCCTCTGTGACACCGGGGCAGCCATGATTCAAGGGAAGCTCATTCGTGTGGCCGTGATTAAACTCTTGACGCCTGCGAAATTACTCTTTGCCAAAGCCAGCTATCAATTACCGCTTAGATTAAAAGGGGTCTGGAATATTTTAAAGATGTCCCTGGAATGAAACAGGCTTGTGTGGCGCATGATGCTCCGGGGCAGGAGGCAATGTCCAGTGAGTTCCTCATGTCAGCTCTGTCCTCATGTCCGGCAGCAGGACCTGCTCCCCCTGAGATCTGTGACCCGTCCACTGAGGTTGTGCAGCCTGAAGAGGCAAGAGGGATGGGCACAGGGAGAGCATGGGAGAACCAGTTTGTGTTTTCCATAGGCTACACGCAAAACCAGCAGGATAAGAATAGCAGCTCGCAGTATCTGCATATCAAAGAGCTGTAATGATATCATCCCTTCGGGTCTAGTGAGGTTATCGGTGATACTGCACGTCTTTACAGTTAGGAGGGGAAACTGGTGGTGAAGTTCTCTGTTTCTTCAAAGAAATCATGTTTTCCCTATATGAGTTTCTACTAGCTTGGTCCCAAATGCACCACAATCAGAAAATCTAACCTCACATGCAAAGCGTCAGCTTTGTTTACTCTTCCATCCCTCTTTCAGACCCAAATACACAGCTCCAATTCAAAACATACTGTTGTACCTGACTAACTCAGGTTTTAGAGGGATGCCACCAGTCAGATATAACCCAACACAAACCTCTGCTTTCAGTGTCCAGTCCTAATTCTGCTCATTAAAGTAGAGAAGGCAGATGGTCTCTCTGCACAGATGTTGTAGCCTTTCTTCTTTTCTGTGCATAGATACCTATGCCAAATTATCAGGAGGATGAAAGGTGATTCTCTAGTGAGAAACACTTGGATAGCTGCAAGGAGGTGACACATGGCACAAAAATTCATCTACAATGCTTTTGGTTTAATTGTATTGAAGCAAATTGAACCAAAATGCCTTGCATTTTGGAAGAAGTTAACATAAGGAACAGACAACCCTAAGACCTGCTGTCTGACTGTTCTTACAGTCCTTCCGAGGTCTGGGACACGTTCCCTGTAAGAGTTCAAAAGACTTGTTAGTTAGTAGTGATTGCCCTTGAAGCTGACTGATGAGTGACCTAGCCCAAGAGCAGAGTGGACTCGCTGTGACTTACAACAAAGACACTCCTCACTGCATCAACAACATGGCATTTTTTTGTAATTATAGGTTTTTTGGTTGCTCTCCTCCTCTAATTAAAAACATTGCGCTAATTTTTAAAAGTGACTGCTACTTGAATTTAGGGCTATAAAATATACAGCACAGATAAATGCCAGTTGACTGAAGCCCACTCCTACCTCATCACTTACCACTGCAAGTATCCCAGTAGGATTCTATGGAGCTCTTCTACTGCATGAGTGAACACAGTTTGGGTATTACAATCTAAGATGAAGCATCACAGTTCAATGATTCAACACAGAGAGGGTAAAAGCATTGAATTCACCTGAGCAGGTTGATAAAAAAGAAGGGGGGGTATTTAATTCCTTGACATAGTATGTAACAGTTAGAAATGTGTAAATCAAATACACTGATCACACTGATAGGCAGATTGCACATCAGCAGTCAGCATCGCTGGCCTCTTAGCACATTTTGTGATATTTTATCACAGCTGTTTATGTCTTTCTCATAATTCATCTTTTTGTTGGTTTGTTTATTTTTCTCCCTGCAAAGTAAACCTCTGCAATGACCTGACCCCTTTGGAGAAAAATACTAACGGGTAAGGAGGAAAACTCCTTACCTTGGTTTCAGCAAAGTCAAGATTTTAATGTACCCTCTATTTTTGGGGGGTTGTAGTTGGTTTATTTATTTATTTATTTGCCTTTTAAAATATATTTAATTCTGCTTACTTATTTAATATTTTTCTGTAGCATTTCTGAGTGATAGCGTGTGATCCAGGAGTAGAATATCCCATCTTCTTCTTACCCTTCCTTCTTAAATAGCAGAAACCCCCTTAATGCAGTGCAGCTATGAGCAGCTCATAGTATCCAAGGTCTCTGTGCCCCAGCACACCTGCTTCTACAGGCAGAAAATTACTCTTCCTTTGTTTGGCATGCGAGGAGCCTGAGGGTGCCCCTCGAGCCACAGGCACTGCTCATGTAGCAATCCAGCAGCAAGAGCAAGGACTTGCAGAAAGATCAGACTGTAGGGGTGAGCACCTCTGTCTTTATGAAATGTACATTCTGGAGAAAATTCCTCTTTCCTAATCTTGATTTTGAGCATCTCCTACGTTGGGACGCTATATTTTCCACTCAATGTGTTTAAACCTTGATCATAGGGAGAGAAAATGACAGTGCAAAATAAGAAGGTATTTGAAGGGCAGTTGCAGCCCTGAGCAATTTTTAAAAAAAATATTATTTCATTATTTCACTTATTAATTCGCTATTGCTAATTTCAGCCAACAGAAGGAAACTGGCTGGGATCTGGTCAAGGAAAGACTAACCCAGATGCTGCAGGGCTGTAGAGAACTGAGTCTACTGGTTAAATAAACATTTAATTTCTTTTCAAGATGCAAAGTCCATAATTTAAATTGCTAGCTGGTCTACAATAGTCCAAAGAATTAGACTATTAGAATTTAGATGCCAGTGTAAAGAACTAACCCCCTACCCGGGAACAAGATCTGAGGTAAGAGCTTAAAAAGGGGAAAAGCATGAAGACAATAAAAGTGATGACAAGAAAGTTAGATTGAGTGAAGATGTTCGCAAAAAACACATCCAAATTTTATATTTAATTAAGAAATAGCTAATTTAGAAACTGGAATGTAAATGTTTCCCCCTTTAAGCATTTTTTTTCCAGCCACAGAGACTTTTCTCCAAAGAAGCTTCATCATTTTGAGTGTATTGTCACTTAATGTTCCCTTACAAGATTTGTGTGGGTGACATTCCAGCACAGAGCAGCTCCAAACAGATCTTCCAGCTTGAAAACAGTTTGTCTGTTCTTCGAGTTGAATTAAACTCTCTTAGTAAAGTCAGCTGTTCTTTTCCTAATTAACCCCAGGACTCTTAAATATCTTCACTCCAAAGGTGACAAATTGACTCTCCCAAAAGCCATTAAACAGAAGAATCACTTCAAGAAATAAAATAGAAAGGTCTTGTTTTCTAGTTGAGTCTTATCTACTCCTTTGTGCAGCAATGCTCAAACCCCAAGAGGTTTACCAGCTAAAGATCATCTCAAAGTTGTAAGTAGACCTCAAAAAGTATTACTACTACTAATAGTAGTAGTGATAGTAAGAATTACAATAGACGTTGAATCTCCATGTAGTGAACAGTCCATTGGATTAGTTGTAAACTCCCTGTTGTGTGACTCCTCCAGTTCTGCGTAGCTGATTTCAGTCCCACTGTTCCAAGTTTCTATCAGTGGGTGAAACGATCTGTCACTGGGTTTTATTAAAATTTTTGTAAAGCAGATGGTTGATTCTCTTTACCTGGAGAGCTGCCACTTCCTTTAGATATGTCTCAGTTTTTGTGGTAGTCTAATTTATCTGTTTATTTGAGAAATAAGTAAATTAAATTATAAGTGTGTTATAATTTCACTGACCTCAAAAAAGGTGATAGATTTGCTGCATAAATTTCCTGTGCTTTGTTGGAAAGAAAACCCACAAAGAGAAAATCATGAAATCTATCGGTATCTGGACTGCTAACCATGAAAAACAAGCCCAGGTCTTTATTCAGTTCTGCCATCTGTGTTCATAGAATCATAGCATGCTTTGGGTTGGAAGGGACCTTAAAGCTCATCTAGTTCTAATCTCCTTGCCATGGGCAGGGATACCTTCCACTAGACCAGGTTGCTCAGAGCTCCATTCAGCCTGGCCTGGGATAGGGTTTCACAGCCATTTGCTGGATATTCTGCTTTACATTACAGCTTGCAGATTTACACCAGGAAAAATCTTGCTCAGTGTAGCCATTCACCTGTGCTTCTGTCTAGATTTCCTATTTCTGCAGGTTGCCTTTCATCAGCTTGTACTCCTGAGCTGGAATTGCTTCTTGGGGTTTTTTGTACCTGGTTCTTCTTTTCCTGCTCCTTCTTCTGTCCTGCCCAAATAATTCTGCACTGGCTCATTGTGAAGTTGTCAGATACCCCTTCCTCAGACACCAATCACACAGATAAGGACTAGTTTTGTATTGGTGACCTGGCCAATTTTCTTGCTTGTCTTTAGGCACAGTGTAAGGTTAGCAATAAATAAATAAAGGCTTACAGAGAAGAACACGTTATTTGTAAAGCCATCTTCATACCCCACTGTGACTACAGATGAAGTTTTGGGTTGAGTACTTGAGCTCTGACCTGCAGCTCGCGGGGGCAGATGCCTTGTGTTTGGCCTCGTGAACTTCCACTGCTTCTCATACCCCACTGACAGGAGTAATGCAAATGTTGCCTCAGTCAAACATGGTTGTGAAAATGTCCAATAAAGTATGAATGATCTTTCTAAATTCTACTCCTGCAAGTTCCCCTTTACTTGAGTGCTGATGCTTTCACAGGTGCCAGGTTTTACAAAGAATGCATGCAGGCAGTATGACCTTGCTGAAAAGTTCACACAAATCCTATGGCTGTCAATAGGAGAGAATTGGTATTTTAATTAATTAGCTCATGTATGCCCCCTTAGGCACACTGCTAAAAGGTGCATCCAGGTAGTTGGCACTGAGTTGGCAAAAGCAAACCAGAATTTGCCCTTGCGGTACAGAGAACTAATGCTACAATTCAAGAGCATTTCTTACCAAAAAGAATAACTGTATTATCCAGGCCATTTCTTTTTTCTTTTTCTTTTCTTTTTTTTTGACTGACTAGGGAATCCACATTTTATCCTTTTTACACAAATTTAGCATTAAAGTTCCTGTTTTCTGTAATCCCCACAGGCCTCCTGTCAGCATGGAATATACATCTATTTCTTTTCTTTTTGATCTTAACACTTGTAAGTAATAAATAATTGATTGCCCAAGGAATTCTGGGAATATATTCAGCCTTAAATTGAGCACTAAACTATTTGCAAATGTGCTTAGGCACTAGCCCAAAAGATACATCAAAAGAATGTCAATGGATATTGGGAAGTGAAGTGCCATCATATGTTAGAATTAGGAAGCATAAAATATAAGTAGAGAGATAACAGCTGCCAGATCTGCTACCAGTAGTAATAGAAAAAGGTGTGTTTTTATAGAAGGCTATAAACTGTTGTTCAAGCTAGACCACACTTTGACCTCAGTAATGACACTCCAGACCCTATTCAAGGAATGCCTTGTTTTGGACTGTTAAAACTGGAGCTTGGCAGTGCACTCACCCTGGAGAGACCTGCAACTGAGCCTGAATGGCCTGTGAGACCCATCTGTTAGAAAAGAACTGGGGTACATTTACTGCAGTGACTGCCCATCTTTGGTACTGAAGATGGGTTTTCTGTGGCAGTCTCCATGTCACCATGGCTCCAAGCCATCAGTAAAGCTGTATTCTGTGCTGCTGTGGGTAAACTGTTTGTAGGATCTGAGCCCACCTGACTACCCCTGCACTGCAGAAATGACAAGGAAGAGTGAGAATGAATTTATTTACCAAGGGTAAATCGTTCTTGACCAGCCTAATTGCTTTTTACGGTGAAACGGCTGGCTAAAAAGATGAAAGGAGAGTGGTGGCTGTAATTCATGTTCTCTTCAGTAAGGTGTTTGACACCATAGCATCTTTATTTGGAAGATGAGAAAATATAGCTTGGATGAGTAGACTGTTAGATTGGTTGAAAACTGCCTGGACCATGAGGTTTGAAGAATAATCGTCAATGGCCTGAAGCTCAGTAGTTGTGTACCCCCAGGATTGGTACTGGGGCTGGTGGTGTTCGGCATTTTCATTGTGATCAGTGAGAATGCCAACTCCAAAAACTTGTGTGTGATGCTAAACTAAGGGAAATGATTTAGCACCCTGAACAACAGGGTTTCAGTCCAGAGGGGCCTTAAAACTCTTGTAAATTGGACCTTAAGAAATTCAGAAAGGTATGTGGACACTGGGACCTGGAGCAGAAACCTCATGGAGCAACACTGTGAGAACTAGAAATTGAGAGCAAATTTCAGGGCAAGGGCCACAGTTTGCACCTTGGGAGATTGAAACTGGACATTAGCAAAATTTCTTCAGTAGAAGAACAGTATGGAGTACATTATTTGGAAGAGTTGTGAAATCCCAGTCGCGGAAGGTTTTCAAGACTCAGCCAAATAAAGCCATGGCTGATTTGATTTATAGTTAGTGCCAGTCTGGGTTTGAGCAGTAGGTTGGTTTAGATGGCCTTCAGGATCTTATTCCTGTTTCTCTCATTCTGCAATCCTTGTTTTCACACAGCAGCTAAAAGAGTCACAAGTGAGTTTGCTTGTGACCTCCCCAGGTCTGTTAGTTTTTCCTTGCTGAGAAGTATCAATCTGCACAAACTGGACATCTGTGACTGTGGGTGTAGATCAAAGATGGCTTTGCACTAGCTTTGTCAGAGGCCTTTCTGTCTTCTGGTACCATGGAAAGCTGCATCATCCATGAGGGATATTACATCAGCCTTGGAGATTCTCTTGTGTAATGCAACTTGCAGTAGCTGCCATGAAGTTGCACATGTGGAGTGTTGCAGAGAGAACCTGCTGCTCCCAAGTTGTCTGGCGTGCTCGTGGTTCTTCTGTCATGATGATGGAAAATGGTCACGATAGCAACACAGAACTGAGCCAGACAACAGTTTCATGATCAGAGAATACACACTGGCAGAAAATAAAACGTCCTTGTGGACTTGCTTGGTTGAATAAAAATGGGTTGGATGATTTCTCATCTTCAAAAACTTCAGAGGGAAGTTCTTTGGAAGTTGCTGAGACATCATAAGTTAGCAATTTCTGTGAGAAAACTGCCCTGTGAAACTATTTTCTGATAGATCTTAATTACATGAAAATATTTGAATGAAAAAAGGTCATAGTTGAGACGAAACATTTTTAAAAATGTTCTTGGCTCACTGGTGAATTAGAGTACAAGACTTTGCTCTTTGGGTTTTGAAATACTGAAATTCCCCCAGGAGGAGAAACCTCTTCTTACTGTTTGTTAAAGAAAATAGCCATCCAACGTTCTATTAGGTTAGTTGGCTTGTTGTGGCCTGGGAACACCATCCTGTATTTTGATTTCTTATATTCATTGTGTCCTGACACTTTTACAAAAAGTCACTTTGGGATAAGTAGCATTTCTCCAATTCTTAAATGCATTTGCTTCGCTTGCATTCACACTTATTTCAATGCTTGATTTTCTGCACATACCCTCACAATAAGCTGCTGATAGGAATGTTCTCTGAAGTAGCAAAGTTTTAAGGCAACATTCAAGTATATCTGCAGAGAATTAATTCTAAATAAATATATATACACATATATAAATCACAGTTATTTTAATCACCTGTATAATCTCTGCACTCACATAAGCAGTGATGGCCTGAATCTTCTGATGATACATGTTTGCAACAAACTTTTTGAGGGATAAGAGTTACTTTACAGAAACATTTGAAGAAAGGATAGAATTGAAATTTGGTAGTGGTAGACTCTGGGGGAAAAGTATATGGTAACAACCTTTCTCTGCAAATAGGGCTTTCTGACATAATTTCTCATCTTATGTAGATCATGAAAATATGGTCACCTTTTTCACTGCCATATTCTTTGATAAGCAGTGCAGCACTGAAGAGTGTTCTACTGAAATATCAAGCATTTCATAAAACCAAACCTGAGTAATTTTAGATTTCAATGGGCAGGCTAAGGCTGCAATGCCTTTAAAACAACATAAATTCACGCTGCTCCTAGAAGATGTGAACCCTCTCTGTGCTGCACATTCGTGCTGCCTCCTTTGGGCTGTGCTGCTGGTCATGCCCTGAGACACTGTTGGGACCAGGTAGAGATGAAAGGAGGGAATCTACTCCTAGTTTCAGTGCTCAGTTCCCTGATGTGGAGATGGACATGTGAAGCCAGAAGTGAGAGAGGGAAGGACATGCTGGCAGCTTGTATTCAGGTTGGCCAAAGGAGACTACAGTTGCAGGGAGACCTCAAAGCACTGATTAAACTCAAAGATTAATTCATCCCTTGTGAGATGTACAGTCTCAAAAACAAAGTCTGATATTCTGCAGTATGAAATGAAGCACCCAGAAGCACCCAGGCCACCCAGAGGTAATCCAAAGTGTGTTTTTTGCCTGACACAGGGAAGTGTCTACCTTTTAATTTGTAAGGGAATTGCAATACATGTGAGAGCTAAAACAACTTCTGGATAAATCCTCGGACTGCAGCAGAGTTTCAACAGGAGTGATTTCACATGTGGCAACTGCAGCAAGAAGTGTGCTACTGTGCACACAAGCTCTGGCTGGGCTTGATTAAATGAGTGATCAATAATGAAGGAAATGATCTAGGACAACTTGGAAAGTAGCAGCAGACTTGTGTGAGCTGCACAGCCCCTGCCCATGGATCTCTGAGAACCTCTCCATGTCCACTAGAAGTTATTTTAAATACAGTCATACCTCGCATATCCGCACTTCCTGGTTTACATATCCATGTATTTGCAGCTTTTCCCATATTTGTGGCTTCCCATATTCACATATTTGTGGTTTTCTCCCCACTAGTGGTGTTTGTGGATCGGGCAATTCGCAGGAACCCCAGGAGACCCGTAATCTGTGAATATCAAGGTATGACTGTATTAGAAATTACTACAAGGATCCTATGCATTAAGATCAGGGTTTCTTACAGCCATCAACAGACCCCCGGATTTCTAAGAGACCATTGTAGTTTCCAGCTAATCTTTCTGTTGCAGCTGGCATCCCGCAGCTGATCTATGTTAACTGCTTCTTAGGAAAGGATGTAGTTGTAGGAGGAGAATGAAATATGAAAACATCTGAAAAATACATGCATCACTTAAGTGGAATCACTGGTCTGACTGGTACTGAGGATGCTGAAAACAAAGGATTAGGAAAGAATGGGGCTGGTTTGCAAGAGAGGGAAAGTGTGGCTCGTATGGTTATGACTCTTAGATTAACACCACAGCTTCTAATTGAGCACAACAGCCCCTAACATTGCTATTTTTTTCAGAAATTAAAGATAACATTAATTATTTAGAGTGACAGAGCTATAGGGACCAAGAAAAGCTCTTCTTAGTCTGTAATCTGGAGGCTGCAGCTGACTGTTGTGTTTGCCTGCCTTTCTAGAGCAAATCTAGCAGTTCCTTCAAAAATAGCTTAAAATAAAATGTCTAGGATCTTTCTCTCCATTACCTTTTCCCTCTTGCCATTGGCAAACAAAGACCTGACAGACCAAAACCAGCCCTAAAGTAATCCCCAACCCCACAAACTAATTTAAAAAGTAGCATGGAGGTTAAAAAATAAAGGTATAATCTGGGTGATTTGACCCATTATTACAGCGGTATGAGCAAGTTTTCTCCACCCTCTCAAGACATGAGGTGCCTCTGAGAAGTTAAATAAAGCTGCCTCAGGAGCAGTGGAAGGGAACACAAATAGGTCAGCTTGCTTCCCTTGGAAGCACCTCTGCTCATGTTTTAACACAGACATAAATTAGGGACCTGGAGGATGAATGAGAAACAGCCGTGATAAGTTTGAATGATTGTGGGAGTACCTTTCAGAGGCTGAATTCAAACTTTATCTACATCTTCATTATTGCCCTCTGTCTCTTGTCTTGAAAAAATATCCCATTTCACAGTCTAACGTCATTAGCTAACAACTGTGATTTAAAACATTAATTAGAAGCATCTCTCCCTGCATTGACCTCTGTATGGCTAGATAAATGTGCAATTGCTTTATCATTTTATCACCTTTTATTTTCAGTTTCTTCTGCCCTGTTGTCTTGCTGTGCTTTGCCTGTGGGATATTTCAGACCAGGCAGCAGCCACAAGCTCCCTTCTTCACAGGCAGTTCTTTGACTTGTGTCCTTACCCACTACATGCTCATTCCTCAGTGGCAGCACTGACTTGGCACAGAAAATGATGGTTTGCAGATTAACAGAACACTGTCTTTGCAGGGGCAGCCACATGTTGACCAGAGCAGGAGAAATAAATGTGGATTTTCTCTTTCTCAGGGTCGTCCATCCCCTTTCAGTTAAGCAGGAGGTGAACCAGGCCCAGCCAGTGCTGCAATGCCTGCTGACGGTCTCCAGCTGTGCACTGCTCATCTGCTTCTGCTCTTTATTTCCCCTCCACCTCCGTTTTGCAGGATGAAAGTAATGACAATGTGAGATTCTAAATATATCCAAGCTGCCTGCAGGTTCTGTGATTGCACTGTGGGCTCTGTGAAATCTGCAGGCAATAGCATGCTTGCTTACAACATTGCTTTAGGTGAGAGAATCTGCTTAGTGCCCTAAGACAAAGTTGAAGACATGCAAAGACCCAAAGGCCAACACACAGAGGGAGATGCTGGTGATGGTTGCCTGAATCCCTCTGTCTGTTAAAGGTACTGTCCCTGCTGGAAAATCATGAGTGCATTCAGTGGCAGATCCCCACTGCAGTGAATTAGATACTTGCTAGCACACAAAGATTCATCAGATGAAGCATTTCAGGGAGTGAGCACATCCATCCTCACAAGGGCACCCCAGGAGTACTTGAACCCAGTGAGGGAGTTATTTTCTTAGGCTGTGGGCCTCAGACCTGCTGAAGAAGTCCCTTCTGCTCCTTCACCTCCTCCTACTTCCAGCCACTTCTTCCCACTCCCTTACTCCTCCTTCTGCTACTCTGGCACAAGCATTTGGGCATGTGGTGAAGTGCAAAGGAAAAGCTGATCTGACTTAAAAAAACTCTGACTGAAACAGAAGAGGTAGGGGGTTAGCTAGCTCGGCTTCCTGCTCTGATTTATTTGCAGCAACCTAGGAGGTACAAGGAGGAATGATGTATGAGCAGGGACTCCTTAATCCGAGAAAGCCGCTGAAAGTAATGCTCATCAGGCTGTGCCAGGATTTCCTTTTTGTGATGACTTCTTCCTGCAACCTGCAAGGAGACAAGACAGCCCTATTGCAATTTGCTTGGTGATGGGGAGGAAATAATCTACTCACAAGTGCTGGGCACCAAATTGGCTATTGAAGAGGAATTTAGACGAAACTGTCAAGTGACAGTCAAGATCTATATTCTGGTTTGGCATATACATAGTTCAGTTTAAAATAACAGTTTTGAACTAGTGAAGCTCTTCATGGTTTGAACCTCACTACCTCCAAACAGAGGAACTACCATTTATTTTAAAGCATTGATAAGAGAAACCAGTGGACCATTACAGAATCATCTACTGAAAGGTAAATGTATCCTTGGTTTATATCAAGGAGTATCTCATATGTACTCCAAAAATTAGTGGTTTATGCAATTTACAAAATATCTTTCTATGCATTTTTATTGTGATGTTAAATATTATTATGCACATATATATATTTATATATATAACTCCTTGCCTCCTTTGTTTTCCAATCTTACTTACCTCTTGGCCTCCAGAGATAACTGGAGGCTGTAGAGAGTGTTTTCAGTGAGTCAGTTTGAAAGTGACCCTGGGGAATCTGAGGTTGCACAAGTGTTTTAGAAAACACGACCGAAGACTTGAATATACCCAGTAGCTTCAGGCATTAGGCTAAAGAGAAGTTATGCTTCAAAACTACGTCCTGGCCATCAGGCAGTGATTCCAGGTGAAGACATACAGTTCAGAGGCCATGTCAGCATGCTGGAGGCAATACCTCTCGTGTGTGTGATGAACCTATGGGATGACAAAATTCATGGGCTGAGGAAGAAGCTCTTGGTGTAGCTGATGAGATAAAGATGTGTCTGAGACAAGGTGCCTGACTTGGAACTGCCTAGGGGGTGTCTCTGTCCCTTGCAGATCAAGAATACTGAGCTCTAGGATGGCAGGTAATGATAGGTGAGCTCTTAAATGGAAAAATACTAGCAGTCACTGAGCAGGAAACAAATTCCTGTCTCAGAATCATCTAGGTTGAAAAAGCCTTCTGAGATCATCAAGTCCAACCTTTGACCTAACACCACCTTGTCAACCAAACCACAGAACTCTGTGCCACATCCAGTCTCCTCTTAAATATGTCCAGAGATAGTGACTCCACCTCCTCCCTGGGCAGACCATTTCAATGCCCACTCACTTTCTCTGTAAAGAACTTCCTCCTGATGTCTAACCTAAACCTCCCCTGGCACAGCGTAAGACTGAGCCTTCTTGTCCTACTGCTGTTTGCCTGGAAGAAGAGACCAATACTCACCTGGCTACAATCTCCTTTCTGGCAGTTCAGTAGAGTGATAAAGTCTCCCCTGATCCTCCTTTTCTCCAGGCTAAACAACAGCAGTTCCCTCAGCCACTCCAGCCCCTTCAGCAGCCTCGTTGCTCTATTTTGGATATTCTGCCGCACCTCAATATCCTTCCTACACTGAGGGGCCCAGAACTGCTCGCAGGACTCGAGGTGTGGTCTAATCAGTGCTGTGTACAGGGGAAGAATCACTTCCCCGGTCTTGCTGACCCCACTATTCCTGATACTGGCCAAGATTCCACTGGCCTTCTTGGCCACCTGGGCACACGGCTGGCTCATGTTCAGTTTCCTGTCACTCAGCACCTCCAGGTCACTTTCTGCTCTCCAGCTGCTCTGTCCCAGCCTGTGCTGCTGCAGGGGGTTGATGTGGCCAAAGTGCAGGACTCAGCACTTGATCTTGTTGAACCTGCTGGAGATGTTCATCTGTAAGGAGTCACACTGATGTTTGGTTTCTCACTGGCCCATTTACTGTTGCCCTCTTTGCAGCCCACTGCACCAGCTGTCACGGGTGATGCTTGAGAGTGGAACTGAGCATTTTATATTCTGATGGCTGGAAGATCTTGCTAGAGAAATGGGAGCACTGGGAAAAGAGGAGCCTGGGTCTTTAGTATCTTAGGGGTGTGCTGCAGAGACTGAGTTATGAAGAAAAGGCTACCACCATCTTCTCCACTCGTGTTCTGCAGTGAACGCCCATGTAAGGCTACTTGAATTTACTAAGATAATTTATTATTTTACTTTTTCCAATGAGCTTTGCAGGAACCAAAATTCTGATGTAGCCTTTAGGGGCTTACTGTGTTTCTTCTTTTTCAGACTTCAGCTAAGCTTGTATTCCCAAGTGATATACACACACATAAAGCTCTACTGGAAATCATTTGGTACTACAGTAAGTGGTCAGAATCACTATTTGAGTTCCCAAAACTGGTTGATTTGCAGGTAATGTAAATGAGGAGGATCTGGCCTTCAATAAACCAGGCAGGCTTTTTTAAAAAACTGAATTGTGTTAGAAAAGTACAATATAGAACAAGTCCCTGCTGCTTTGCTTTTTTCTCATTCCAGCAGGAGTGCTGGTGGCAGGGGTGTGTTGCACACAGATGACCCATGACATTGTCATTAGAAAGTAAGTAAAGGTTCAAAATGTGGTGATGCAGTGACTGTGTTCCTGCAGTGTGCTGGGTAGGCTGTGACTGCTGGATCATCTTTATTGCCTCATTCTGTGGAACTCTGAGCTCCTGAATTACATTAGAATCTCATATTTCATCTATAAAGCTGTGAAGCAAATACATTTTTCAAACAGTATGAAATATTTTTCTTTCCTGTTTTTTTCAGGCCAGTTCCATACCTTTCCTGAGGGAGCCAGAGTGCCTGGCTAAATGGAAAACTAATAGTGGGTCTGCAATACATTGATAAGATAAAAACTTACTCTATTGTAAAGGGTGCAGCTGCTTGATTGCATCTGCTTATTTTGTCAGTGTGTGATTCCCACTTTCCTCTTCTCAGGCTTTGAGATTATTAGTTTTGAATCTTCCCCTCACTGCTTGCATCTACTGATAGTATGTCTTACTTTGAATCTCATGGTGTGATAGTCTCAGATGCTGTAATGAGGGTGGACTTTAGGCAACCCCCCCCTCCCACACACAAACAACAAAGCAAAAACCGCTAAAGAAAGGCATGGCACCCATACAAGTCCCAGAGAGCTTCCTTAGCTGCTCCAAAGAGTCATTGCAAGCCTTAAGGTTTCTCAGAGTGGGAATGTAGGCAAGAGGAAATCTGATACCGTGAGGACTCACAGGATAATGGCCTCCTCAGTTGGGGGTCTGCTTGTAGTGTGGATAAGTACATTTAATTTAACTTTGATCTACTTTGTTTGGGCAACACGCAGGGTGAAGAGATCAATGGAAGCACCACCCACTTGATTAATCACCCACAGCCCACTCCATGCTCCTGCCTCATCACTGCTACCCATGGCTGAGATATATAGATTAGAAACAGTTTGCTTATGTTTACAGGTGCTGCAATCGTATTTTTATTTCCAGTTGCAGAACAGACCTGTTGCATTACAGTGTATGTGAAGGTATTGTGTGAAACCAGGTGTCCATAGACTTGAAAGTCTTTGTTTTTGCAAACACCAATGCTGTGATACCTGAGACTAGGAACACAAGGGTTTGGCTTTATACAGTAGTATTATCAAAACATTTTGTAAGTCATAGCAAAATCCTATGCTTCATGAAAAGGGCCTATTTTATTTGTTAGTTGATATACATTGGGTCTCCTATATCGCGGACCCACGNCGAAACAGCGTCAGGGCTGTGTGAGGGTGCAGGAAAAATTTGCATATTAATGAGCTGCCATTCAACATGGAAGTAGGGCTTTGTGGAGCCCAATTAAGACCGCGAGTCCGCGATATAGGAGACCCAACTGTACTGCTTTGGGAAGATGGGTTTCCCTTATTATGTAGAGAAATACGTAGTATGTTTTGATGATGACTGAGATTATGTAACTTAAAAACATTGAGGCTGGCATAAACCTTTATGGTGCGTCAAGTAGAGAAGGAAAAAAAGGTGTAAACCAATGGACAGTAGGTCTGAGCACTGTGAAATGGATGACAGCTGTTGGATGTTGGACCTGTGAACTTAGAGTCAAAACAGCACGCCACACTCAGCATTTGAACTGCTAAATGGATGCATATTAGCTGTGAGTTAAGTCCAACTAGAGATTTTTTGATCTTTAATATGCAAATGACCAATAAAGGTGTATTTGCTTCAGTCAGAAGAAGGGTATAGCTCCAGTTTTTGTGAATCTTTCTGCGGGAAGGCCTTGGAGAATGAAAGAGCCTGTTCCACTGCTGGCAGAAAGAATATGCCAGGATTTTCTTGTTACTGAAGAGAATTAGCCCCTGGCCTCTGTGGAAGGCTGGGTTTCCACCTCCAAGTACTGTGTGCCAGTACCAGCCTCAGAGCCCTTCTGGTGTGTGACTTGTTGCAACCTGAAAATTTCACAAGTTTTTCCTCAAAAGCCTTGTTTAAAAATAGTTCTTCTGCTTAGGAAAGTTAAACATAGACTCAGAAAGGATTTTTGGTCTAAATAGCAGGGATTTAGGAGATGAGGAATGACATGTTGTATTTAATGGTGCTTCAGACCAGCCAATGCCCTACTACAGTGGTCAGACTCCGTTTTGTGCCTCTGGGGTTGATCCTGTCATGTGCAGTTTGGATATCTGTGATTTTTAGACAGCTCTATTCAGCTACAATAAATGTTTTCTTAAAGCCTGATTAGATCAAAATGATGTTTGTGTTGTGTGTGACACTGCTGTGGTGACTTGGGGAACTGAAGACTTCATTACAAAGAGGCTTCTTGGTATCTCTGGTTTGGCTGATTAACAAATGCGTTTAGTAACTGGAAAAATACGTTGCTGCTTTGTCGATGTGTTGACTCATTTGATGTATTTTAAAAGAATACAAACAACAAACTGCTTGTCCAAACTAGTCTACTGACATATCTGCAGAGGTAGGCTGGGCTGGAGGATGTCAAGATCACCGCATCAGATTATTGTGATCTCTTGTTTGCTTCACGGTCTGTATGAAGAAATCAGTTCTGTATTACCATCAGCCCTCCTGGGCCTCATATGAGGTTTCATGTGGCATCGTTGTGACAAACAGATCTACGCTTTATGAACAGCATGTCATGGGAAACTTACCAAACCGCGAAACTCGAGCATGATTGATATTGATAAAAATTGCATTGCAAAGAAGTTATCTGAATGGTACTTTAATGACTCAGCCAGTAATAGGAGAAAATATTCCGCTCAGTGCACAGGAGACAAGTTGTGCAGCTTTCAAGCTGGGGTTAGTCCAGTGTGCAGGCAGTTTTATTTAAGGATGGAACCATTGGATAGGAGGTTCAGCACACACATAAGTGACGCTCTGCTCATAGCGGGGGTGGTTCTATACAGCATGGAGCTGGGTTATTGTTTGTATCCTGCAATATCCCTGCAGGAACTTAAATCTCTCTCCTTTTTTTGGAGTTTATTTGGGTGGCCATACATGCTGCAACGATGACAAATTAATTGCTGTATTGTGTTCTGTACAGTTCTGATGGGTTTCTGTAGCTATTTCAGGCAAATTAAGCAAATAGACCTTCAGATTGTGGCACCTGGGAAGTTGCCTCTGCTGTGTTAATTTGTTGTTGTCTAAAAATAGAGCTGTGCTCATGCTGCAATCTCTCTGTGAGGGTGATATTGGCCTTTCCCTACAAACTTCTCAGTGATTTTCTATACACAACTTCTGGAAATGTTTACATCTTTCTGCCCTTGACTTGAGCTGGGTTTAAGTTGCCCAGTGAGCTCAAGCTGGAGGGAAGGAAGAAACTATCAGATAATATATAAGCTTTTTTCCTAAGAATACCAAACTGAAAACTCAAAGAAAGGATTTGAAAGTGAATACTACAATTAATGCAAAAACTTGACAAATGCAGCTGACTCTGTGATATTCCCATGTTCAATATGGGCACACTTCTTTTTTCTTCCTTAAATTTACAATTCATTAGTGTATTGCTGGGATTGTTAAGCAAGATAGGATGAATGAAGTAATTCAGAACTTCCCTAGGTACTGGCTAGACGTTCTGTTGCTTTCTAGAATTCTTCAGAAGTGCAGGTGTAATATCCCCTGGTGTGAAAACATAGCTTCTGGGGTATTCTTTTTAAAAATAGAGGTATAATGTTTGGCAAATTCTATGGTCCAGCATCACAAAGCACAGAGAACTGAGTATATGAAACAAAATTTTGTATTCTGTTTTAAAACTGTGTGACACAGTTATGTTATTCTATATACACACACATATATATGCAGATTTGTATAGTTCATAATACACATATTTCAAGGTAGATGGTCATTCTAACATAGGTGAAAGTGAGCATGAGAGTTTACTGCAAGTCTCTTAGTTTTGCTTGAGTTTGAGGAACTGCTGCTCTCATTAATTATGAATGTTCTATACTATTTATCTTTGAATCAGAGAACTATCAAAATATAAGTGTATTATTTACGTAAGTGTCAGAGTTGCTGCAGTCGATATTATCAGTTAAAAATGGCTCCCAAGTCATGCTGGACTAGCTTCAAATTTCAGACTGCAAAGTGCAAAAGGGCAGTTCCTCATCTGGGGTAAGATGAAATTGTGAGAATTCAGTTTTAAAGGCAAAGAATCAGAGTAGTTTAAAATAAGCTTTGCATAGCCTCTACCTCAAAGGCACTTTCCAAGGCATTCAGCTACCATGGTGATGAATGTGGTATAAATAGAATATAGATTAGATAGAATCCAAAATGTTCCTGAGTAGATCTAAATTAACTGTGGCCATTCAGGAAAGTGAATTAGGAAGTCACTGTGCAAAATTTAAGAAAATACACACCAATAGTAAATCTAGAGTGGCTTTTAGGAAGAAGAAGGTAGGAAGCAGTTGGTTATATCATGGCTGGTAATATAATATCAACAGGAGTATTGAATTCTGATTCTGTTCAATCCTGGCACAGAAAAAGCAGACACAGGAGATGGTTTAGAAACCTGAGAAGCACAGGAAGATTTTTACCTGGGAGACAAAAAATCTCTTTTGAATGGACAGGTGCTAGAAATGGCAACATTCCTCCATGTATCTATGAAGCACGCAAGGGATCTCACAACAGTGGGATACCCAACTAGGAAAGACCCCCCAAAATAAGGTACTTCTTCTGCACAATACATCTCTGTTCCCTGTCAACCAACCCCCTCTTAGCTTGCCTTGTAACATAAGACCCTGATATAAGTGAGAGACAGCAAGTACTTTTTTAGTCTGTTTGCATAATCAGCTTGTAGTTTATTCCCCCAATATATTAAGGTCTGTTTGGCAGGAACTAAAGGCCCCAATCTGAAGACTTATTTAAAGGGCATAAAACTTTAGGAACATGGATTGTTCTGTTGTTTTCAGTGGGACTACTCATGTGCTTTAAATTGCAGGTGGACTGAAGCACGCTGCTGAGGAATGGTCTTAGAAATAGCTCTGCACTGGTCTATGTAGACCTGTATAAATGTACAGTGGTTCATGTGTGCCCTACAGATACAAGTTTGTATGAATAGTTTGCACTGTGTTGCTGCTTTTTTGGGGGTGCTTTGCAGCCAAGGGGAAAGCTTTGTTTCTCCAACAATTTACTTTCTACTGATTGAGTAACACTCTGTGTTTGCTGGTGTGTGAACATCATTACTTGGTGACCTATTCCTAAGTGTTTGTACGATGACAACTGTGTAACAGCTGCCTTTTAACCAGCCTCATGTTTGCGATGAGCAAGGGATTAAAGACTTGTCTTTCACGCTGCTACTTTCTGAGCTTCTGAATTGAGTCTTTTTTTATGTTGTCATCATTTCTGGTAGTTAGAAAACAAGTTGAGACTTCAGTCATGTATTTGTGACTGAGATGTGAGCACTGGTTTTGGCTGGTCAGATGAACAAAGTCAGAGGGTGTAGTTTATCTAACTCAAAAGTAATTCACTGAATACGACCTGATAACAGTTCTCCACACCAAAAATCAAAGTTTAAAGAAAGAGTGCTGACTAGTCACTTATCTAGAGATTGGAATTTTAGATTTGAAAGTAATTAAAAAAACCCAAACCCACAGCTGAAATTATTTTGGATGAAGCATGATAGCTGGACAGAACAGAAACTTCAGGGGATATGTCATAGTGCTCCCTCACACTCAAGTTACATGACTCGGGATACTGGTGACCTCTCTGTGAGGAGGCAGATGTATAGGAGAATGTTCTTGGGGCTTTAAAGGTGTCCACTACATAAAAAGTGATGTACACCCTTACAACTACCCCTTTAACTAGAATTCACCATGAACATGTGGCCTGCAGATAAGTTTTTTGGGCAATGTGAAGAACCTAAGTGCCAGCAGCACAGTCCTTCAACAGATCTTAGGTGTTATCAGTACCACTGAGATACCTGAGTGCTGTTACAGATCAGCTCAGCAATGAGGAAAAGCTGACTGAAGCCCATCTCAAGCAGGGGAGAGGTTATACAAACAAAGAAAACCTTTTTTGTGGTCTCATTTATTTGAGGGTATGGAACAACAATTGGTTAACCTGTTAATTAATTTGGTGATGGCCCTGGACTCTGAGCTGTCATTAAGCTTGTGTGTGCATTTTGTTTGAGAGGCCCTGTCTCCTGGCAGATCACAAATGTAACCAGAGCTGGGTTTCCATTATCCCTTCCCTGAAACAGCAACATGATATAGCTGGGCATGACACTATCACCTTTGAAGATGCATGATCTAGAACACAACGTGCAGTTCATGTTAATAACACAAAGCCAGCATAAATGCACCACAAGCACCCTCTTCTTGTATGCTGGCTTCTCATAGCCAAGTGCAAACAGGCCTTTTCAAAGTTATCTGGATTTCTTGGGAGCTGTTCTATTAGTGCTGAATAAATTCTCATGGGAGTAAAGGGTTATCAAAGCTCTAACACCTTCTACTCCCTTAGATTACCTTCTTTGTAGTAAACATGTAGTAACATCAACACTCTAAGACAGAACGCCTAAAATAAAAAGTAAAACCTGAATCCTCTCCTGCCTACACATTCTGCCTTTGAGCCTGAAATGAAAGAATGGCAGATGTTAGCCACATCACTTAACACATTCCTGGAAGGCATTTGGTGAAAAGGGGTGTAGACAAACCAATGTAAAGCAACAAAGCTTTCTTCAGTTGTGTAACTCATGGTAGCTTTTACAGACAGTCAAACAGAGACCACATACACCCCTTGGGTGTCCATTTCCCTTCCAGAACAGCTTAAACTCACTAACTATTGTGGCCTACGTGGTGCTGAGAGCAGAAGGACATAATGATGCCTGTGGGCTTAAAGCATGAAATAACAATTAGAAGGGCTGTGTTCTGAGGGAGATGCCAGGGTGTCCTCCAAATGCTGCATGATGATGGTTTCTATCATTCACTGTATAGATCAGATCTCTCCTCCTTTACTTTTCTATCTGAGGAACTAGTTATCATTACTGTAATTTAAATAATTATGAGATATGTACTTGATTTCTAATATATCACCAGGATGAATGGATGTTTTCACACTTCTCTTTGCCATGACAGCATCAGCTGATGTGTGTCATCACTGTTTCATGGCACATCTGTTCCAGGTGCTCTATGGACTCCTCTCTATGTTATTTAGACTACAGACAGAGATTCTCTTCAAGAACGACTGAAGATGTTACTGTGTCTTGCCTCTCCCTTCATTTCTACAAAGAAAGCAACCTGAGTACTCCCTAACACACTTCAGGTACAATCAACAGTTAGTGTGCAACTCCTATTTAAATCATTTAAACTATCTCAGCCTATTCTGCTTGAAGTGGGTTAGGGAGCACTCGCTCAAACAGCTGGGACAGCTACCAGGGTAGTAGTCAATGCCCAAGAGACCCTATAAACAGCTTGAAAAGAGAAGGGCAGGGTACAAATGTTTTAAACCTCTGCAGCTGTTTGCAAATTGAATGTCTACACAGAACCAGTAAACTGCACGTGAGGTATGGCGATAGTACCTCTGTTTCCAGAGGAGATATTCTGCTTAGCTGTAACTGCTACCAACTTCTTAAAAAATAAAAAAAAAAAAGAAAGAAAGTTGAGAATTGTAAGAAAGTTTACAGTGATGTGCCTACAATAGCATATGAGCAGACATTATCTGAGCTCAGCGCAGCATATTGTGCAACAGCATGGGAGAGGGGAAATTTTGGCCAGGAAAGTCAAAGCATATTCTTTCTTTTATCTGTTGGATGCAAAAGCACTGCCTTCCATGTGCCGTTTGATTTGACTGGCCAAACGAGGGGGACAGACAATTTCCATCGAGCTTCAATCCCCAGCTCTGGAGCCTGCTTCTTAGAGCCTGAGTGTTTGCTGTTTCAACACACTGATAAGGGAGCCCATCCAACAAGCAAATTGGGCTGCTTTCCACTATGCTCTGTATCTTCCAAAATCTCCAAGGGGAACAGAGTGAACAAATATGTTGAGCGAGTGTGCTCAGTTTGTGGTAAATGGCTGAACAACCCCCCCCTCCAGGACATATGCACAGTCTATAGCCATCACGCCTATGCTGGGTCTGAGGACCAGAGGATCCATCTCATCAATTTTCTTACACAGGTCTTGGGTCTGCCCAAGCTCCTGGTGCAGCGATGTGAATCTGGGAGCGGGCGATAGGGAACTGCCCCCTCATGGGAAACACAGTCATTCTCGTGGTTCATGCTCAGGCCCAGGCATCTGGAGGGGCTATTTCTGGCATCACCACGCACCGCCAGTATGACCAGGGCTGAGTCACACATCATTATCCTGTATGCAAATTAGGTATCAACAACTTTGCAGGTGATGTTTGTTGCAGCCTATTTTTTTGTTTGAAGTGCTCAAGTGTACTACTAATATGTTGTATCCTGGGTCTGTTTACAGCCAGCCTAGAGGATCTGTGGGCTGCAGCGTGGCCACCTGCACCCAAAGAAACACCACTTTGTGATTTTACAACTGACTGATTCCATGTTAGTGTTTTTTCCTGGGGCAAACCCCACCTTCACTGAGACATGAACTGAGGCAGGTCTTGCTCTGAAGGGCAGCAGCATCTGCAGTGTTTGCTGGAGGGTGGCGAAGCCTTTCTTCCCCCCCAACACACTCTGCATCCTTTGCTGTCAAACAAGTCTTGAAAGAATTCCAGAATATTCTGCACTGGAAGAGACCCACAAGGATCATCAAATCCAACTCCTGTGCCTGCAAAGAACACCCCAAGAGTCACACCATGTGCCTGAGAACATTGTCCAAATGCTTCTTGAGCTCTGTCAGGCTTGGTGCCATGACCACTGCCCTGGGGAGCCTGATTGAGTGCCAAATCACCCTCAGGGTGAAGAGCCTTTGCCTAATATCTAACCTAAATTTTCTAATATCTAACCTAAGAAGCTTTTAAGCTGATGAAATCCATTAGGTCAGGCCATCTTGCAAGGGCCAGCCCTGGCTGGTTTGGGTGAAGGAGTGCCCTCAGAAAGCACAAATATGAGAGTGTGGGACCTGCACATGATGTAAATGCTGTGGAATAAGGGGTGGAACACGCTGCTGTTGGCTGGAATAATTTTCTTCACAGTGGCTCTTGGCTTTGTTTTGTATTAGTGCGCAACAAATGGTTGATAATATAAAGCTGTCCGTTCCGCACGTTGTGTAGCGGGCTGCCCAGGGAGGTGGAGGAGCCACCGCTCACGGAGGTGTCTAGGGAAAGACTGGATGTTGCACTTAGTGCCATGGGCTGGTTGACGTGATGTTGCACTCAGAGGTCTTTTCCAACACACACACACACACACGGCCGGACCAGCCTCCCCTGCCCGTCCCGGGCCTGCGGGCGCTGCCCCAGCCCGACATGGCGGCCCGAGCGGCGGCGCAGGCGCG